>WOFM01000444.1:2056849-2478894 GCA_011428145.1 Ericerus pela | reverse complement strand
ATGTTAGAATTCCAGCTATATATGATGGTCCTATCTCGTCTCCACCTTGGTACACTCTACAGTTAATAATACGTACTATAATATTTCTGTGTGACCTCACGTAATCATGTAAACTCTGTATGTCAGGAACTCACATTAAGATGAGTTCCTTCTGTTCTGTATCTCGTATGGTGAACATACAAAATATATTCTTCTCGTGATTAATTACTGTTTTATTGAATCCTCCAATAGATTACAAGATTAGAAGTGAGCGTCACTCATGACCAGAAAACAATTTATGATATAGCAGCACTGATAAAAACGACAAGAACTTGACTGTGGTAAATCTTGATTTCAGTAGTACCAACTACTGACATCTAACACCCCCTTCCAGGCGAGTGTCGAGCCGTTTTTATTGGAATTTCTCGAGAATGGATGTTCTTGAGTTATCACAGACTTGAAGAATCACAGCAGCTTGAAAATCACAGGAACTTGAGTTTACTTAATCATAACAAAATAAAACGAGTATGATGCTCCAAAAACAAAACAAACTTAAGTTCTTAAATTTTGGTCTTAATACTAAACAAAACAAAATTGAGCAAATAAAATCACACAATTAATTGACCAGAAAAGAAGGAAAAACGTCAAAATTAAACAAACAAATGAGTATCATCAAATTAATACTAAGTAACGAATCACTTGTAAACAAAATAATATTAGTATTTTCAAATAAAAATGATACTTAAAAATAATAAGTCTTTCTGAAATAAAAGAACACATGATTAACCAGGAACAAAACGAATATAAAAATATAAAAAGTATCTGAAAAAGAAAATACAATTATTAATATTATTCTTGATCAAAAATTTGAATTCATCTTGATGGAATACATCTGGAACAATAAACTGATATATTAGTATTTCATCAAATTAAATAGTTGAGTTCATCAGAATGCTTGACATCAACTTGGTCTTGATAATAAAAGAAAGAAACTTGATTTGAAGAAATGTCGACTCTTGAGAAAAATTAATTTACTTGAACTAAACTTGTCATTATTTCTTGAGGTTAGAGTCAATATTATAACATAATTTTGAGTCTGGATATCGATCGATTAATTATATTCAGCAAACTAGGAAAAATACGAAACTCGTACCCAATTTGGAATTATCCGAACTTGAGTAATTATTTTCTTGATTCTTGAACTTGAAACTTGATTTACTTGACCGTTAATATTTTTCTAAAATTTATACAACTTACAAATTTTGAGAAAATTTCTTCTATTTATGAATAACAGATGTTTAACGAATTTTCATTTATGAATAACGAAAATTTTATTAACTTGACTTGACTTGAACAATAGAGATGGTAACTTGATAAATTAAAGTTTTCGGATATACTTGAGTGACTCTCTTGACTTACCGTCTTAATTGCTTAAGAGTTTTTCACGTAAGAACTCATGTTCCTGAACCGTAAGAGGTTTTGTTAAAATATCAGCAACTTGATTATTTGTTGATACATGTAATTTTGAGTAAGTTATCACAAACATATTCTTTTACCTTGAGATATCGACGTTCGTTATGTTTAAGTTTACCATGATTATAGAAGATAGATAATAAGTTACAAGTGGACTGATTATCTTTATACGCGGTAACTTGAGCTTTAAACTGAGGAAAAGTTTCTTCAGTTAACCTGCTACAATAGAGCATATGACTTGAAGCAACAGCAATGGCTACAAACTCGGCCTCAGTAGTTGACTCAGCAATTAGGTCTTGTTTTCTGCTGCCCCAAGCAATTGTATTACCAAACTGATTAATACAATAGCCAGTAGTGGATTTTCTTGATTTATCTGCTGCGAAGTCAGCATCAACATACGCAACAATATCTTCATCAGGACTTGAGTAGGTTAAACCTAAAGTCGGAGTGTGTTTTAAATAACAAACTACATGACTTACTAGAGTACTATGTAACTCCGTAGGTTTTTCTTGAAATCTAGCTAAGAAACTTACCACAAAAGAAATATCTGGGCGAGTAGTATTAGCTAAATATAAGAGTGACCCAATAGCTGTTCTATACGAATTATGAGGAGGTAGGGGTATTTCTTGAATTTTTGGAAAATTGGCAAATGAGTTCATTGCAACTAAACGTTCACCACAATTTTCTAACTTGAATTCGTGAATTAGGGTTTTGATGTAATCCTCTTGATGTAGACGAAGATTACCAGTGTTATTGTCAATTTCTATTTGAAAACCAACATAACGACTAGGGGAACCTAAGTTCTTGACTTCAAAATTTTCTTGGATAGACTTGATAGCATCTTGAACAACTTGATTGCTAGAGCCCATAATTAAAATGTCGTCAACATAAGCTAACATTATGACAAAATTATTACCACTTGATTTCATGAAAATGCAACCTTGACATAATAATGGTTCAAAACTCTTACTCTTGAGAATTCTTGAAAATTTCAAATACCATGACCTAGGTGCAGTAGCTAACCCATACACAGCTTTATTTAACTTGAGTGCATAAATTTTGTTGTCGAGATCTATACTCTGAGGTATTGAAGTATATTTATCTCAATCAATCTCACTATTGAGAAACACAGTCTTGATATCTAGCTGTGTAATTCTTAACTTAAGTTTACAAGCTAAAGAAAAGAACCAACGAATTGTGGTTGCAGTTGCAGTAAGCGAGTAGGTATCTTGAGTTGAATATTTTTCTTGATCAACAGCACCAACTATTACAAGGCGAGCTTTAAAAGCTCCATCAGGTTTAATGGTAAAAATTCACTTCCACGGAAGTAGTTGATGACCCTTAGTATTTGATTTTGGGACAATATGCCAAACCTTGTAACAATTTAGAGACTTGATCTCTTGAGTTATTGCTTCCTTCCATTTAGGCCAGTCAGGTGATTTTAATGCCTCTTTATATGATTGTGGTGCATTAGGAGAAGAAACCTCTGTTTCATCTCTTTTATTATTTGCATCAGAGATACGAAGAATTTGCACTGAGCCATCAATCACTTGACTTTCTTGAGAAAGATCCCAATTATAATCAATTTCAATTATCTCATCTTGGGAATTATCTTCACCAACTTGAACTTGAACAACAGGAGGAGCAATATCTTGATTGGGACTTGGATTTGAATCAACTTGATTCTCTGCCAAACTATCATTACAAGCAACGTTAGTAGTTAGAGAATTATCTTGATTTTCAACTTGAGTTAGATTTTCATCAGGAAAATCTAATTCTTGATTACTAAATTCTTGAATAGTTTCTTGACGTTCATTAATTGCATCCCTAAATGTTTTACTTTTGTCGAATTTGACATTACAAGAAACGTTAGTCTTTTTAGTAGCAGGATTATATAAAATATAACCTGTTTTAGTATAGCCTACTAAATATTGTTTTGTACTAACTACATCAAATTTTCGACCAGTAGGTTGATTTTCTTGAAGTACATAAGCCAGACAGCCAAAAACGTGAATACTTGATAAATCAGGCTTATTACCGTAAAACATTTCATAGGGTGTCTTGAAATTTAGTGCTCTGTGTGGTGACCTATTATATAAATATTCGGTAGCATCAGCAGCTAAGCCCCAAAAGGAAGTAGGAAATCCACTCTCTTGAATTAATGAACGAATCTTGACCTCAATAGTTCGATTCGCCCTCTCAGCAGTACCATTATGTTCACTTGTATAAGGACCAGAGGTTTCTCTCTCAATTCCTAATTCTTCAATTAACTGATCTATGGCCTGATTAACAAATTCAGAACCATTATCACAATGTAAAGTTGCAGTAAGCGAGTAGGTATCTTGAGTTGAATATTTTTCTTGATCAACAGCACCAACTATTACAAGGCGAGCTTTACAAGCTCCATCAGGTTTAATGGTAAAAATCCACTTCCACGGAAGTAGTTGATGACCCTTAGTATTTGATTTTGGGACAATACGCCAAACCTTGTAACAATTTAGAGACTTGATTTCTTGAGTTATTGCTTCCTTCCATTTGGGCCAGTCAGGTGATTTTAATGCCTCTTTGTAGGATTGAGGTGCATTGGGAGAAGAAACCTCTGTTTCATCTATTTTATTATTCGTATCAGAGATACGAAGAATTTGCACTGAGCCATCAATCACTTGACTTTCTTGAGAAAGATCCCAATTATAATCAATTTCGATTATCTCATCTTGGGAATTATCTTCACCAACTTGAACTTGAACAACAGGAGGAGCAATATCTTGATTGGGACTTGGACTTTAATCAACTTGATTTTCTACCAAACTATCATTACGAGCAATGTTAGTAGATAGAGAATTATCTTGATTTTCAACTTGAGTTAAATTTTCATCAGGAAAATCTAATTCTTGATTACTAAATTCTTGAATAGTTTCTTGACGTTCATCAATAGCATCCCTAAATGTTTTACTTTCGTCGAATTTGACATTACACGAAACGTTAGTCTGTTTAGTAGCAGGATTATATAAAATATAACCTGTTTTAGTATACCCTACTAAATATTGTTTAGTACTAATTACATCAAATTTTTGACCAGTGGGTTGATTTTCTTGAAGTACATAAGCCAGACAGCCAAAAATGTGAATACTTGATAAATCAGGCTTATTACCGTAAAACATTTCATAGGGAGTCTTGAAATTTAGTGCTCTGTGTGGTGACCTATTATATAAATATTCGGTAGCATCAGCAGCTAAGCCCCAAAAAGAAGTAGGAAATCCACTTTCTTGAATTAATGAACGAATCTTGACTTCAATAGTTCGATTAGCCCTCTCAGCAGTACCATTATGCTCACTAGTATAAGGACCAGAGGTTTCTCTCTCAATTCCTAATTCTTCAATTAGCTGATCCATGGCCTGATTCACAAATTCAGAACCATTATCACAACATAAAGTTTTACATTGACCTTCTTGAGGGAATTGAGCCTTAATTCTCTTGACATACATCTTGAAAAATCTAGTCACTTCATACTTTTTTTTGAGTGCAAAAATACTAATATAACGAGTATAATCGTCTAAAAATACTAGTAAATAAATATTTTTCTAGACACAGGAAGGGGGGGAGATAAGGCCAATCACATCAGCGTGAGTTAATTCACCTGGTCTTGAAGTTCGTTCATGATCTTTATCGAAACGTTTACGAGTCATTTTTGTTCGATTACAAACTTGTTAATCTTGAAATGTGTCCAGACAGATTATGTCCGGGACACCAATAGCAACAGAACGAAGACGATATAAATTTGGAGAAGAAATATGTCCCATCCTACGATGCCAAATATTCCCTTTATTCACCAATTTTGTTCTTTGTTCGTCACTTATCATTTTCTTGACTTTTCGATTTTTTCTTTTACCAGTTTTCGTACGATAAACTGGTAAAGAATTTGAATTATTCTTAACATTACTTGAATTTTCTTGACTTGATACCCCCTTCGAATCCTGCACAATTTTACCAGAATTTGCAGAATCGATATTACTTGATCTATTTTGTTGACTTTTACTGATAATAAAATTGATTTACCTTTAAAATATTCTTGATAAAGCCTTTTTTTAGTTCTTGATATTTTTGTTGATACTTGGAGGGACAATTGATTTCTATCTTGATAAGCGGTTTACTTAACCCGACCTCTTCTTGCCTGTGAAATGTAACTTGATTAGACTCGAAGAGTAACTTGATGTTATTGTCTTTAACAAAATGGTTAACACTAACAAGCCCATTTGCTAGACCCGGAACTAATAAGACTTCTTTTAAAACAAAGGTAAATATTCTTGATGACGATTCGTGATTTAAGGTAAATAATATTATACCCTCACCCGTAGCTTTTAGAACACTATCTTTACCAGCTTGTCCCAAAGTTTTATCTTTTGGGAAAGCTGGATAGTTTAAAACTTGGTGAATGTGAGCTACAGCATTATTTGTGGCCCCACTATCGATCACGAAAACATCGGTATCTTGATTTAACGAATCTTGATGTAACAAATCTTGATTATTAATTACATTTAAAATAATTAAATGCAACTCACTTGAAATACTGTTAGGATCTGGTTGCGATGCAGGACAGTTTCTGGCTTCGTGACCTGGTTTCTGACACCATTAGCAGACCAACTTGTTACCGTTGAAACACTTATCTGCCGTGTGTCCATTCCAGCCGCAGTCCTTGCACCGGACTTTCCTATCTTGATTTTCTTTCTTGACATCTTGATTTTGTTTCGCGGGAGCAGTAGGAGTTGTCTTGACACTTGATTTATTACTTGATTTGTCGAGGGACTTATAATTACCATTACTTGATGACGTACTTGATGTTGGAGCAGGTGATTTACCTGACTGAGGTGTCGAGGTAGTCGACGCTGCCTTCCGTGCATAATCTTGACGCTTCGGAGCACTCTCCGCCGGTTTAGCAGATGTCAACTTCTTCCTTTCTACGTAATCCAAAAGGGATGTATGTAGCATTTCCTCAGACAAGTCTTCACCAGTTCGAGCACATAATGTATCCATGACCGCCTCGAATGAAGGATTTAATTTTTGAATTAACTTGATTAGCCAAAAGGAGGGTGGAAACACTTGACCAAATTCCACCAAACTTCGTCGAGCAGCATCAAATTTTTATAAAAACAAAATTAATTCAGTATTATCAACATACTTGAGTTTGTCCAGACAATTCATAACAGCAATCATATCAAGAATCGTCTTGCTACCGTACTGCCTCTTGAGTTCTTGAAATATTTCGCATGCTGATTCGAGATGAAATATTAGCGTCTTGATTAGTTGTGCTACATTCATTCGAATAAGATTTTGAACTTGAGCATCAACACCTCGGCGAATATTCTCAGAAGGTTGAGATGTTCTGCACGAGGATATGCAATCCACTCGATCGCATTTGCCCCTGCCAAGTCATTCTTGATGTCCCTCTCCCACATCTTGAAATTTCTTTTACGCTTGAGCTTCTTGTTGTTACCGTATGTACGTAATGGGATCAACGGTACCATCTGAAATTGGCCCATAGTCGGGTAACATTTATACTGGAATGAAGTATTCATTGGAGCATAAATGCTGCCCGACAGTGTTTGATTAGCATCACGTACACACAAACTTGAATCTTGAAAAGCTCCAGGATATCTTGACACTTGAGGTACAGGCCTAAAGACTGCTCTTGATTCTTGATAATTTGGTACGTGACTAAAACTTCATTCTTGACCGACATTTGTTAGTCCGGGAGGAGAAACAAAATGACTTTTTGGCGACATTTTCAAGAAATTGAGCACTGCGAGTGCGTTTGATGCAGAGTTGACTACCATGCTGTCGACGTTCGACAACGATTTAATTTCTGAAACAACACTTGAATAATTTTTATTAATATTTACTTGATTAGAACTCGTTGATATGACAGATGGTGATTTGCTTGAACTTGATGTTTCTGCTTGACTTGACAAACTACTTGATGGACTTGAGAACAACGTAGACGAGATATCTTGACTTAACATACGTAATGGCATTATTTTATCTTCATTCAGCTCCATGGATGGTGATGACAATTGGCCTGGATGAACCTTCTTGACGATCTTTCTGGAATCCGAAAAGGTAACGGTAATTGTCAATTCAGCCATAGTACTCGAAGTCATCTTGATTTCACCAGCAATAGCGGATAATTCTTGAACGAGTGTTAGATCTTGAATTTGAACGATCTCGTCTATCATATCAGTTGTCACAGTATTCACGACCGGATTAAATGACACCTTCTTGATTTTAGATACCTGCTTCTTTTTTGTGACCGGAAGAGCAGGAACTTGAGAACGGCATTTGCGTGTTTTTGGAGCCATAAAAGACGAAAACCGACGAACACAACTGGCAAATTTCTTGACAAACGAACTTGAAAAATTAAGCGATCTGACTTGAGATTTTTCGTAAAGTAAAATACAAACGTAATTCTTGATGATAACAAAGGCGCAAACACGCAAACACACTTGAACTCTGCTATCACTTTATATTTAATACCGACACCAATTACGAACAACTGAGTTCAGATTAAATATAGTTTTACTTGATTAAATCGTGAAATAAACTTGAAAACACAATCTAAATCAAATTTAATTTATTAAAAGAAAAACGAAACATAATATTATAGTAACGCCATATTGATTACAAGATTAGAAGTGAGCCTCACTTCATGACCATAAAACAACTTATGATATAGCAGCACAGATAAAAACGACGAGAACTTGACTTTGGGAAATCTTGATTTCAGTAGTACCATCTACTGACATCTAACAATAAGAAAATATAAGAATGAATAAAGTCAACAGCATAAATGAAAGAAAATATATCAATAAAAAGCATCCGAATTAACACACGAGCACAAAGTAAAAGTGAACTGAAAAACTGTTGTTCTACACTCCACCTGCACTCGCTTACTAACACTTAGTGCAACTACTTTCGATAATGTAAACTAACACTATTCAGGTTGTGCGAACAAACACGACTTTTTTCATTCGTTCACCCGAGAACGCTGAAACTCATTTCCCACTCAAACTTTAATCTCGTAATGGAGGGAGATCGTTCATCTTCCTCAAACTTGTAATTTGTACTTTCGATCATAGCATTAAAGTATCTCTAACTAACTTGTTCCTTTCCTTGGATTTCAACCTCACTTCATGGTAGGCAGAGCTGCGATTCCTGAATAGTTAGTACAGAGCGATGCTTAATCTTTCAATTAAATTTTTTTTGCTATAGTATCCAAAAGTATAAGGAACTATAAGCTTTTATTTTCGTTTAAAGTTAATTTTTTACGAAGTATATTTCAATTCAAGAGTTGTTAACTCAGTGAATTTTTTTTTCGTTTAATTTTTTCGAAAAGTTCATCAAAAATTATTCGAGGTTTATTTGAATCACATTGGCGCCAAATTAATTTAACGCCATTTTTATCATCTTCCAAAAAATACTGGATCGTCTTTTTGCGGTAAGGTGAAACCAAAGTATTTTCGCCGTGGGATTGCAGATTACTTAGGACCTGGATCATCTGTTACAGCAAGGTAAATCATAAAAAGTTCAAAAATCAGAAATTGCCGTTACATCGAACTCAATCATCGTGATCTTCGAACACCATCATCTGTTAAAAATCATCATCGAAATTTCGTCGATCAAGTGCTGCTGATTCAACTGATTCATATGCTGCCAAGACTGAAATTCTCCGAAAACGACCTGAGATTAATCCAAGTACTGACTCACGGGAAAACGCCAATTATTCACGAACTCAACTGGGAGATATTCAACGGAATTCCGCAGATTACGGGTAATATAATTTTCGATACTTTCAAATTGTATATTTCATTTACTATTGCGGAAAACGATGGGATATATTCAGTGATTTTGTGGGAGATTGAGCAAAATTAGTAATATTAAAAATTTTTTTTCTCTTTGAAAATTTTTTTTTCCTTTAATTTCCAAAACGCTTAATTTCAAGAACCCCTTTTAGTTCGGTAAAAATCAAGTGAAATTTCACAGGACGATTAAGCTTAAAAATAAGTTCGAATAAAGCAGTTTACAAATGGTAAGGTTTTGGAAACAAATTGCTAATTGCACATCAAACTGTGAAGGAACAATTAAAATTAAGGAAAAAGATTATAAAAAATTATTAAATATTTTTGAATACGAAAAAATAACAGATGTGAGAATTAACTTAATTGAATTCCCATTCTGGAAAATATTTTCGGGAGAAATAGTTTTAGAAACCTTCTCAGTAAATGTTAGTGGAATAATCCACTATAAAAGAGGTATCGAAGTCGCAAAATTTATAGAAATTTCAAAAAATATTTTCAGTATTCAAGCTTTGGACTCGATAGAATCTTTCAGAATTTTCCTTGAAAATTTTGAGAGAGAAAATCCTCTTTAAAAATACGTAAAATTACGAAAATAAAAAAGTATAATATAATATTAATAAGAAAAATACTTTCATATTTGAACAAATTTCATGTTCTAACAATTTATTGTCACAAAAGAAAAAATCCTTTGTCATATTGGACAAGTTTACTTGTGAAATTTCATGTCACAAAATTCTTTTGTTAAAAATACTAATGCATAAACTTGAAAACTTATTACAATAAAATATTATAGATAGCATTCAAGAATAATTTTCAATAGATCCTTTGTTATAGACAGTCACAAGGATTCAAATTTAAACAAGATTTCTTCAAGTTTATTTCTGAAATATATTCTCAATTGGAATATTTTTTTTTCTTTTTTCTCCTTTTTCATATTTTAAAACACAAACATACACACGAATAATATCACGAAAAATTAATAATTTAAATAAAAATAAAAATTTTTTTTTTCCAAAAATAAAATAATTTTTTTTCCAAAAATAAAATAAATTTTTTTTGTAATTAATTTTTTTTGAAAATAATTTTATTTATTTCCTTTCAAAATTGAGTTGTCGGAACTAAGTACATTACCAAGTACTCCAGAAAGCATGAATACAGCAAGTGAAAAAACCACTACACCATCCCCTCAAGGAGGATCAGGCTCTGGGAGTACACACCCTCAAGTACATTATGTCATGCCAGCTGATGAAACCATACGTCCGATACAAGGTCCAAGTGGAAAAATATTTGATGGTCAATATTACTTGGACTGGAAACGTATGATCATAGTCTTAATAAGGGGTTCGGGATATTGGGATGTTTTTGGACCACACCCTGAACTAAAAATTTATATTGAAAATATGGATAATTTACAATACAGACCATCTTCAAATTCTGCTAAAGCATACTTTAAAAACAAGAATGTGCAAAAGCATTTATCATAGAACGAATGACATATAATGTATCAAAACAAATTAGGGAATGTAAAACAGTAGATCAAATTTTTGAAAAATTAGATATAACTTACGGGTTTTAAAACCAAAGTATTCGCAAATATGGCAAAATCCAAATGGACTGCTTTTCGATTTACACCAGGTGGTAATATAAGAGGTTTTTTAAATAAATGGGACATATTAGTACAAGAAGTTCGTGATGCAGGGAAGGAAGTATCTGAAGAAGAGGAATTGGAAAATCTTCAATTGGCATTAGGATACGAGCAAACTATTGCAAAAATGCAATTTGATAATCTCCCTGAAAATAGAAATTCAAACAAATATTAAAAGAAGACGGTGATCAAAAAATGAGAAATAAACAAATTAAATTACAATACCAATCGTCTAACAAAAAATTTGATAATAATGGGAATAAATTTAAAAATAATAATACAAATTATAATAATAATAAAGACAATAGATGGAATAGAAATAATAATTATAGACGAAATAACAATACAAATGGAAACAATAATGGAAATAATAATAATAATAATTATAGAAATAATAATCCAAGAAATGAAAATAATAATCAAAATAATCAAAATAATTATAATCAAAACCAAAATAGTAACAGAAATAATAATCAGTCACCTAGAAAAAATAATAAAGAAGAAAGATGTTTCATATGTAACCAAACGGGACATTATAAAAATAAATGCCCTGATTATAAACCAAAAAATAAAGAACAAAATAAAGAAAAACCAAAAAATAAAGATAAAAAGAAGAAGAAAGACCAATAAAACTATCATATATGGTTAAAAAATACAACAACAATCAAGACTGGCTTTTAAAAAAATTTATTAGAGATAATACAAAAAATGAAAACTATATACAACTAAAAAAAAAATGTTACTCGATGGGAGGCGGAAGTCCATCTCACATCAAATATAGAAAAATTAATTAATGTAACAAAATTTAAAATTCCAGTAAAATTACAGTGTGCACTTAAAGACACGTATTTATATGCTACACATATAGGAAACATGAGAATATTAGTAGAAAATGAAAACATTCAAACAGCAATTGAATTATTAGAAGTCCATTATGTACCAGATTTGTCATTAGATATTATGTCTGGAATTAAAGTGACAGAATCTGAAATTCTACATATGGACCAGGGAAAAGAAAAAATACAAACATATTTCATAGAAACTGGAGACATTCTATTTACATCTTATAAAATTGATCGTGTCTTTCAGGTAAATTACGATTACATAAATATACCAAAAAAAGGTATGCCCGTCACTCAAAATCAAGATGACGACAAATGGGATTCCTTTTCTGTCGAATTAGAAATAGAAGAAGAGGAAGAAGAACCCATTAATAATAATAATAATTTAGAAGAGAATAATGAAAATAATAATATTACAACAGAAGATAATAATAATGAAAATAATAGTATTAATAATAATAAAAAAAAATAATAATAATATTTTAGATAATTCGTTAGAAATAATCCAAAATAATACAAATAATCATAAAAAAATGATTTGGCATAGACGATTAGGTCATTTAAACGGAAAATATATGAGATATTTACATAAAGTTACAGTTGGAATTCCAAAAACAATTAATTTTAAAGATGATGATTTCATCAATTGCGAAATCTGTAAAATAGCCAATAGCCAACGTCTAGGTCATAATAATGTTAGAAATAAACCCCAAAGGAGACTAGAAATTATATCCTCCGATATCATGGGACCATTCACACCCACAATAGCCAATCAAAAATATATATTAACATTCATTGACAACTATAGCAAATACACCTTCGTGATACCAATATCGAATAAAAGTCAAGTATTTACAGAATTTAAAAACATTTTTCACTCAATGAAAAACAAATTCCCCGAAACACCAATAAGTCAAATAAGATGCGATAATGCAAAGGAATATACAGATCAAAAATTAGTTAAATTTTGTGAAGAAAATGGAGTACAAATAGAAAATGTAGTTCCTTACTCGCCAGAATTAAATGGAATTGCTGAACGTCAAAATCAAACTTTGATGAAAAGAGTAAGAAGTTTACTAATTGATGGTTATCTAGATATTAAGTATTGGGCACATGCAATAGCTACAGCTGCATATTTAATAAATAGATCACCAACAAAAGTAAATTCAGAATACAAAACTCCATACGAAATTTTTTTTTGTAAAAAACCTAATTTGGATAATTTAAAAATTTTTGGATCATTAGTTTATAGGCATATTCCACTGGAAGTTCGACAGCAGAGTGCAACTAAATCTAAAAATAAAAATGAACAAAGAATAGACCCAAAATTTGCACCAAGGGGAGAAAAGGGAATACTCATGGGATATACCACTACGGGATATTGCATTAGAGATCCCTTTTCAAATAAATTCAATATATCTTGGGATGCTAAGTTTGACAAAAATAAAAATATATCAAATTTAAAAAATTGTGAACAGGAACTAATACTTAAACCAGCAAATTTTGTAAAAAATTTAGTCAATATAAACACTTTCAATATCACAAAAACTATAGATAATAGGTGGATTGAAGATTGTATACCAACATGCTATAAAGATGTCAAAAATAACCCATTTAGAAAAGAATGGATGAAAGCTATTGAGGATGAATTTATTTTACTGGGGGAAATGGACGTGTGGGAAGAAGTAGATTACGACAAATCTTTAAAAACAATAGATATAAGATGGGTTTTTGTAACAAAACCAAACGATGAAGGATACCACCAACTAAAAGCAAGATTAGTTGCTAGGGGCTTCAAAGATAGAACCGTATATGAGTTAGGACAAGTATTCGCCCCTGTTATTCCAATTTGGTTAGTAAGATAGTTCCTATCAATAGTCAATAAATATGATCTAGAAATGGTTCAATATGATGTAAAAACAGCATATCTAAATTCTCCTGCAATAGTCCCTATATACTTAAAGCCCCCGGAAGGTTTATTAATGGAAAGTAATAAATTATTAAGACTTAAAAAATCTATTTATGACCTAAAAACATCTTCTAAATCATGGTATAATTTAATAAATGAATGTATTTTAAAAATTAATTTTGAAAGATCCAAAACGGACAAATGTTTATACTTTAAAAAATCAAATGAAAAAATAATTTTTATGATCACATACGTTCATGACATATTAATAGCGTCAAATAACCCCGAATGGATAAAAAATGTAAATGATTCTTTTCAAAAAAGATTTACCATGAAAATAATTGATAACCCGAGATTTTATTTAGGATTCGAGATCATTAGAGATAGAAAAGAAAATACAATAACTTTAATACAATCAAGATATATAGAAAAAATATTAAAAAAATATAATCAAAATGAATCAAATTTCATAAATACCCTAATAGAAACATCTATGAAAATTGAAGAAGATGAAAATTGCACAGATGATACAGAATATCGTTCAATGATTGGAGCCCTGTTATATCTGGCTAGAATAACAAGACCCGATATTTCGTTTGCAGTAAATTTTTTCTCGAGGTTCCAAACAAAATCAAACTCAAAATTAAAAAATCATGTTAGACAAATATTCAAATATGTAAACACGACAAAAGAATTCTCAATTAAATTCACATCGGATAGTAAAGGCATACACTCTTTCGTTGATGCATCTTATGCCCCAGATGTAAAAGATCATGAAATTAAAATATCGAATTTAAATTTAGGGAAATCTATATCAGGATTCTTAATATATTTAAATGGGGACTTAATTAATTGGAACGTAAGAAGACAAACAATCGTAGCTACAAGCTCAACTGCTGCTGAAATAATTGCTGTATTTGATGCTTTGGACGATATACAAGTTACATTCCTTTTACAAAAAGAAATATTCCAAGAAAATGACCCAATAAGAATTTTCGAAAATAATATTTCAGCCCTCAGAATAATGTTGGGAGGAGCTCAAAAACGAGCAAGAGCTTTAATGATAAAATGTTATGCCATTACACAATCGGTGGAGGATAAAGAAATCGAATTCAAAACTGTTGGTACGAATTCACAATTAGCAGACATGCTAACAAAAAGTCTCGACAAACAAAAATTTAGAAATTTAGTCGACAAAATATTAACAACATCAAATCTCTCACAATAAAATTTCTCAAATTCATAATAATTATATGGGAAAATCATTTATCTCAAAAGGGGAAGGAATATAAATATTAGAAGTTAACAATACGTCAAGTCACGAATCACTGAAAATAATAATCTCGCTTTTTGTAATATAGTACATGAAAATATAATGTTCGAGAAAAGAAAAAATCACATGTTCAAACAAAATTAATAATATATTATATTCTTTAGGCCAAAAAATACTTATTGAAACAAAATTTATTTTCGTGTAGGTATTCATTGTCATCTCTACAAATTCAGCTTTTGGATGAACAGAGATTTGAATACAAATCATCGACATGATTTCACACGTTTAGTTGATATTAGTTTATCACATTTCGGAACACCCTTATTCAACAAGTACTAAACAAAATTGAACAAAATTTTTCTCGAACAGTATGAAAGATTGAAAAAATATCCGAATCAAATCCATTCCCGCAATACAATGTGTCGATAAATAATTTCGAAAATACATCGAAATATATTATGTTACAATCTAGTCATTATTCATTATTAATTTAATTTTATGTAATTTATCTTATTTATTTTGTTTGGGAAATGAACATAAATGTGTAATAATATAGTAATTCAAAATTAATTTTTGTTCTCGCGATAAATCATGTTCGCTTGTTTTGTTGGACTGCGAGGGGGGTGTTGTTCAACATTCCATCTGCACTCGCTTACTAACACTTAGTGCAACTACTTTTGATAACGTAAACTAACACTATTCAGGTTGTGCGAACAAACACGACTTTTTTCGTTCGTTCACCCGAGAACGCTGAAACTCATTTCCCACTCAAACTTTAATCTTGTAATGGAGGGAGATCGTTCATCTTCCTCAAACTTGTAATTTGTACTTTCGATCATTGCATTAAAGTATCTCTAACTAACTTGTTCCTTTCCTTGGATTTCAACCTCACTTCAAAAACGGTTGAACAAGATATTCACATATTGTGAGTATGTGATTACATGAAGTTATGGATAATGAATTAATAAGGTGTCTTCAATATAGAGCGCGTATTGATAGAGACGATTGAGTACCATTATATATCTTCTATAATCCAATACTCCCTCCTGGTGCTCATTTATTGTCAGTAAGGTGTCACATTAAATGACTTATCAAGATTGTTTATTTTATATGATTTAATTATGAAAATGAATTGAACAGAATAAACTTATATACATATTATGAACTAATCGAAATTTAAGTTGACAAACAAAATAACAAAAGAATATATAAATTATTTTTTTTAAATTTATTCTTCGACTATTATTCAGCTCTTCTTCTTGCAATATTGGACTGCTGACTTGTTGTTCCAAATGCTGTATAATAAAACAGATTTTAAAGAAAGCAAATTAGTTTATATTTTTATTCACTCAAGTTCATTATTATTGTTCAAAATTTTTGAAACAATGGTCGGGGCAATGTTTTAGTAAAAATATCTGCTAATTGTTCCTTAGTAGGAATCCATTTTACATCTACTAACTTATTCGCATAGACTTCGCACACGTATTTTTACTTTAATTTAACTAAATGTCTTAAGGCTTTTGATTGACTGGACTTTAATGCTTCAATAGCCGCCTAATTGTCTTCAAAAACAACTGGATTTATATTTTGTTTTAACATTTTGCTACATAGATGGGACAGATAAATTACATATTTACAAGATTGATTTAGAGCAACATATTCAGCTTCCATTGAAGAGGTTGCAACACATTTTTGTATTTTTGTTCCCCAGTAGATTGAGTCTCCAAAAATTTGAATTACAAAACCAGATGTTGATAGACCATCAATGTCATTTAGACTTAATGATGCATCACTATATCCTACAAAATTTGAACCATTTCCTTCAAAATTTATGACAATACTTTTTGTCCTTTTTAAGTACTTTAAAACACGTTCGACTTTAATCCAGTCATGAATATCAAAATTGCTACATTTTCTAGTTAATACATTGACTACATATGAAATGTCAGGTCTCGTACACATAGTAAGATATAGTAATGCACCAACCACTTCCCTATATGGAATACTGTGCTTTAAGTCTAGTGTTGTTTCAATTTTTGGAATATAATTAGTTTTCTTAAAAGCTTGATTTGTAATCATTGGAGTATCAGTTTCTTTACAATCTAACATACCAAATTTATTTAATAAAGATTCAATAAATTTTGTTTGTGACAAACACATTTTTCGTTGTTTTTTGTCTCGATATATTTCAATTCCTAAGTATTTTCTAGGTTCACCCATCATTTTTAATTTAAATTCTTTATTTAATCTATTTTGAGTTTCGAGTATTTTGTCTTTGTTATTCCCTGTTATTAATATATCGTCTACATATGCCAGAATAATTACATATGTAGAGTTTTTCTCCCAATAATATATGTTCGCTTGACCTTCATGTATATAGAAATTCATATTTTTCATTGCTCTTTTAAATCTTATGTGCCATCTTTTTGGGCTGAATTTAGGCCATACAATGCTTTCTTAAGTAAACAAACGTTATTTCTTTTATACTCTTTTGATTTATTTATACCTTCAGGGATTTCCATATAAATTTCTCGATCTAGTTCACTGTTTAGAAAAGCTACGTCAACATCTACTTGTATAATGGACCAACCTAGTTTATTTGCTATGGCTAAAATAGCTCTTACTTCAGCTATACCTAATGTAGGTGCGTATATTTCTGAAAAATTATAAACATTTTTATCTTTATATACTCTACTTACTAGTCTAGCTTTGTATAGAATATTTCCATCTGCTTGTGTTTTCTTAATAAATATCCATCTAGAATCAATTACTTTATTATGTTTAGGTCTTTTGGTAAATACCCATGTTTTATTATTTTCTTGTGATATTAGTTCTTTTTCAATAGCTTCCAACCATTTGTTTTTTTCTTTACTTTTTAAGGCATCTTTCCAATTTTCAGGGACATTGTTATTTTTGCATATCATTGAGTAATGTTTCTTATGTATTATTTCTTTTGAGTTTATATGTTTATTTTTAAAGTTTTTGCAAGAAAAATTGTCGAATTTGATTTTTTTTTTCGATAGATAAATTACTTTTTCAGCTGGACGTTTTTTATTTTGGTTTTCACTAATGTAATTTTCTGGTAAACCTCCTGCGAAATCAATTTCGGGGTTTTCATTTTCCCAAGTTGTAGTATCAAAGGATGGAAAACCATTTTTCTGAAAATAATCTATAGGAAATTTGTCCTTGAACATTACGGATACGGTGAATTCTGCATCACTACTTCTATGTAATTTTCCTGTCTTTGGATTAAGTAGTTGCCATGATTCGGTATTGCAACCTACTAATATGCAGAGTTCATCTCTTCCTTCAAGTTTTTTAATGTTTTGTTTTTCATATGGAATTTTACGATATGCAATACACCCAAAACGTTTTATGTAATTTATTGTTGGAACTTTCTACCTTAATAGTTCATATGGAGTCTTAAATTTTAGTCTTTTATGTGGTAATCTATTATGTACATGAATAACCTGATTCAAAGCTAACTCCCAAAATTCAAGTGGAAGACCACTATCTATTAATAAAGCTCTAATTTTCATTAACAAGGTTCGATTTAATCTCTCAGCTACACCATTGTGTTGTGGTGTATCTGGTGGACATGTTTCAACAATTATACCTTCATCCATTATGATCTTTTTCATTGTGTTACTCAAGTACTCTCTATCCCCATCGATACGTAAACATTGAATTTTGGCTGTAGAATCACCTATGTTATACCTCATAACTTTAAGGAATTGTAGAAACGTTTCTGCAACACATGTTTTATCTCTTATACTGAATGTTACCGAATATCGTGAAAAATTATCTGTGAATGTTATAATATAAATACTTTTCTGCCATGCACCTATGGGTTTTATTGGACCAATAAGGTCTGAATGTATTCTTTGTAAAGGTTTTGTTGCAATTTCTCTTTCTATTTTGTGTGAATGTTTTGTTATTTTTGCTAAATTGCATTCTTCACAGTCCTTAATTTCTTCTAAGAAATTTATATTTTGTAAGATTTTGAAAGTTTTCTTTGCTTGTTCAAGGTACAAAACCGAAGCAAGACCTAACCTAACATGAAAAAGAAAACCTAGTTTCTTTATAATACTTTCGTTTTTATTATTATCTATTTTATTTAATTCATCTATAGTAATACACGCGCCTAAGTCTAGATATTCTTCTAGTCCTTCTTCATCTAATTTTTGTATATTTGGTATGGCTTCATTTGTATAATCGTGTTCTTGAAGAATGTCTAATTCGTTTTCGGATTCAGACCATACATCATGTGTTATGGTATATGAATGTTCTTTTTGTATGGAATTTTGGTTTGTCGAAAGTTTTTGTTTATTTTTGGTTACATAAATAGTATTTTTATCACATAACTTAAGATCCAAAAGCCAGTAATTTTGGGGTTTGTATCCTAGAAAAATTATTTCCTTTGTTTTCTTATTTATAATCTTACATTCACTTTCTGAAAAGATAGCATTATATCCCAATTTTGTTATTTTGTGTAATGAAAATAGATTATCTGACATATCTTTTGAATAATTTACTTTTCTTAATTCGAAAGGATTGCCATTTATGTCTTTAACAAATATTGAACCTAGATGTGTTATTTCAATATTTGCATTTTCATTTTTATTTGCACAAGATATGATTTTTGGTTTCTTGAGTTTTTGAATATTTCTCATATGTTTTAGATCAGATACAAAATGATTTGTAGCACCTGTGTCGCTCAAGAATCGTATTTCATATCTTGCGTTTTCATTAATGTATAATCATTTAGAGTGTTTAAATTTATTACGTAGTATCATTGCTTTACCTTATTTATTTGGTGACATTGATCTGGATGAGTTACTGGACAAACCGGAGCTTTGTGAACACGACCTAGATTTGCTGTTTGAGGACGAACCGGAGGAACTATTGTGTCTAGTTGATCTGGCTCGATGACGTTTCTTGTGGTTTGAACGTTTGGATTTCTTATATTGAGATTTGTGTCGTTTCTCAATATATTCGGGTGCCGGTGTTTTCCTACGAATTCGGTCCCTATTTTCACCTTCATTTACAGGTTCAAGCCTATAACAAGCTCGACATTCGGCCACAATATGTCCACGTCTGTTGCATTTGTAGCATTTTCTCGGATAGTCTTCTTTATTTTTCTCTCCTGAAAAATTAAATTTCTTTTTAAATTTTCTTATCCTGCGTTTATTTTTAAACGGTCTTGCTGCTTTAGCAGCAGCTTTATCTAATTTGTATTTGTTATTCCTTTCTTTTAATAACAATTCCCCCTCCAAAGCAATGGCTTTCGCTTATTCATATGTAATATTTATAATTATTTTACCATCAAAGCTTTTTTGTTGTTTATCTTTACATTGAATTTTAATGTTTGGAAAAGGAATTATCATGTGATTTAGGAAACATTCTAATTTACGTTTATCGGACCAACTGTCATAACTTATAGAGAGTTTTCTTGACAATTCTTCAAATTCTTTTAACCATACTTTCAATTCCATGTTTTTCGGGTTGAATTCCCTTTTGTAAATTTCTGAAATATACGAATCACATATCCTACCTTGTAGTTCTTTAAAATGTTTTATTTTTATGAAACACTTCGTTGGATCTCTTTCCCCAATTATTAATTTTCTATGATTTTCATCAAGCCACTCACATAGTGTGGCTCGAGCATCAATTTTTAATTGCGTTTGTTCCTTATTTAGTGTAATAGGATTTTCAAGGTCGAACACATCGGAAAAATCAAAACGAGATACAAACATGGAAAATTGATCACACCACAATCTGAAGTCTGATTCTTCAGTTAACTTAATTGGAGTAATACGAACTTTAGTGCTAAAATAATTATTTTTATTTATCATACCTGTTATTTGATTCCATGGTCCTTATGGATGTTCTTCTCTATTCCAGTTGGGTCTTGACGAAGACAGATTTCTACCTCGATGTTGGGGAGGTAAGTGTTTGTCTCTCTCTTCTATTTCTTTTCTTCTTTGTTCATTTGCTTCTGCAATTCCCCTGATTTGTTCTTCCACCTCTTGTTCCATCATATTCGCATTTCTTACATTTCCCCACTCCGTTTCTACGTCCCAATTTTCAGTCCACTGTTTAGTTTGCTGATTTGTGGACTCACTTGCAGTTGTATTACTAGCTACATTTGTTTCAGTTCTTCCCCGTTGGGTACTCACTGTTTCCAGACACTCCTGGACACTTTGGGACTCTCTTCTTATATTTTACTCCTGCAGAGTCTGATTTTCAGGTTGTTGATGACTTTGAACAGGTACAGTTTCCAGTTCTCTTACTGACTGACCTGGAGTTTGTGTTCTAGTTTCGGTCTCTTGTCTTATCTGCGACACATGCGGATCATTTACCATATTTGCATCCGAACGCATAGTAGTTTGTAACAATGGTGTAGTTATTTGTACATTCGTTCTTGGAAGTGATGAAACTGGAACAATGTTTTCACAAGACAAACTCATCTGTAAATTTGGGGTTACCAATCTGATCAACTGTCCTTGTTGTTTTTGTTGTTGTATTTTTCTGGACTCTTCTTGTTTACGTACCAAGCTGGAGATGTACTGGTTATAATCATCTATTACAAGATGAGCCAGGTGTAAATCATACTGAATCACTCTATTTACTGCATGCTTCAGTACACTCATCACTTCAGCTTTATGAGCTGCTCGTTGTAATTCATAATCAGTTCTAGTCTGAAAGTGATGAGGTTGTTGAAAAATTGGAGCATTTGGATTCAATAATGATTTTTGAATAGTGACCATCTGTTCCGATGGGTAACCCATTCGTACCACTTGATTTTGCTGAAACGTATTTGGAACACTTAAGCCCAGAGGTGGGGGGAACGTAGTTGTTCGACATTTGTTGAGGTATCTAGATAACAAAACATGTCAGAGATTAATTTGTTTTACAGCTTGATTGCCAACGATCATTACCTGTACTATTCTATTGTAACACATAGTTAGAATATATTAAAATTTGTTACGACACATGTAATACATGACTCTTTTGCATGTAGCCTTTGTTTTAAATGCTATTTTGAAAGTAAAAAGTTGATATTATGCCTATTAATTATAGGTCTAGGACGTTTTGTTCCTGGCCAGGACTGTATACTTTCTTTTTACAATATTTAGCATTGAGAAGGACTTAACAACATAATGATCTTGAGACATACTCAGACCTATATACATCCTTAGATATAGGATTTTTACCTCAACAAGGATTTATTTCATTAATGATCGAAAATGAATAAGTAATTATTAATTATACTACGTTCGTTTTCCTTTCCCCCCTTTTTTTTAACTCATTTGCTCCCTCCAAACTTCATAATAAATTATTTAACTAAAAATATATGTTCTTAAACTTTATTTAGTAAATTACCTCATTTAGGTTCATTAATTGAAATTCAGGCCACAATTCATCTTTTCTGTAAAACATGGTGATCGTGGTTATTTCGTTTATAATTGTTAGACTTCGGTTTATTTTATTAAATAGATTAACTATATCGCCACACAATTACACCACAGGACCGATATTCCCAAACTGTTATTTTACTCTCTTTTATTCTACAATGCCCTTTCTGTTTAAAAGAAGATTCGATTAAATATACCAAATCAACGAATTGTTTTCGAAGTAAAGAACACACGTTTTTTACAATCACCACGTGGTTTTCCACATTTCTCCAATTAATTAAAAAAAAATAATCGCACTTTTACCGCATTTGTTTATTAAGTACGTATTACCAGGTATACATTCGATGCTTCCTCACTCCTGCGTACTTGTCTAACCAGTTTTCTATTTCTACAGTGCTGTGTCACGTATATACCTGTACTTCTTTGTCCGCCATGAGGCTTTCCTCAACAACGCACTTGTTTGCCCCATTATTCCATTACAAAAAGGGGGAGGTTATCCCAATTTAAAATCCGTTTATTAGTTTCAATCAACTATTCACTTTGAACCCTTTTTCTTATTTTAATGCTTTAAAGATTTTTACTTATTTTATTGTTCTAAAGAATAAGAAAGGGCAGGTACTTACCAGTACTGTTTTTGTTTTATAGCGAGAACTAATTTTTATTATAGCCAGATTAATTTATTAAATTTATTCTTTAGGATCTTTTATTTTATTATAAACCTGCGCTGCTACCATATAAGAAAATATAAGAATGAATAAAGTCAACAGCATAAATGAAAGAAAATATATTAATAAAAAGCATCCGAATTAACAAACGAGCACAAAGTAAAAGTGAACTAACAAACGGTTGAACAAGATATTCACATATCGTGAGTATGTGATTACATGAAGATATGGATAATGAATTAATAAGGTGTCTTCAATATAGAGCCCGTATTGATAGAGACGATTGAGTACCATTTTATATCTTCTATAATCCAATATATATACATACTAGACTGCTAATACTGATAAGAATAACACAGAGTCTAATGAATAACCGGTGAAGTTGAGTCAGACACCCAAAATGTTAGTTTACTGGTTTGTTGTTTAAAAACATAGAGCTACCTGATCCGCATTTAACCGAATTAATTACAAATTTCTATGTAAAAATTAGAATTAGACATATTTGTAAGAATATTTTGCAAGTAGATAAAAATATTCGTCATACAACAACAAAAAATATTATTTTTATACATCAATAAATCAAATTTTAAATTGATTTAACTGAAATTTTTGAACTTCTGAGTTTTATAAAACTACAACATCACCGATTTAATTCGTAATTAAAAGCAATAATTGTGGTAAGAAGAGACCTAGTTAAAGGAATAGACAATAAGTATTAATAAATTTGATAATGAACTAACATTTTGAACAGGGATATGCCTGTTTGTTTTGAACACAGCTTTTTATCAATATTAGCAGTCCAGTATGTATATAGTCAACGGTTTTACCACATGTTTATTTTTGTAATGGAAATCCCACCTCATCTCCTTCTTCGTCATCATCATCATCATCATCATCACCATCATATATATATATATATATATATGTAAGAACTACTCCGCCTTATCCCTTCGTCTCGTAATTCTCATTTTATTCTCTTACATTTTTCTCGTCATCCGTTCTCCATTTATCATACATCACGTATCGACTGGTCTCGCCGATATCATGATGTATGCACACACCAACCTTCGGTTCATGTTCTTTCGCTCTTCACTCAGTTTGCTTTTATCGCTTGTACCTAGAGCTAGCTTTTTCATTGTTTTCTTGTTACGCACTTCTGAAGCGACTTCGATTTAGAATTCGTTTATAATAATAAAACTCATTCTTCCGTAGTCCTTCGTGTGCTTAATTGACATATCTTATAAATTCTAAATCTTTCGCTTTTTGCGTACTTTTACGTCTTTCGTCATTTTGCCTCTTACTTACTGTCGTCGACACATTGTCATCTGATATGCCTTCACTACGCGCTTGTTTTACTTTGTGCGTGATACCTTCTGAAACTGATTCACGTACTAACGTGTGGTGCTTGCGTTTTATTGAGTTTCTCGACGACGATGCCGCCGAGGGTATTTATGAATTCCCGCCCGAATACTCCGCTATCTCTCACCACGATAAGTTGTTTGCGTTGCCGGCGGCTGTTGCAGCATTTAAAAAAATGCCCAAACGTCATCATCAACGTCAGTTTCGTATTACGCTTCCGCCCGAAGTTGCCGCGATTTATGTCGATTCAGAAGGTAATCCTAATTTTCACGGTGATCCTCTCGATTTCTACGTAGAACCGCCGCCATCTGTATCTTCTCTTCCTACTACTAACGCATCAACCCTCCCTGCCGTTCCTGCCATTACGGACAAACGCTCTCTTTCATATACTCTCAAGGACGCTGTGTTTTTTCCAAGTTTAATCCAAAATCAAGTAATGCAACTTCATGACTCGACATTTTCGAACGTGAATGTGTTCGTGTTGGAGTCCAAGAAGAACGTTTTTGGGAAGCTATCCGACTATATTTGGACGGCGCTGCGGAACATTGGTATTTTTCCCTTCGTAATACCTCTAAAAATACAACTTGGAGTTTCTGGAGAAATTCTTTTCTCAAGAATTTTGAAAAAAAGGGATAGAATGTAGCAGCGTCTGCCTTTGCTTATCGATACATCGCAGGTTCTTATGTTGATTACGTACACGCTAAAATCAACTTGCTGACGTCATACAATCCGAAGAAGCACGTTTTGGACATCATGTCCCATCTTGTCCTCGGGTTGCCTTCTTCTATTCAAGATCGTATCAATCCAACAGAAATTAACGAGCTCGATGATCTCGTCGCAGTAATCTCTTCGTTTGAGAAATCGTATTCACGCAGATCCACCGAGTCAAGGCCTTCTCATCAAGTTGCTGTTACATCTTCTAGATCCCCCCTTTTGCTTCTCTCCGCCCACGTACTCCGTGCTCTTATTGCAAATCAAAGGGTTTCGAGCGTTTCCATCGGGAAAATGACTGCTTCACGAAATTCAAGGATAGCCGTGATAAGGGTAACGTAAAAACTCCTTCGTCCAATTCAAAATCTCCCGCTGTTCATTCTTTTGATGTTTCCGCTCTTAATGAAGTTATTTCTAATGTTCAAAAAAACGAATAAGGCCCGGCTTCGTGGCGTTGCAGATTCAGTACGGAAAATTTTTCGGTAAAGGTCTTCATGATTCAGGGGCTAACGCCTCCGCAATTACGTTGACAGCTCTAAAAAAATTTGATAAGTTTCATTACGTACCTACTGATATTCCTTACAACACCGCAAGCGGATCGGGCACTATTATTGGTATTACCGCGCTAGAAATAAAAATCTTGAATATTACAAAAATCGTGATTATATTTGTTATTGATCCGCCGAAATTTCATTTTGATTTTATCATTGGCACAGATTGTATTTCCCTTTTTCGTTTAAACCTCGATCACAAGCTTAACATTTCTCAATTGGAACCTATAAACTTTAATTTAACTTCTATCGAAGACAATCTTTGGAATGATTACATGACAAAGGAGCTTTTTGATAGTAAAGTACAGCATCTAGATGATTCTCAAAAATCAGTTATTAGAGATTTTGTAATTCGCAACCGTAAAGTATTTGCTAAAGACAAGTTTGATGTAGGTAATGTACGAGAATATTTTTGCTCAGTAAATTTATCTTCCAATTCATATATGGCAAGAAAACCGTATCGCTGCTCTTTCGAAGAACAGAAAATTATCGATCGCCAATGCCAAGATTTACTTGCTAAAGGTATGATTACCGAATCCTCCTCTCCATACGCCTCCCCCGTAATGTTACAATATAAGAAAGATGGTTTGGGAGCTTCCAAAATTAAAGACAGGATGTGTGTTGACTATCGGGAACTAAACAAAATCCTGATTCCGGAAAGTCAACCATTCCCTCTCATTGAAGATGTCATTACCATGACCAGCGGTTACTCATGGTTTTCTGCTTTTGACATAAACGCAGCTTTCCATTTGATCTCTGTCAGACCAGAAGATCATCACAAGACCGCGTTCGTCACCCACTCGGGACATTACGAGTGGTGTGTCATGCCATTCGGATTAAAAACTTCTCCAGCCATCTTTCAACGGATTTTGTCGGGAATTATTCGTCGTCATAAATTAAATCAATTCGCAGTTAATTACTTAGATGACATTCTAATATTTTCTAGTACGTTTGAAGAACATTTAGTTCACATTCAAAAGCTCGTCGACGCTCTCTTCGCCGAGGGTTTCCGATTAAACTTTAAAAAATGTAATTTTGCTAAGTTAGCTGTTCAATATCTTGGACATATCCTTTCTTCTGATTCTGTTCGCCCATTATCCGATAACGTAGAAGCAATTCTTAAATTTCCAAATCCTTCCTCCCGTCGCTCCTTACGTGGTTTCCTGGGCAAAGTAAATTTCTACCGAAAGTTCATTCCGAATTCCTCTTGCCTCCTCGAACCACTTCACCTCCTTCTCCAAAAAAACGTTCCCTTCCTATGGAGCCCGGAGTGTCAAGCCTCTTTTGATACCGTAAAGCATCTTCTTACTTTGTCACCTATTCTCGCGATCTTTGATAGGAACAAGCCTATATCCATCTACACTGACGCCAGTGGGGTGGGCATAGGGGCGGTTCTGAAACAAAGGCAGGCGGATGGGGAAGAAAAACCGGTCGCCTACTTTTCTAGAAAATTAACCGAGGGACAGAAGAAAAAGAAGGCAATTTACATCGAGAACTTGGCCATCCAGGAGGCCATACGTTTCTGGCGATATTGGCTCTTAGGTCGTCATTTCAATGTTTTCACCAACCACAAGCCTCTTCAACACCTCAACCTTAAAGCAAGACCGGATGAAGAGCTGGGGGATCTAGCCTTAGAACTTTCGCGCTTCGACTTTGATGTCATTTACCATCCTGGTAAAGAAAACTGTGAGGCAGATTGCCTGTCTCGTAATCCGGTCAATGATCCCTTCCCCGAATCCTTCTCAGAGCCCATTCTTCCTACGTTCAATTTCTTATCACTCGAAGATCTCACTTGTTGTCAATCCTCTTTAATTCGTAATAATACCGATGTCATAAAACACAGCGTTGTTTACCGAAAATTTCATGATAAATTGTACATCGCACTTGACGAATCATCAGGTTGTAAACTTATTGACCTCATTCATAATCATTATGGTCACATTGGCTCTAAGCATGTATTATCTATACTTCGTAAATATTTTACTTTTCCCCGTATGACATATCATGTATTAGAATATTGTAAACGTTGCTCTGTTTGTATTAAAAACAAAACTCGTCGTTCTCGTCTCCTTGGTAAACTTGGTATCCTCGGTCCTGCTACTCGCCCCTTCGAGATAATGTCCTTGGACACTATAGGAGGTTTTTCCTACCATTCTTCTTCCTTACGCTATTGTCACCTTCTTGTGGATCACTTCACTCGTTTCTCCTGGATTCTCTGTATAAAGGGCCAAACTGCTCCAGAGATGGTCCGTCTTATCGATTCGGTGCAGCAACGGAACCAGATAGGGACGTTGCTCACCGATCAATATGGCGGACTCTCCTCAGATGAGTTTCGGTCATATTGCACAAGATCTAACATACGCCATATTTTTACTGCAGTAGACAGCCCATCATCAAATGGTTTGAACGAACGCCTCAATCAGACGTTGGTGAACAAAATACGATGCGTAAAAAACGACCCTTCGTTATCCAGTCAGGTGTCCTGGGCAACTCTCGCAAAACGATGTGTTGACCAGTACAACTCGACGCCTCATTCGGTCACTTCCTTCCCACCATCTTACTTACTCACTGGTGTTCCTTCCACTCCTCTCCCTCCTCAGTTAGTTGATCCTCCGAATTATGAAGCGGATTTGTTAACGGCCTTTAATAATACTATCAAGCATCATGAATATAATAAGTCGATTTTTGATATAAATAAACTCGATGTTAACTTTAAGCCTGGCGATCTAGTTTACATTTCCAATGGAAACAAGTTAAATCGTGACAAATTCGATCCTGTACGTATTGGTCCGTTCCCTATTATAAGGGCAATTTGTAATAATGTATTCGAAGTTAAAGTAGATGGTAATAATGATCATCGTTTATATCATGCCAATAAGATGTCATTAAAACCTAATTAACTCGATTTTGTAATGAGTGAATTCCTAGTTTTCCTTCTAGTCATTCTTCGACCTTCTTCCTCTCAAAATGAGTGGGAAAGGGGGATGTAAGAACTACTCCGCCTTATCCCTTCGTCTCATAATTCTCATTTTATTCTCTTACATTTTTCTCGTCATCCGTTCTCCATTTATCATACATCACGTATCGACTGGTCTCGCCGATATCATGATGTATGCACACACCCACCTTCGGTTCATGTTCTTTCGCTCTTCACTCAGTTCGCTTTTATCGCTTGTACCTAGAGCTAGCTTTTTCATTGTTTTCTTGTTACGCACTTCTGCAGCGACTTTGAATTAGAATTCGTTTATAATAATAAAACTCATTCTTCCGTAGTCGTTCGTGTGCTTAATTGACATATCTTATATATATATATGTCATACATCATTCCACTACATTCACAAATCACTGCCCCTACTTTTGGTTATCACTAACGCTGCGCTTTGCCATCTTATATGATACTACATTTTATTCTCATATATGTTTTCAGTCTGCATATTATATTATTAGTGAATTGAAGTCTTGTGTTCTTTTTCAGTCCTTGTACCACATACCTCACATCATTTATACAAGCTCTCACGGAAAAAAGTTTTTCCAGCAGATTTACATGTTGATGTGAGAGAAATGAGAGGATGTTGAAAAAAAGAACAAAATACAAACAGTTGCAGAAATATAATAAATGAACAAGCAAAACACATCATTTGAATAAGTATGATGGCGAAGTGCAGCAGCGCTAGTGTAGTATGTAACTAATAAGAAAAATTAGAGGGGTAGATGGAACATATGATATATATATATATATATATAATAAGTTTGCTTTAGAACTTATCAAAGAATTGAAACACGTGAACACAATTGGATGCGGATTTTATTGAACATACGAATCTAAAAAGAATGTCCTTAAAACACGCGTTTGCGTTAGCGGCTCAAAATATACAGTTACGACGATGATGCGAACTGCCAACATCGTCGACGAGGGAACCGAGATAATTTTACATCGTACAAGGTTAAGAGGGAGAATTTCAAAGTGCAACTTGCACGGTTGAATCATACTACCTACGAATACATCTTACAGATATCGATAATGCGTGTGTACGAACATCGTCAACACGAGTATGACTAATATGTGATTGACGGTTACCGAGTGAACCGCAGTCAGAACATGAATATGCGCGTTCACGCTTGTAAAGCTTTAGCGATAGTGTGAGATTTTACATATATATATATATATATATATAGTTATATCAGTGATGATGATGATGATGATGATGATGATGATAATGATGAGTGAGGGAAAGAGAAGATTTAATTCCAACACACCCCTGATATTTTGGTGGTAATGAACGAATGAATGATTATCATATACTGAAAGTAAACAAATTATTTAACATGAAACAATAAATTCAGAATTGATAAATTATGATTGTAAAAACATTTTGGCTGCTGCGCTTCAAAAAAGAGAAAATAAATAAATATATAAATAAATCGATTAACAATGTGTAGGATAAAAGATAAAAAATAAAAAATAAAAATTTTTTAGTTACATGCAATAAATTATGGTAAATACATAGTAGAAGAAGTTTTTTAAATGAGTTATTTGTTTTAACAAAAGTTCGATATCATTTTATATTTTCACGTAAGGTGGAAGGCTTAGTGCCCAACAAATCCATCACGCAAGGTGATGAGAAAATTGAAAATTAAGAAAGTAATGAATTGAAAAAGTTAAAGTGAATAATTAAAATAGTGTTGGAAAACGTAATTGAAAATGTTTAAATAAAAGTTCGAAGTAAAAGTAAATGAAAACTGTCAAATTCATGAGCACCAATGCAGTCATCAAAGTTGAAAATTTGGAGAAAGCAGATCAGATTCGAGAACACTTTATGGTTTGGTAAGCCGGTGCATCGAATGAAAAATGGTTGTTGATTATATTTGCTGTGTTGCAGTGGAAATTGAGACAGAAAAATGTAAAGTTGAGTCAATTTAAGTCCAGTCAGAAAAATCTTAAAAGTCAAAAGTAGCAGAAATTTGGTAAAGTCATTGAAGATCATCGTCATAACAGAAGGAAACATTGAAGGATAAGTTATAAATATATTTAATTAATCATTATTTCATCTGTCGGTAGTCATTATTTTGGGAAAAATCATAAATTTACGTAATATTTCATCCTTTTTGGTCCATTTTTTGTATATATTCAGTGCTCAAGATTCTGGAAAGTCAAAACCTGAAAGATACTTGAAGTCTTTCTTTTGTTCTTTATCTTGTTCATCCTGAATTACATATTCAAAAAAACCTTTGTTATATTCTTTCTTCTGAATTTAACAATGGTGTGATTCAATATACTATTGCAATTTCAATGACAAAAATTTTCATGTTCATACTTAACAATTTGTATTCAATTGTTGAACATTCATAAATTGTTTCATGTTTATGCCATACCAATGCCAAATGATAAATGATAAATTTTCGTATATTTAACTTTCATGTTGGAATTTGATTAATAGAATTAATAAATTTATTTGGAATTTTTATTCCTACATTCGCTGATCGACTTAAACTGAATTTTGATGATAGAATTCGAGCTGATAATCATGATCAGCCTGAACACACAATGGCGAGAGATCATTTTCATTGTCATGACATAATTTTTATAATATTGTTTCATTTATTTATTTTATTTGATATAATACTTTGCATTCCCCATCACGTGGTTGAGCCCATGACTTGCATAATCAAGCAGTTGAGACTGTGATACCCTTAGACTTAAGCAGTCACGTGTTCTGAGATAGGGTCTAAATCCTTTAATTCCTCTTACTTAATTAAAAATAATAGACAATGTCACATTTTGACACCAAAAAGGTTTTCAATGGACAAAATTATGACGCCTGGAGGACCATTATTGTATCCAGTTTGTACACTGAGGGACTATATCCCGTCATGCATGATTTGGAAACCAAATTTTTATTTTTGGGCCTTGAATTAAATGTTTTTTTAAACCCTGATCCTGTAAATGCAAACCCCGCTAGCCAAATGTCATATTTTTGTAATCCAGAGAAAGGCAAAGCACTGATTTATCAAGGGCTAAATAACGAATTAATAAAAAGGGTGAAAGATCTTTGAACAATTAACCAAATACTTAAAATTTTAGATGAGCCATATAAAAGCAGCACGCAAGTCACTTATATTAATGCAAAATAAGCATTTCAAAAATTAAAATTTGATAGTGAAGGAAACATGCGTAGTTATCTGGATCTTATCTCACACTTTGCTCAAAAAATTAAACATTGTGGTAAACCATTGGATAAACAGAAGGAGATTGAACAGTTACTAATATCTCTCAACGTGGACTATGACATGACATGGTTAGAATTCAATACATTAAGTCAGGATCAAAAAACAATTGAAACACTTCATCCCGTGTTGATTGAGAGATTAGATAGGTTATATGACGAGAAAAAGTCAAAATACAATAATATAATTAATATATAATATAATAATAATAATAATAATAATAAGTAATATAATAATAATTAATAATAATAATAATTAATAATAATAATAATAATAATAATAATAAATAATTAAATATAATATAATATAATTAATAATAATAAATTAATAATAATATAATAATGAATAATATAATAATTATAATAATAATAATATTAATAATAAGAATATAATTAATAATAATATAATAATAATAATAATAATAATAATAAATAATAATAATAATATAATAATAATAATAATAATAAAATATAATATAATATAATAATAATAATAATATAAATTAATAATAATAATAATAATAATAATAATAATAATTAATAATAATAATAATAATAATAATTAATAATAATAATAATAATTAATAATAATAATAATTAATAATAATTAATAATAATAATAATTAATAATTATAATAATAATTAATAATAATAATAATAATAATAATAATAAATGTGAAAATAAAAAATATAACACAAATCAAAATCAAAATACTTTGCCAAATTTGAATGTTATAGTTTGCTTGGAATGTCATGGCAAAGAACATATGGCAAATGTTTGTCTGTCAAATAAAGAGGGTATACAACCACATAATAAACCTGATGGTCCTTCACAAAACACCAGATATGATGCAATAATAATAATAATAATAATAATAATAATAATAATAATAATAAAAAGAAAATGACGATCAATGGTCAATGATGTTGTGCTCTAGGAACTCTGATGCAAATATGAACAAATAGGATAGTAATTTATTAAATCTAATAACTTCAAAGAGTCATGGACAGGAGTTAGATCCGGATTATGTCCCATTGACAAAATATATAATGTTGGATAGGGAAGCCGTAGCACATGTAATATTGGATTTATCCAAATTATCTAATCCCTGGAATTGAAATGTGCAATCCAGGATGTACTGTTAGTTGCCACACATGTAGGCACAATGTTCATAAGAATTGAAAACTCTGAGAGAAAACAGACTGTTATAAGACTTATGAACGTACATTATATACCATCATTAAATGTCGACTTATTATCAGGGATAAAAATTACCGAGAATTGTGCTCTAGGGATTGATCGAAATTTCTCAGCAGCTAACATATACGTCCATGGTATAGATGAAGTTAGCTTTTCAACCCCTAAAATAAAGGGAGTATACATGGTTAAATACAAAATAGTTTCAGACATGTCGATTAATTTCATTGAATCCCCAGATAGTTTAAATAAAATTTGCCCCTATAATGATAGCTCGTGTAAATTGACATGTATTCTAATATAAAATCTCAAGATGAATGGATGGAATATGAAGTTGAGAAGGAGATAACTGAGGAAACTCAGGAGAGAAGTGAGGTGAATGGGGAAGAAAATAGAGAAAACACTAATAATGAAACCAATAATAAAAAAATAATAATTAATAACCCAATAGAAAATGAAAATCATGAGAAAGGAGAAAATTTAGATGATATAAACGATAATAAATACAATTTACAAAAACAAGAAATATAAGAGAAACAGTTTGAAATGAATGAAGAAATAGGATCACAAAATAATAATAATGAAATAATAAATAATGAAAACATAAAAAGTGATGGAAAGGAGCAAATGGAATGAATAGAAAACAGAAATATAAATAAAAAGCTAATATGGCATAGATTAGGTCAACTGTCTGGAAAAATTTTGAAATTTTTAGCTAAAGTTTCTTGAGGTATTCCTTTGGGAATTACTTTTTGTGATGACAAGTTCCAGCTTTGTGAGATCTGTGTGAGAGCTAACTCCAGGAGATTAGGTCACAATGGAACTTGTGCACAACTGGAAAGGAAACTTGAATTTGTTTAGTCAGACACAGTGGGTCCATTTTTTCCAGGCATATATGGCAAAAAATATGTCTTAATTTTAATCGATCATGCCACTAAATATACATTTATTTCCTCAATTGAGAAAAACTCCATGGTCTGCGAAGAATTTAAAAAACTTTATTTAAAATTAAAATTAAAATTCCTGGATAGCCCCATCGCTACGTTATGATGTGACAATGCTAGGGAATATCTAGATAACAATGTGAAGTCTTTTTGTGAGAATAATGGTGTCAATTTGGTGCCAGTGGTTCCATATTCCCCTGAGTTGAATGCGATTGCCAAAAGGCAAAACCAAAAAATCATGTTAAGAGTTAGGGCCATGTTGTTCTATGCGAACCTAGATTTCAGTTTTTGGTCTTTAATGCCAAAGTTTGCCAATCGATTATTAAAACATCATGTAACAGGGGTGACCAACCAAAATTTTTCAAGGAGTTGTTCCAAAGTTTCGATGGCTTGTAACCTGTTATTTCAACTAGGTACTCCAATATAAAATATGTTTGTGTAGTGCAGTATATAAGTATACAAGCTGCATTACTTGCTCTTCAAGCATGTGTGAGATAGTATCTTGCATTCTGAACTAAAATTTTTAGCGTTAACTTTCAAACTCTATGATGGCAACTTTCCCTATGATTGATTGATAAATTTGAAACAATTAAACTAAGTTCCAATCTACATTTAATGACTTCAATAACAAATTCTAATGTAACAAAGTACAGATTATACTAACAGTTGTAGACTAGCCTATTGAGCCCCTTAAAAGTTATTGGTTACAAGAAACTGTGTAACTAAAATAGTTATCAGAGATGTTTATTAAAGAAGATGACCATTCAAAGATTCTTCATGAAGTGATTTCACATTTCATTTACAATAATTAGATCAATAACAAATTTGCGAGTGGATGAGTACAAAGTAATGGTGAGAGATGGTCAGAGTAGGATGATGGCTGACGCAATGACAATCCAGTGTGCCACCTGCATTCTGTTTACTATGTTTATCGTCACATAGTCTACAGAGTGGATGACAGTTTATTGGTGTGATGATATATGAATATGAGTGTTGATGAGTAGAAATAAAATATATCGCTACAAACTCAATTAGAGTATCAATTAATGTTAGTTTCCATTTCTCAGATCTGACAAAAAACTAAAATGGTCAAGCAGAACTGGGAACTTGACTTTGTCAAACTGAAAGGGTATAGAACTAAAACCTTTAGTAAAAATTTTCAAATCTCATTACATTTCTGTGTTTTAAGTTTTGACTTCTCAGAACGGCCAATGAACATTAAGAAAAATTGAGGATTAACATTCAAGCAGCACTGAGGGAGTGGTTATAGAGATGCATCAGCGTCACAGCTGCATGGTGTGTCATCGTGTATTAAAACCTACAGGCCACAGGTTTGAATCCCCAAGCCAACAGCCCACATCAACTTATTTTAATCATTTTTTTGGGAAAGCCAGGCCCCTAAAAATCCCAGGTCTTGAGGGAATCCCTCCTTCTCACCCCCTCTTGGCAGCCTTAAATTTGATTACAGCTCCCAGATTTTTGGAATTTTCACTCTTCCGAACTGACAATACAATCCTACAAGAGAACTAAGAACTCACTTCAAAAGAGCATGTCTGGAACTAAAAACCATCAGCAAAAAAATTTTCAACCCAACTGCAGTTCTCAGAGGGAAGCTTTCAGAACAAAACCTCTTGGAAACCATCCAAAATATGGGCACCTACATGGAACCAAAGTATTTTGGAAATCTCTGGATTGGGATTGGTAGAAAGGTGCGATAGAAAAAATCTATTTCAGTTTATATGAGTTAACTGTATATGGTAGGCAAAGTCTGTATGATAGTGTAAGGATTCTTATAATGCAGTAATTTCACGTAGCCTACAGTCCTCAATTATAACTTATAGATACGTTTTTGTTTTTGTTTTTTTTTTTCAACTGACTACTCAATCTGACAAAGTGTGGCACTTGAGCGTTGAAATTCTAAGTTATACTTCTAAGACGTAGGTAACACTAAAACTATAAAGCTTAAATGAGATGTATCTTTCAAACAGAACAGTCCAAAACTAGAACTTTTGGTGAAAACTTTCTAACATCATTAGAGCTCTCGATTGTTCGAATTTTCATTTATCAGAATTCATTCTGAACTAAAACCATCAATAGGCATTTTCAAAAAGAAAAAGTTCCAAATTGAAACTTTTAAACTTACAGTTCTCAGAATAGATATTTTGAATTGAAACTGGGCAAGGATAGGCACCAACATAAATTTTTTTGAAAATCTACCGAGTCGAAAAGGCGTGATGTGGTGACAAAAAAAAGAAATTTCAATTTATAACATAAGAAAGAAGAAAAAATAGAAGAAGAAGAAAGCAACTTTGAGCACCACCCTAAAAACTCCAGGGTGGTGCTTTAGTACGCGATCAACAAAACTTTCGCCCCTACTGCCAGTTGCCAGCTGTTACCTGTCACCACCCTGTATAACTCGGAATTTTGGTGAGCAGGGCGGAAGTCAATGTACTGTCCAATTAAAATATTTCGGGGAAATCAAGAGGTCTTACGATTATTCGAATTAGTCAATCAAACCAAAAAGTCGGGTTTTAGCTTCATCGGCAGCCACTTGTAATGCGTAGCTGTGTTGGTAATTACTGCATGGTACGTACGATTAAAATAATTTATGTAGATAAAAATGAAATTTAAAAAAAAATTTTTTTTATTAATCTGATTGGAAGAAAAAACCACCACGTGCGTTTGTTTATAAACACTGGCGTACAAATCACCCCATTTCGGAGAATCTGATTATTCTGATTGGTGAATTTCGACTGATGTGGGGTAGTTTGTACGCCAGTGTACACGTGCTCGGTGTAGATATTAACGATAGTCGATCCCGTTGCGAAACAGAATCAGTTGGACATTGGGGTGATAAACTCGAGTTAACTTCTCAGATTTACGTTAACTCACCCCTATAAAACTGACCCTAAAAGGCCATGACCCTTAATTTGGCACATCTGTGACCATGAAACTGAAAGATGTAAAAAAAGCAAATTTTTCACAAACATTTTGAGACTAGATCCTCATAAATTCCACTACTTTTGAAACGCGTGCGCAGTTGCCAAAGAATTAGTAACGAATTAGCAAAGCTACAGGCGGTGTGGAAGATGCACTAGCTCAGCTGGAGTCTGAGTACCTAGTGTAGGGGTTAAGTAATGAGCTTGGGTTTCCCAACCATACGATCGTCGGTTCGATATTTGCTGGATGTCACATTTCCAATAAAAAGTGGCGATGCGATAGTGCCTTCCCCTACTATTTACTCTAACCAACCCCACCCTTCTGACAAGGCGACGTTAAATAAGATGCAGATCGGCCGATATCGGATTAAAAATAAAAAATAATTCACATTTGCTGCGGTAAATTTTATTGGCTCGAGTAACGTAACATTTGCGACCAACAGATTTTCGTTTTTGTTTACCATACCAACGCTGGTGAAATACGTTTTAGTCGAGCAAAGTTTATGTATTCACCCTTTTCACTGAGACAAGTAAGAAGTCAAACTTGACTGCGATAATAGCTTTACTCTGTATGGCAAAATGTGTTGTTCTAAAAAGTTTTTTATAGGGCTATTCTACTAATGTTCGAGTCACACGTGCTTTTCATTGGTTTATGTAGCCACGTGAGATAGGAATAGTCTCACTAAAAGATTTTAGAACCGGACATACTTTGTGATTTGAGCACGAGCCGAAGGCGAGTGGCGAGTGATGTAAAAATTACACTCGGATCAAAATCACCTTTATACACTCGTATCACAAATAACTACTTTTCCACGAATTGTTTTTTTGTGCGGAGGGGGTAATACCAAAAATAGCGTGCGAAATAATAAATGATTGCTACGAGTGTTGCAAATTTCACACTCGCAGCAAAATTACTTACTTCTCGAACCTGTATCACAAATAGGAAATTATTTTATTCTTCGAGCTGTTAATGTTTCAGATTCGCTTCAACAGTCGTTTACTACGAAGAGGGTGGAATTTGTAATGGTATCTCATAGGTTCTGTAACCGTTCCCAGCAAAAAAGGGCAGAAAAATAAAAATATTTTAAACAAAAATTTCAATACTTTATTTTTTGTTTTCGTTTTTTTAATAAAATATATGAATTACAAAGCATAAATGAAATTATAAAAAAAAAAAAATTATTACATTAATAATAATAATAATTATCATCATCATAATAAGAATAAAAATAATAGTTAATAATAATATTATCAATCTACTAATAACGATGCACAATGATGAACATGAAATACAAACACAATGAAAAATGATGAAGCAAAAATATCATTTTTATTTTTATAAATTATTTTTAATAAGTAATACAAATTTTCGTAAAAAAAAAATAATATTTTTTAAAGTTAATTAAAAAAATACGAGGCTACGTAAAAATTTCATGTACAAACGAATCGAAATGAACTTAAAACGAATTGTATGAATTAATATTAAGTAAATGGTATTTCCTTGAAACGATAAAGAAGTCATCTCCGAAGAGAAAACGATATCAAAAACATAATTTTCTGCTAATTTTTAGTAAATGCAGTACACGGCTAAGGCAAAGTTTTCCCCCTTCAATAAGAGAAAATAAACGATTTTTCAAGATTTGAAGGACGATAAAAATGAAATGATGGAATATCTTTAAGAGCAATCGAGAACGAGAGAATTTTAATTTATATAGGGATCGGGTTCGTAGAGAATTTAGAGACCGAATTCACGAGGACTTCTTAATTTGGATTTAAACATTCTTCCTATTCCGAGTTCTTCAAGAAGAGGTACCTACACGAAATAAGTTTAAAAATTTACTAAAGAGAAATAAAAAAAAATAATAAAAAAAAAGTAAAAACTGAAATTAATTAAGTTTGTCGGAAAGGAAGTCTCCACTAGAAAAACTGACCCGGTTAATAAAATATTGTAGCAATTACAATTTTTTTTTTTTTTTTTTTAATTTATTTTTAATTTATTTAATTTCTTTTAAGAAAGAAAAAGAAAATGTGAGAGGTATTCGAATATCACTAATTTTAAAGTCGATCGATTTACTTATTAATGAATAATTGAAATTAGGAACATGAACACAAGAAAACAGGTTCCACCGAAATTCTTTCATCGACACCATCATCATTCGATCACCTTTCGCCGAATAATAAATGAAAATGACTAGATTAAGCAAGTCATAAACACGCGGTTCTCTTTTCATCCGCGAACGTTCTTCCTTGCAACTAACTACTTCTTCTTCGATTTGGACTTGTACTTTTCTTCTTTTTTTTTTTTTTTTTTTTTTTATTCTTCTCGCAAACTGAGCAAAAAAATTGCCATCCACTCACGACGTCAACAGAAGTGAAGATGTCGCTGGTTCGGTAACCGCAGGTTGAGCCGTTCTTAAATTCTCTACAATCTGCAAATGGCGGAAGAAAGATATCATCAGTTTTTTTGTTTTTTTAATAAAACTTTCGTCGAAGAAAATGTTTTGACCGGTCTAAATGTAAAATACGGTAAAAGAGGGAGAGAGAGAACGATGAACGATAAGATATTCAAATAATGGCCGAGCCGATCGCCTTTATTCGGATTTTAAATACTTTCGAACGTCAATTTCATCGAATAGAATAATAGAATGGTACCTAAAATTAATGTTAAATTCGGCTGGTCGAAGTTGAAAATCGTTAGGTAGGAGGCAAGCGACGGGGGAACGCTTCGAGGGATTAACTCGAGGACTGCGAGCCAAGTGCGTGAAGAGGAAAGAAAACAGACAGATGAGGAGGAGAGCGAGAGAGAGCGAGAGAAATTCAGCCAGTCGTCGCGTTAAAAAATAAACGATAGAATGGACATTTCGTGTCGAATGGCTGCGGCCCCACCTACAGCGCATTCACGCGAATAGATAGGGGTTACGTATTTATAATTGAAAAATCGACTCTAAGCGTGTAGTTATGGGCGCCGATGACGGTGCGGTCACTGCGGGTACGACCAGCGGCACACACTTACGTTAATCAGCTGATCGAGTCCGTAGAGAAATCCGTCTTCGTGATTGCCCGGAGACCAAGGAAGTCTGTGAGTTAACGAAATGTTCGCAGGAACGGGTCGCGTTTTGGCAAAATCTATCAACCAAGCGCCCACTTTGACGTCGTCGTAAATAATTAATATACTACTTCCGACAATCTGCCAAACAGAAAATAGAAATCGCCTTCGTTAATTTTCGCGTTGCAATCGTACCAGCGGCTGCTGCTGCTGCTGCTGCTGCTGCTCAGCTAATCCGAAAAAGCAGGCGGGAACTGAGCTGCGACGAACACCGTCTCCTTTGGAAACGAATTGAATGCCGAAATCGGGGGGGGGGGGAGACTAGAGAGGTACGACAAAGATATTTTGCCACAAAAGAGGGGAATCTTCGGTTTGATTTGTCGCGTCGAATTTACACAAAACTATAACCCCTTCCCCCCAATTGTGTCGACAGAAAGAGTCGACTACTCGAAACAAACGAAGAACGACCTGCATACGCGCACAGTTTAACTGTTGCTAAACTGTCGCAGAATAATAATAATAAGGTAGGAGGTACCTTAGGTACATTTTCAACCCTCGAACCACCCCCCTCGGCCGATTCGAGGGGGTAGTTTGAAAAATGAAACTTTTACGTACTCGTATGCGGTGTAAAGGAAATGACCGATCGAGTGCGTTCGATTCCAAGCAGAATGAAAAAGGAGAAAAGGGGAGGGAAAAGTGGCCAGAGGATCGCCATCGGCCCCCTTCCCCCTCGTCGAAAGTTACCAAATGAGCGTCGGAAACGTATTTGGGCACACAGCGACGCGTAATCGACAACTGTCTGCAGTAATCGGTGCCTAAGGCCAGTACCGAAAGACGGTACCGGAGCAGGAGAAGGAGTAGGCGGCTCACCTCGTGCGTTTTGAAGTACTGGGACTGCTCCAGCGTGGCACGGATCTCGGCCAGTCTGGACACCAGTCTCTGCCTGATGTCTTGTTTCGCGCTCAAGAATAACGATAACGTATCGGCGACATCTTTTTGGCTCTTGACTTTTTTCAAATCTGTGACCGGTTTCGAGCCGCGAAACTGTGGACATAAGAAAGACGAAAAACGACACAAGAAATTAGTTTGGATACGCGGAAAAAACAAAATAAAATAAACGAGGTCGAAGACGAAGAGGATCTTGGCAGCCCAAATCGTGCACGGCTGGCTTATACGTTTGACGTCAATGCCCAATTCGCTATGCAAATTTCAATAATTATATTCGGCCGCATCCGCCAGATTTCCTTCGGCTCGTCTCTTTATTTATTTTTTATTTTTTTCCCTTTCTTCTCTTTTCCCTAATTATTATGAAAAATCAATTACCTAGGTAGCTATTATTCGGTATAATGAGGCGAAAAAGTTTCCATCGTCAAATTTCAAATATCCCCACCCCTCGCTGCACGTAGAATTACGTCAGCGATGGTTCGCCTTCGCTTTTTCGCCCTCCTACGAACGAAAATCGAATCAAATCGAATAGAAAAGGGAAACGAATGGGGACCGTGCCCGGTTCTCCGATTAAATTCGCCAATTTATTATTATTTTTATTTTTTCTAATCTTATCTGCGGCAGAAGTGACAGCTGCACGAAAATCGGTGGAGATAATGTCGCGGAGACGATATTTTCGAACGTGTTCGCCGAAGGCGACGCACGAACTCAGTTTCGAGATAAACAGCGCCAGAGAGTCGAAAGTCGAAATTTACGTAATTTCTGATAATTTCACAAATTAATTGTAGTGGACGAATAAGGCATAATGTACGTACACCACCCCACCCCACCCCACCCCACTCCTATTTCGAAAGTTGATTTTGGTGGAAAGTGCGACTCGATGGGTCGAGAACGTGAAACGAGAACGCCACACACATCGAAAACACGTTTGCTCGGCTTCTCAGGGAACCAAATTATAGGTGCGAAAGTGCGCGGTTTTGGGAAAATAATTTTTTAAATTGATTTTTTCCTCAAAAAACGGGACACCGTCGAACGAAAGAAGCCAATTTTACGAGTGAAAAGCATAAATAAACGACACGCTTTTCGTCAGACAAAAATAATGGCAACCGCTACGACCGCACCGAGCAGGTACATAAATTATAATACCGCCGTCCGTTCGCAGCTGTTTAAATGGCGCCCAATTTCGCACCTGCAGGCAGGGTAACGCGACAATCGATCGTACATCCGATGCGTACACAATTAGTGGCGAACGACGACGACGACGACGACGACGACGACGACGTCGTGTATGTTTTTTGGAAGTGGCCGCGGGTTAAAAATGGTCGCGCATATCCGCGGATGCGGCCCATCGTCAGAGTCGACCTCGATCGCAGCTGAAGGTGTGCGCGGAGATACGAGTACGGGTATGGATATGGATACGGATACGGATACGGAGATGGGGATGTGGATGGGGATGGGAAGGGGCACAACGTTAACGTCGACGCTCGCTCACCTTCATGGCCTCGATGCGGAAGCCCAGTGTGCTGGTGGAACTCTGCTCTTCGCGGAACTGCATGTAGCGCAGCTTCGTTACCTTCTGGTTGGCGCTTTCTTCGTCGGTCGGCGCACTCGGATCGACGGCGATCATCTGCGCAAACGAGAGACACGAAAAGACGAAGACGCGTTAGAGCGGGCGATGCAAATTACAGGGAGGAGAGGGGCGGCGCGGGGCGGCGCAGGACAGGGGGAGGATTAAAAGTGAATTTTCGCGGGGCTAGGGGGTCGACCGAAGCGGTCGACTCGACACCCACCTTCAGGTAGAGGTCTTCGCGGCCGAACGTGTTGCGCACCTCCGACTCCAAAAAGGTTCGGGTGCCCATTTTCACGTCCATGACGTACGGGTCGCGGAACGAGTGCAGCAGATCCTGCAGTTCGATGTACTTCTCGCCGTTGTATTCGACCTCGCGCAGGTAACGCGGCACCACGTGCCGAAGCTGCGGCTCCTCGGACAGCGCCTCGTAAACGTTGCGTTCGGTGCCGCCGCTGCACTTTTTCCAAATGGTGCCGGGTCCAGCGCGCGAGAAACAGTCCGGATGGCCGGATAGCTGGCACCACGACCGATACTTGTCGTCGGCACGCTTCGTCGAGATTTCTGTTTCGCGGCCGGTGCCGCCGCCGCCGCCGCCGCCGCCGCTGCCTTCGCTGTTGCTACTGGTGACGGCGGCGTTGCCGCTGCCGTAAGCGGTGCCGCCGGTGGCGATCGAGTTGGTCGTCACGTTCGACTGGTGAAGCAGGCGACCGCATGCCGGCGCCGTCAGGTCGAGTGCGTTCTGCGGGAAAACAAATAAAGAAAAAACGAAGGTAAACTATCGGAGACGGACGCAGTATCTACGATAAATTGGGCGCGCGGCTGATTTTACGAATTACACGTTCGAGTGGAGGGAGGGAGGGATGAGAAGGTGGTCAAGGGGAGAAGCACTGCGCACCACTGAAGGCTTTCTACTCGATGGTAATCTTGCGACTAATCAGCCTCGGTAATGGGTTAGGGGGCGACGTTCTTCAAACAGGCTCCTACGGCGGCGTCGTTAGGTCACCAGCCTCCTCAATACGGATTAAAATTTCGAGAAAAACACAGCATTGGGTGCGGTTTAAAATTTAAATTTCACATTCGAATAACGGGAAACAGACGAGCGAATATTTACCGCTGCCCAACCTTTTCCTCTCCAATAATTTTGTTCAGCCGACGTCTTGGCCATTACAAGGAATGATAGCAAAATAGCCTATCCCAAGTCCTTAAAACTACCGTATAGGTCAGCCAAATCGGAAACGAAAAAAAAATAAAATAAATAAATAAATAAATAAATAAATAAATAAATAAATAAATAAATAAATAAATAAATAAATAAACAACCCGCGTGCGCGAACGACGTCGACGGTTGCATCGACTCGAAGACGTAAGGTGCTTCGACGATAGTATTCGGATTAGACTCGCACTCAAACCTATAGCAAAATTGTGACTCCCACTGAAAATTCTAACTCGTCAACGAGACCGACGCGACATCGACATCGACATCGACATCGACATCGACATCGACATCGACATCGCACGCGGGTGATGTGCCAACTGCCAATTCCGATTAGTAGTTCAAAAAACCACTGACGTCATCAGAAAGCGACTGCGCCAGAGAAATTGGTCGATCTGCGCAGTAATTTTACAGACTTTGTACATTATCTTGACGGCAACTTGGACCACCGCTAACTCGGTCCCTAAAAGCTGTTTAATTTGGGTTGGCGTTGGCTTTACAATTCGAATCGATTCGCTAAAATTTTCGTTCGACTGAGAGTTGCTGCACCTAATGCCCTAATGCCCTAATGCTCGTCGACGCGCCTTCCTGATCGAAACACGAATATATTTTCGAATTCGTAATAAATAATGACCGTCTGCGAGGAACACGGCCACTGGTGGTGGCGGGTCGCATCTCCTGGTTGCAAGTTTATTGATGACGGAGGTGGTAGTAGTGGTAGTACTGCTAGTAGTAGTGGTAGCAATGGTAGTACTGGTGGTAGTAGTAGCGGTAGTAGTGGCGGTAGTAGCGGTAGTAGCGGTAGTAGCGGTAGTAGCGGTAGTAGTAGTAGTAGTAGTAGTAGTTGAAGTAGTGGTAGTAGTTGAAGTAGTGGTAGTAGTTGAAGTAGTGGTAGCGGTGATAGGTTAGGTAGTTGAAAAAGGAGAGATTTTCAAAAATTCGACGTAATTTTGCCGCATGGTTCGAATGGCGCACCGTTTTCGAACCATCGGGCGACGGGTTTTTGCGTTTTCAGAAGTTAGCGCGACCCTCGACGCGAATGATTCGGCTGGAAAAATAAAAGGGCGGTGAGATGGCGAAAAGATAGGCTGAAGGCTGTCACGGATCGGCGAGTCGACTTCGACTATTTAAGATGGACTCGAATCGAACAACGTTCGAAGAGGAAGGCGAGCGACGCGGCTGTTTTCAAAAGGAAGAAAGTGGAGAGAAGCGCGTCGTAGTGGTTTGGGAGGGCGGGCGGCGGATGTTGTTAAAGGTCAGGAAGCCGGTAATCCGCGTGACCCACATACCTATTGCGTACGCCTGGTGGCCTACATACGACGCGCGGCTCGTCTGGCGACAGCCGAAAGTCAATGCGAATGAATGAATGAATGAATGAAACAAACCAACCAACCAACCAAACGTACGAATGAATGAGACTGTGAGAAGGCTGGTGGCTCGGAGAAACGAAGGAAAGCACCGCGTGTGTCGTTGAAAAGCGCGGCGCACATGGACGGCGCAGTCGCCGCCGCTTCGCAACGAGCAACTCGAATCAACGATGGATGAAGAGCCGCCGAAGGCGACGTTGGCGACGGCCGCCCGATCTCTACGAAGGCGTGCGCACACTGCCGCAGGCGATAACCGCGGGTGTGGAGGCACTCTCCGCCACTTTCCGTCATCGGCATTCGCATTTCGCGTCCGACCGGGACACCCGGCCGACGACGTCGAACGAGCCGATGGTACGGTGGTAGCGGAGGTACGCCATCGACCAACCCTTTGAAGGCGATTCGAGAAGAAAATCGGGGAAGGGTGGCGATGGTCTGGTCGACTGGTCGGGGGTGCGCCGCCGGCACCCTATGGGGGGGGGGCAGCGGACGAGCGTGGTTGGAAATAGAGGCATCCTCCCAGCCACTACCCTCCCCGGGCCTTTTTGCCCTTTTGCCCTCCCACCTCGACTCGCATAATTGGAAAAGTGTACTATCAGTTTAGTCGCCGGATACTGGGTGGCAGACAGCAAACAGCCGTCGGCCCGGTTGAAAAGTGAAAATGCACGTTTACGGCGACGGGTACTGTACGTTAGGGTGGGTACGCCTACAGCCTGATTCACACTTGGCTAGTTTTGTAAACTGTAGCTTCTGGCGAACTACTTGGGGTATTATTTTGTTAACGTTTCGAGTCAGTTTGCTGTTTTCGGTCGTTCAGGTCAACTTTATATTGGCGGATGGTCTTCCGGGAATCTCATTAGAATCTCACACGACAATCTGCTAGATCGAGGTTGACCTTAACAGGTAAAAACATTTGGTAACTTCAGCTGTTCACATTACAGTACCCCAAGTGGCTGGCTAGTAACACGAAAACTAGCCAAGTGCGAATCAAGACTTATATAATGGGCGAGCTACCAACGAATGCCAGCAGATGGCGTGCGAACATGCCGACGAGTAGAAAGAAAATTCCAAGTTTGGAAAGCTTACCAACGCTAGGAACTTGAGTAAGGCGTGCTCGTCGTTGGTGTTGCATTTTTTCACATTGTTATCGTTAGGAAATGGCGGAAAAGATGAATCCACCGGCTGCTTCTGCGAACATAAAAACAAACGACAAAATATTTTCGATTAGTCTGTCTGTCGGAAGATTCGATCGATCGATCGATTGGTTATGAGAAGGACGCGATGCGACGGCGCTATTAAATTACGCTGCGGCCTAACCCGCGGACACGAGTTCGGTCCACAAATTGTCTAAAATTTCAAATTTACAAATTCACGACGCTACTCCCGGTTTTTGTTCTATTCTCCATTCGAGTCGCGTCCTATTTTCTTTTTTTCACTTTATCCGTCCAATAAATATCGGATAGCTACGGTTAAATTCGCCGTTAATCGTTTAGAATTTTCGTTTTAAATCGACCGCCAGCCGTTTAAAACGCGTTCTCGAACAGCAAAACTAAGCAGCCGATTAAGTGCAGGTGTGTGCACACTGCTCCGGCGTGTAAAGCTCTCATCCGGCTGCAGGTAATGAATTGTGGCCGGCCGACCGACGGTACCGACGGTACCAACGCTGCGCCATTCGAGACGCAGGGTCATCAACTGACGCACACGTTTTTTCCACCCAAGGGCCACACTGCGAGTAGGGTGCGAAGGAAATTTCGTATTAGGGTGGCGAAAAAAAAAAGAAAGAAAGAAGGAAAGAAAGGTGCTCTAATCGGAAATTCCTAGCTTATACCTATAATAATCACCCTGCGTATTCACATCCGAAAGATGCGGCTAACATTTCGACAAGCTTGTGCAACAAATGACGTGGAGGAAAAGGAATTTGGGTTTTCCCACGCTACGGTCTGTTCGCGTTTCTGTGGCATCACTTCGACCAGCACCGCAATTAGTACGGCTTGGAGATACGTGATGCGAATTCAGAGCTAGAAGAGAAGAGAAGAGAACGAATAGCACCAACAACGACCACTTACTCCCTCCCTCCCTACCCGTTATACCTAATTTCGTTCATTTTCGTACGTCTATTCCCCTCCACTATTTTAAGCAGCTTCATACTCTGAAATAAAGCATCGGTTTCACCGAATTTTGTGAGAAGAAATTCGTGGTTTTTTTCAACCCACAAATCGATGCAGCAAGTTGTGCCGACCGACTTTCGGACACCCTGTAAGACGATGATCGGTATAAGGGAGCAACTGGGAGCGACTTTCAGCTGGTTGACACGTGTCAAGTTCTCCATCTCTCAGTCTGGACAGTCATACGTCACAGTTTCAGTAGAAAGAGTTGGGCGTAAGTCAACCATTGTTGGTATTGTTTTTTGTTTTTTTTTGTTTGTTTGTTTTTGATGTGAAACTTCCTCAGTATCGGGCAGTAAACGCGCATAACCGATGAATTCGACGACAAAAAGCGATACCGGCTAAAAAAAATCAGAAGTGGAAGGAGTCGATAATAAGGCTCAATGCTGGCTCAAAATATTTGAGGTCAGTGAATTAAACCGTGATCCATTTTCCTGTTTGTTTTTTTTTTGTTTTTTTTTTTCTAATACAGAAAAAAGGGAAAAAAGCGTTAGGGTTCGCGCCCATTATAATAAAAAATAAAAAGTAGAGGTATGGAGAGTAAAACCATTAATAATAAGAAGAGGGTTTTGGATGGTTATCAATTCTCCTTTTGTATTTTGATTTGTGATATATCAGAAAGGTACGTTCTTTGGGGTGCTGGTGTCACATTTCACATTTAATTTTTCATTCGATCCATTCCACGACCCTCAGAAACTTCAAAAAAGGAACAAATTTTGAACTCTCATATTTTGTTGTGCGATGTAGTATCAGCGAGGATGGATGTTTTCTGGGACGCTGAATTCGAATTTGACGTTCATTTTTCCATTCAACCCATTCCTGAATCACCACGGGCTTCAAAAGGGGGCAAAATTTTGACTTGTTATATTTTGTCATTTGCGTCAGTGGAAATACATTTTTTAGGGCACGGATTTTAAATTTGATATTCGTTTTAAAGATTAAATGAATTCAGAGGTATAGTTTCACAATATCTGGCAAGAAGTTTCATTTCCACCGGGTATCCCACGACACTTTTTTTTTTTTTTTTTTGAGATATGCTACGTGACATTTGCGGTGGGAAACGCTTCAGGATGAACGTCGTAAAACTGATCTTGAAATGGCGATAAGAATGGCTACGCAACGACGTCTCTCGCACATACAACTTGGCATTTTGAAATAAAAAATTTGCAATTTATTTAACGAGTGCGCGACCTTAAAAGCGTTCAATTTTTATTTCTTTTAATATTTTCACGAATGCTAACTTTTTGCGCATTTCTCATTTTCTCGTATACAGCAAGTTAAGAAATCATGGTACATACCAGCGTGGAAATCGTCGTTTCATGGTTTCACAAACAAAATAATAAACAAATAAACGACTATAAACGGCTAAACAAATAAATAATTTAAAATGAGAAAAGGGGATGGGGATGAAGCCAAGGCACATAATTATACCGTGTGTATCTTTGTCTTTCAACTTTCACTGTTGCTCATAGGGTTCACTTTTGGTTTCAGCTGCAAGTTGCAACGTTGATCCAATGGTCTGATCCGATGCGAATACCTAATATGGAGAATTTCATTTGGCAACGAGCATCGTCGCCATTTTTAGACTGCAGTTGTACAAAATTTGTGTAGCTATCTACGCGCAAACTCCGAGTCTGCTAACCGATAGGCGCCTACATATTTGGATGGTAGCAGAACAAGCGAAGAGGTACAGCCATAATAACGAAGCATAATATATTATATGTGGCCTAAAAAACCAACATCAACAACAACGCTACCAGCGATACGAAGAATACGAGCTTTGCCGCCATGAATGAGGGTTTTCAAGGTGAAGGATGCATAAACGTTTACGGATTTGCGTACTCGCGCCTATTTTTGCATTGCAACTCCTTTTTGAGAATGCAAAATGGTGCAGTGGAGAATGACTAACCAAGTCGATATTAGAATAAAAACTTAAAAAGTTCTTTGGTAACCGCAGTATGCGTTCCACACGCGTACCAGCTGATAAAAGTGGCCGTTTATTTTCAAGGGGACCAGGCTGTGGGAAACCGTTCCAACAACCTTACGCTCTTCGAGCTAACTTTACACTGACACAAAGTGGTGTGCCACAGGTATATCCATCCGGTCTTGGTCTCCCGTCTACATATAGAAACCAGAATGAAATTTTCAAGCACAGCAATGTTTCATCGAGTAGAACCAGCCAACGCCCGGTGGCGTAGACAGGATTTCATTAAGGGGGGAGGGTAAAAAAAAAATTGACGACTTTTTTTGCCCGTAACACTTTAAAATTAAGAAGATTTTAGAAATGTAGAATCTGAAGGAAACCCGCCTAAGTTTGGTTTGCACCCGACAGGCCACCTGACTCAGCCACCACATATACGGTGTGGCACCGCTGATCCGCCTCAATCAAACATCATCCTTTTCGCATGGGTACCAACTATCCGAGTGGGTACTAAGTACACGTACTATCTCCTATCCGAGTACGTGTGCTGGGTGGGGGCCCAAGTATTCGTATGTTCGCTTTTCGCTTTGACACGAGGCCATCCATCTGTCCGACAACTTTGTTACCAGTGTAAAAGCGAAAGTCGGTTGACTGCCACACAGAGTTCGACTCCCATCGACGAATACCTTCGCCTGCAAACCATTAAAATGGCCAACATACCGTACCATGCGTACAGCCACTCGTCAATTTGATTGGGCAAAAAACGGTAAATTTTATGCGAACAATGCGACTACATAATCATATAATTACGTATAATAATACCATTGGACCATTGGACCATTGGACCATTGGACCATTGGTACCGCACTGCGACCTAAATATTCACCAATATTTCGAGAAGCAATGGGCAAATCAAACCGACTGCTCGATGAATGCCGTACGTACTCCGATCACCTCTGAAAATGTAAAAAGTACATAAGAATAATCGAGCCACAGTCTCCTCCAGGATGGGTCTTATAAAACGACATATGGCATGGAAAATGGTAATTAAGTGTAGCTGTAAGCTAACCACAGATGGTAATAACGAGCGGGTACCTACCTGGCCTACCGACCATAAAATTTTTGTTTTCCGTTTTTTATTTTTTTATTTTATCGGAAAAATTTATAGACACATTTTTTATATTTTATTATTTTGTTTGTTTACCACATACAGATGTTGACGGGTGAAAAACTTTACACATTTACGAGTTTTCACGCTGCGAGGCGAAAGCTGTATTACCATCTAATTAATAAGCTGATTGTCGTTTAACCATGCCGATGATTTTGCACCACTTGGCACTCTTTAAAAGCAGTCTTCCGCAACCACGTACCATTTTCATCTAAGTTTTAACACGAAATTTGAGAATCGATGGTTCGCTATTGGAGGAAGCACCGATTGAACGGACATACAAAACCATACTTTGGACTGAACCAGCTTCTGGCTGCACCAACGTCCCCACGATCAACGAATAGAAGTGGATGACGAAGAGCAGTAGAAGGAGAAAGGGTTGGTAGCTGGGAAATACTTTCACGGTGTTTTCGTATCGTACAATTTTCATATCAATTCGCAGCGAAAGGGTCAACAAAGGCGTTGCCAAAGGGAGAAAGGACTTCTCAGAGCTCGAAATCCGGTCGAAAAGAATTGAAAACAATAAAATATATCGAGGATGGAACGTAGCCCATGTAAGGACTGTACGGGATGCCTTCAGCCTGTAAGGGGATTGTCACAGTTTAGTGGCCAATGATCCAAACTAGCGAAAACTACACTGACTGGACCAAGATCTACTACATTACGGTTGTAAGGGCTTCACACTCGCCTACATTCTGACAGTAAGCCACTCGTACCATTTGCAAACAGAAAATGGCTTAATAAAAAATAACGGTTTCGAGTGGAGTATACGGCGAAATGTTTATTTTACGAAGTTAACGCTTGGATTTGAAAGTGGGCAACCGATGCGGCGCTATCACAGAGTATTAATAAATTATTTTAATAGAGCGGACGCTTGTGAGAAGAAAAACGGTACCACATTTACAGTCAAAATATCCTCCTTTCTTAAGGTACCGACAATTTTCAATCTAATTTTTATCTACCAAATTAGCGTAAATTGTGATTTTCAAACTAACGATTACCTATATTTACTAAAGCGTTTGATTCAATTAGGTATTTGAAAGAAAGAAAAAAAAAAAAAAAAACAAAACAACAAATTTTTGATTATTGCCGATGGGCCCGAATGAGGGGAAAGGAAATGTCAAGGAGTGGGGACAATAGCTTCGAAAGAGGTGCTATTTTTGGTTGCAGCATTTAGACAAAGGTGCGTGTCCTCCATTATATTCGGCGGCGCAACAACTTTATGGTTGCAGCGATGAAATGTGACACCGTATACCGTGTGCTAATAGCTAATGTTGATATTAACTATGGCTGGTTCGTCGCAATGTGTACCCACAAGCGACAACCAACAAAGTTACAAGTTATAGGCTAAAACTGTGCACAAGCAGCCACAGAAACAAGTAAAGAAGCAACTGGGTACGCAATTACGCATTTGCCCAGTGGCATCCGATGCGAGCGACTCTGCCGCACATTTTCAGTACGTTAGGAAGGTATTCGGAAATTCGTTCGCAGTGAGAACCACGTCGACAACTGGAAAAATAGCCGTATGGAAATTCATCCCCGACTCTGCCGACAAAAGCGGTTGAAAATGGTTGACGCACTCGCTGCATTCTGAAATTAACTTCAGCTGATGGCGGGTGTGGACAACCATCGCTCTAGTCTGGAAAAGGTTAACGTTGTCATCACCCCAGTTGATGAAAAGATTGTCGATTGAATTTTGGGAAAATCAACGTTTACAATTATTAATGTTTAGGTTATCCGTTATCCTTTGCCCGCATTCAGAATTAACATGGTTGTACAACCACAACCAAAGAAACACCCAATTGTCACCCTAAAGTGTTTGGAAAAGGTGTAGACATAGGGACAACTGTTTTTAATTTTTGGTCACACGACGTCAACACCGTGGTTACTGAACCGAACCGACAACCAGGATTGAAATTCTGAACAAACACCAGCGCAACAGCATATTAGCGCAAACACACCTCTATCGAAAGTCGAAATCCTTTTCCTAAGGAATTTTCGCACCAATAATTTTTAAAGATGATCGATTATCCACGTCGAAGATGAAAATAATGCGAGTACCTACACCTAGGTATATACCTACCAACTCATTACGTGTAAAAACGAAAAAAGAAAAAGAGAAATGTGCGATAATACGATAACTTTATGCGTTCGCCATTCGCTGCACATTTCACGTCTCACAACAATTAAATTAACGCGTACGAGACAAAATACGCATACGCGCACGCATACGCGCACGCACACGCGCACGCACACGCGCACGCACACACCAAATCAGTCATATGACGTCGCGTCTATTAGCGTACCAATTACGTGGGGCCGTGCTTACCACCGGGACTTGCGAACTGTAAATAAAAGAACGTCGTATTGCCTTTGTGGCGTTTGGAGAGAACGCCGCACTGCAACTGCAATGCCATTTAAACAAGTAAAGCGATAAAAAAGTTGAGCGAGGTGTTCGATTCGAGCCTTTCGCAATCGAACGAAATAAGCGATACAGATACGAGTACAAGTACCGGTATAGGCACGAATACAGGTACAGGTACAGGTACAGGACAGGTATAGGTATAGGTATAGGTATTAGGTATAGGTATAGGTACAGGTACAGGTACAGGTAAAGGGTACGGGTAGGTAGTTAGGAACTGCGCCGACTAACGGCGAGTGGCACCTCGACCGAGATCCGGATGGTTGTAGCGGTAGCGGTAGCGGTAGCAATATGCGCAACGATTTTGACGTAGGTACCAAGCTATATTCTATCGTTGGTTATTGTCATCATCTTGGAAGGTGCGGCGTGATTCAGCGACTGACGTAACCCCGCACCCAACGTCAAGACTAGGCAAAGGTTACAGCGACGAAATTGCTCGGTTTCACGGGGGGTCACCGTGAATTTGCTCTTTTCGCACCCGACAGCCGCCCAATATGCCGCACCTACGAAATTGTAAAACGGTTCTGGCGTCGTGACTGGGCCGCCGCAAATGCAGTCCCCGCCCCTCGGCCGCCCAACGAAGGCGACAGCCGACATTACTTCACGTAGACATATATAATATGCAACCCGCACATTACAGGTATACGGAATACATCGACACCGACACCGACACCGACACCGGCCTAATATTATGCGTCGCAAACTTTTCGGCATTCTTACGATGCGTTAAGTGAAGCAGCGGCAGAGACAAGGACGGATTATGGACGCCTATACCTATCGCAGATTAAAATAATGCGGCACAGAGAGAACAAAATGGAAATAAATTAACGAAGAAATTGTTGTGTAAGAACGTGTTAACGGTGCGGCCACGTTGGCAGGTATAAAGCGTTAGTTAGTTAAAAAATATCGCGTTCGATAACACCGTTCGGTAGGCAGGTACGGCAGGTAGGTAGTATCTACTATCTAGGTAGCTAATTAATTAATTCGAAACGAAAAATGGCCGTCTCAAATACGGATCGGAGAGGGCATAGCGGAGCAGGCGGCGGCGGCGGCGGCGTCGGCGGCGGCGTCGGCGGCGGGCCAACAGATTCTAAAAACAAAAACGAAATCACTTTTAATGCGACACGAAAAACTATAAAAAGTGCGCGGAACAGAATTAAAGGTGCGCACGTTTGCAGCGTAAATTACGGCCATTGTTGACCGACGCGAAAGTGCGACTTGATACTCGACGGACGGACGACGGTACAGCGTATGTTGCCGACCAAGGGTCGAAAGTGAAAGGTTTACACGCGGGCGAAGTTTGCGAAACGAGCGCAGCCGGCGAGCAATTCACCAGTCGCCGAATAAACTTACTTTTGAATCTGGTTGAAGAAGATATTTCGTACGATCAACGAATTAACGATCGGAAGGCAACGAAACGTTGAAATTGCATCGTAACGACGAGTCTTGCTCGAAAATTATCAAGAAAAACGGAATAAAATGTCGAGCTCCTCGTTGTGGCAGATTTACAACGTCGCACTCGGAACGTGTAAACCTCTTGCCTCCATGAAAAGTGAACGCGCTTCCGTGTCAACGGACGACAGATGCCTGCTTCACGTCTTTACACGGAGGCGCATTCACACTCACTTTACATCGACGATGAGGGCTACTTTTCACTGGAAAAATACACCACCGTAAACGTGGCCTTCTCGTCGTATGCCCCTTATAAAAATAAATGTTTTTACAAACAGACGCCGACGAGAGAATTAAAAAATGTAGAAATCGGCCGCATCCTTTGCGGCGAAAGGTTGGCAGAGTTCCGACACCTTTCTCACACTGCCAAGGGGCTGCTCCACTTGTCACGGCTGAATTCGAAAAGAACTCTCGTTTTCGAAACGTGCCCAACAACTTCTTGCGACCCGACTCCGTGCGTAGTCGTTTTTTGTATTACCTACACCTCTTCTCCAATCGAAAAAGTTCTTTCCGCCGCTTTCCGCCGCTTTCCGCCGACACTCGGATTACCTATTTGAATTTTCTGGTCACTTTGCACGGCTTACGTAGAACTAAAACTTTAGATCGGAAACGAGTTCTCATTGTTAACGGAACTTTTTCGAGAATCTAGAACTCGGACGAATCAGTTTTTTTTTTTTTTAAACGAAAAGGATAGGTGATAGGTATTGGTAAGGCACCTTTGTTGGTGGGAGAGTACGACTCCTCACCCTGGAATCGAGAAACCAACTCGCACCGTAGATGTGCCACGTGACGTAGACATTTATCATTCTTTGGTTTCACAGTAGGTGCACAGCACCATAGGCGCAAATAAAGTTCACATTTGAGGAGGCCACGAACGTTCGATCTATATTTTTAATTCTTAATTCATTTTTGTGCCGGTCATTTTTGAATTTTGGGAAATTCGGCATTTGTGGAAACCTTTAGCGCGTATTTATTACAAAATATTGTAAAAATTTCCCAAATTTCGTAGGTGACGAGTAAAAAATTAAAACTTTTCTTTTGTCGAGGAGAATTCATTTCGGAGGAGGTAAGGCGGGTACCCCCGCTATTTCCGCGCGATCGCTAATTAATAATTAATAATAATTATTATTATTATTATTATTATTAGTTACAGTTATTAGAGTGGAGCGGTTCATGCAGCAGGCAGACATCGCCGCCTGTACAATCCGAATCATCAACCTTCACCAGCTTCGGGCGCAACGCTTCGGAATGAGCATATGCTAAAAATAGAACACGACGCCCGCATGCAAGCTCGCAGGGAATGAGGGAAGCGACTGCTAGTGCTGCAGGCACTGGCCAGTGATGAGTAGTGATGCCGACTACCGACTGCTGACTGCTGACCACTGAGTAGCGAGTAGTGAGTAATGACGGCAGCGTGGAAGTAAAAACGAACGCGTTTTATCCGTTTTATCGGCGAACTGATGAGAAAATGGCGCGACATACGGACGCGAACGACAGGTACGAAGGTATAACAGATTTCACATTTTCATGTAATGTCTGCGGTGGCCGGCTGCCAGTTGCGACTGCCACACCGCATTTACGACCCCAGTCGACCCACTCGCCTACGATATCGTATATTAATTTTATTAGCCTATACTTTGATCATTTTCAACTTATTCGACAGAGTTTCGAAATTTAACGACGTTCGAACGCGTTTCACTCTTCTTAACGTTCACCAATATTACCGATAACGATAACGATAACGATAACGATAACGATAACGATGACGATGACGATGATAATGATAATAATAATAATAATAATAATAAATTTACTATCAACGTATCTAAATGGCAAACTAGTGCATCGCAAATAATCGTCGATTCACCGGTTGCATCCTGTAACATATGACTGCAAGTTGCAACCATAAAATTCTATTCTCATCTCGAATCTCGACTATTCGAGCCAAAACGGAAAATAAACCCAAAAAAGGAAAACGGTACGTGACGTTCGTATCATTTGCCAAACAGATGGTTGGCTTCGCACCATCATTATCCGGTACAAACAAAGTGCCGCACCAGATGCAGCAGCAGCAGCAGCAGCAGCAGCAGCAGCAGCACCAGCAGCACCAGCACCAGCACTCGCGTACCACATTCCGATCGAGGGCGTAACCGCGCGAGATATCGATTTAATCGAACGAATTCGAAACAACCGCAAAGGGAATTGGGAGACGATCTTCAAGTTGGAGTTGGAGACAAGATGCGAGATACGAGTTCGATATCGAGTTGGCATGTGGTTGCGCACGGCGTGTAACGCCTTTTACGCACTACACGCATACGCGTCTACCTAATTACGGCTGTGGCTGTGTCGAGCAGGCAAAGAATTTCAAACCTTAGGCCAGCCGACTACTTACCTCCCCAACTAAGGATATGATTCGGCGGAGCGAGCCAACCTTTCTGATAAACTGTCGCACTCGGTACCCCCGGCTAAACAAAAAGGTATAAAAGAAAAAAATTCGAAAAAAAGTGGGGGGGGGGGAAAAAAACGAAATTACACGAAACCAGCGAGTAACTTTATTTTCCGCATTCCGTTTTTCGTTTCAGGTTTCAAATGAATAACCGGGTCGTTTTTCTATTTCGCAAAAAAATTCGGTTAAAAAAGGAACTAGCGAGTAAAAGGCAAGTTATAAAAAAAATAAAAATTATCTAAGGAAAAAAACTCGACTGCTTACCCGATTCCGTAAGAATTTGTCTTCGAGGAAGGGATTAAAATGTTACCGTATTCTTAAAAATTAAATGTTGAAAACAAGTTTTTTTAGTAGGCCTACCTTCAGTTTCGAAACGACCGACTCGTCAGAATTCTCGACTGGGATAAATGAAGAATTTAAACTTTTTAGCGCTGGCGTTGGATGAGTATTAGGCGCTGTACTGCGAGAATTTGAGGAATGTTTTTTAAGGTGATCACTTCGGATGCGCAGCCTTCCACGCAGCCAACAAACTGTTCCATTTGCGACTTCCTTCTACACACAACTAAAATCGCAAAGCGGAACGGAGAACCAAATTTAAAACCGAACTAAAACTTGGGTGGTGGCGCGCACCGGCGGATCTCCGGGGGCGCACAGATTTCTCCGAAAAATACGAATTGCGCTCGAGTGACGGAGGTCAGTGACTTTGGTTTTAGCATCATTTCGGAGAAGCAGTGTGCTTACTTTGGCCAGCCAGAGTTCCCACAAAAGTTTTCGTTTGCCGCACTCGTGATACGTCGTCATTCTTCTTACGGCAAAACATTTTTCGTAATTTGCCGACGCAACCAAATTCTTTAAATCCGACAGATCGCTACTGGGTGCGCAGTCAGGTCGATGTTCGGAAGAAAAGGTCGAAATATAATAGATAAAAGTCGACCGCCACTTAGCCGCCCCTCCCTAAAACGTTACGACCGAAATTCGCCGCCGTGTGACGTAGCACTTTTGGCAAGCGTGACTTTTTTAAGCTTAGCGTACCCACACCGTAACAGTCTATCGCGATAGCCGATCCGATGACAGTAAATTAGGACAGTGCAGTCGGCCACTAGTACGAGAATTAAAGAGTCCTCCGCGCGATCGTATTGAAGGAGGCCTGGCGTGAGCGAAGGGAAAAGGGGAAATGCCTCCGGCCCGGCATTCTAAAAAGAGAGAAAGAGAAAAATAAGCGGATAGTCGTAGAAAATCTACTGAAAAACCCGCCAAGTACATATTTTTTTCGCTCGCTCCTCTCGCAAATTAGGTTTTCCCAACATCATAAAACCCTTTTCAAATATACACCCTCGTTACTACACCAGCACGTAGATACAATTTTCAATTTTTTAGGGTGCCCATACATTTTTCCTCCCCCTGGCCCGAATTTTTTCGCCACGGCCTCGCATTGAAGTGATAGCTGGCAACACTGTTGCGATGGTACCTCCTATCGGAGCTACTGTAGATTTTCATTTGCGGCCATAGGCTGAAACTTCTAACGCGTATTGCGACAAAATTAACAGATTTAGCCATCAGCCCGGGGACGCGTAAAAGGCACGAGCGGCATTTTTTGTCCGTTTCAACTTGTTTCGCGAGTGTACGTATCTTTATAATTATACGTAGGTACACAAAGGGCTTATGTCCGTTGGTTCGTTCGTCTGCGCATGCGTATGAAAATTTAAGGCCAAACTCTTCGATACACGTAGGTAATAATTTTTCATCTTATAAATCATCGTTAAAGTAAAATGTATCTACGCGTATTTCGATAAAATCAATTTGAGAGGAACGACGAAGACGCGCAGTCTGGGATCTGGGATCTGGGATCTGGGATCTACGGCTACGGATGTTTGTTTGATGCGTGACCGTTCACGCGACAGATTTTAATTTACCTGGACCGACGAATTTGTTCTTCCAATATTGTTTGGTGCCGAATTTCGGCCATTTTCGCGTCTTTTTTGCTCGGAAGGGAATAAATTTTTTTTAAGTAAGCTTTCAACTTGGTCACGATTTTCATTTCGCCGAGTACATTATGCCGCCACCAAAGCGCTATGATCGCCGGGTTCGGTTATTTATGCGTTTCAGAGTGCGGCTGCGCTGCAGTGGGTGGCCTACGTTTCATTTCACCCGACGTTTCACACGTACAAAGGCGATTTTTTGAAAATTAATTTTCAACGTAGGTACCTAACTATCTATTGGTAGAGCTGGTCGACGTATTTCGCGGGTGTAAAGAGAGAAAAAGAGGTGGGCAGCATCGAATGCGAGTGGTGCACCCAGACGAACCGCTCCAATCACATGCCACATGCCACATGCCACATGCCACATGCCACATGCCGCAGAGCTGGGCCCATCTTCGACGTGAAGTGTTAAGGGCCGAACGCAAAAACGATGACCGAAAGTGTTACGGGTATCCCAAGACCACGGTTACAATCGTAAAGATGCTCATTTTTATGGTAGGTAGTACTTGGGTACCGGCGGGTATTTCTTACATTTTTACGGCAAGCTTCGAGTATTGCGCAGGTATTATCGCGGATACTCGAGTAGTTCTGCAGTCAGTCACAGTCAGCTGGTACAGGTGAAGGCTTTTTACAGCCACAGGTGCGGCGCGCATAAAGGTGACAACCGATGAGCCACCATTACGTGTTTTTTACTTCGTTTGCACTCGGCACTGAGGAAGAATCGTCTGTCGCGTTTTCCAGACGATCGAAGCGACGGCTCATCTCTCATCAGCCCGATAGGCGTACGCGACAGCGAGCAGCCATCGTATCGGTGGCCATCGACTCGAGTATTGCTCGAGCAGTCGGGCCGCACCGTTGACGGGGCGAAGACGAAATTGTGGTGGAAGGAGCAGGCGGTCGGCGAGCCGGAACGGCCATCGCCAGGTCATAACCACGGACGTCGCACGTTCATCCTCGCTGAACGGATCGAGAAGCAATTTCGAAACGTTCGGCGTCCACTTTTCGCCCACCATTTGCCCACTTGAAAGAGCACCGATTTTCAATGGCAATGGTGACCCGCGTAAATGGCGACCGGGGTATTCGGCTTTGATTACAGGTCGCCGCCACCGACGCGCCACTTCTCATCATCCGTTTGCGCCGTTTTTCTCGCAATTCCACGTGCCGGCGCTGCCACTTGTAGCTGGTCGACTTTACGTACGCACCGCATGCAAATGGAAATAATATTACAGCGACGAACGTATGGCAGCACGGAGAGCGTCGTAAGTGAAACTGACGTCAATGGAGAGAAAAGAAGAGTGCCAGCCAACGTGAAAACAAGGGAGTAATAAAGTATTATAAAATATTTGCCAGCGGGACGATAAGTCGGTCTTCTTCAAATCGTCACACACACACACACACACACACACACGCACGCACACACACACACACACACACAGAGAAAATTAACTTACAGCACTCGATAGCACATAGCAGTCGACAAATCGAATATCGTTGCGCGAATAATCATCTTTTCCTTCGTGATTTTTGGCGAGAAAATAAATGCAAATTCGACAGAAAATCGAAAGCTAATTTTGGAAAACGTCTAAAATAATAAACGTGTAAAATGAAACTTAAAAAAAAAAAAAAAAAAAAAAAAGAGAAAAACTTTTTAAATTTTCAAGGTAGGTAAGCGACGGGGATTGAAAAATGGGCGGACAAAGATTAAACACTTTCCAACAGACATTTCTACCTGCTGTACGCATACGAACATGAAAATGGAAAAAGGCCGTGTCATTACGTTCGGGGAAAGGACGAATTTCGATTTTCAGGTAAACAAAATTTGCAACTATTCGAATCGCGAGTAATCGCCTTCTCGCTAGTCAGATACCAAGACAAGCGAATAAATAAATAAATAAATAAATAAATGAACGAATAAATAAACGAATAAATAAACGAATAAATAAATAAATAAATAAATAAATAAATAAATAAATAAATAAATAAATAAATGAACGAATAAATAAACGAATAAATAAATAAATGAACGAATAAATAAACGAATAAATAAATAAATAAATAAATAAATAAATAAATAAATAAATAAATAAACAAACGAATAACTCTCGGAGGCTGAGACAAACCAGCGTGTAGCTACTACCTAGCTGAAAGTATTTTTCAAATCGAATATTTCGGCAAATTAATGCGACCGCACGCCGGGTCGCACCTTTTTCACATGATTTTCGCACCAAGTATAGAATACTCGATGAACGGAGACGGAAATTTTCAGCCGTTTATGATTCGTCCTTCTACCGGCACCGAGTGGAAAGCCAAAGAACTAGGCCCACGTTCCAGATTATTGTTTCCTCGAACGTCACTTCAACTCGAGGGTTTCGCACGCCTTTGGCTCTGCGCTTGCACGGGGCATGGCACCCTTCGCAGGAACGTCGCTCATCGGAACTCGAAGCCGGCTCAGCGGTACCATTTTCTCATCCAAGCAGCTCATCCGTGGTCAGGTAGGCGCACGCAATTGTGTACGAAATTTCGTAGCCAATGCGGACTTCGTGCCACGGATGGGAAGGTGGCAGAGCTGCCAGCAGTCCGCAGCTTAGCGATGGACAATCAGCCAACTAAAAACCGTAAGTAGGACCTACGTAATTAGACGAAACAAATTCGTCGACCATCTAAACGTACCCACTGACGCAATTACGTACGTACGTACGTACGTACGTACGGTTTACTTTTATTTATTTATTCTTTCGTTTTAATATAACAATAGGCTACATCGCATTCCTTCGCGTGCCACGCTCGTTGGTTTATTTTCAGCAGGCCAAGTGGTAAAGTCGCAGGCTTTTGTTCGTTATTTTTAGAACACATCGCACAATTATCGTATCACAAATCATAGGTAGGTAGCAGGGGTACTATACGCCGTATACGAAATCGGAATATTAAAAAATCGCAACAAAAAAGGAAGCAGAAGGAAGGTAAAAAAAACACTACCGGATTCGAACGGCATATAGCTACGCAGCCAGGAGGGTCGTAGGGAGATTTCGGGGGGGGAGGAGGGGTGTGTGTTTGTGTGTGTGTGTGTGTGTGTAGAGACGAAGTAAAATTCTCATCAATATTTATACCGTTTCTTCGGTATCGGGACGGCAAAATTGTCGCGCAATTACCGCATCCAAGGTCCTCCTCTAGTCGTAAAAATCATTTTATCGAATTTTAATTATCCGTATAAAGACGTATTTATTTATTTTTCTACCGTCGTTCGAGTCATCGCACGTTAAATTTTAATTTTAATTTTAATTATAACTTCACGGTTATCGGTTGACGTGAACGCAATCGGTCACGGGCCGTGAAATGCGATTGGCTGTTCGACGGGTGCGGACAGTGTGCGCGTCTTTGACCACCATCGCTGCTGTCTGTCTGATCGTCTAAAAATTTGACGTCGACGACAAGAAGAAAAGGCGAAATTTCTGGCCGCAAATGAAAGTGACAACGAGTAAAAATGAACAATATCAGAAAAGAGAGAAAACTAAAACGAACGGGAATCACCAAACGATGCTACGATGCTACGATGCAACGAAACGGCCGCTTAGGCTAATTTTCGATTCTTGTGGCAGCGTACGTTGCACGTTTTACGACAGTAAAATAATGAAATTATTGTTATTCGAGTACCTACGTTCACTCGTGCGAGGTATTTGGACGAACAAAATTATGGCAGCAAATGTTCGATGTGAGGCGACCTTTTCTAGGCTCAGGGTGAACGAGAGCGGAGAGCAGAAGGCTGTAGCTATACGTCTCTGTAAATCGCAAGTAAGTTACGTACCCCCTACCTACGCGCCACAAACAGAAAATAACCACAACCAGTCTCGTCAAGTCGATGCTTTCAAACTATTATTATATTATTTTGTAAGGCCCATATTCACAAACGTCGCTTTAACTTCCTTTCACTAAAATTTCACTTTAAAAAATTTTTTTGCTCAATTTTCTACTTGAAAATGTGGAAACATTGTATCTCTTACGAGAGTTCCAACGTAAAAATAAAATGTTACCGCACTCCTACTTAAAAAATTGTGCCAAAAGTCGTTTTCAAGTGAAGTTTAAGTGAAAGGAGGTTAATGTGACGTTTGTGAATACGGGCCTAAGTGAAGACAAACACGAAGAAAGCGAGTCAGAACGAACGAACGAACGAACGAACGAACGAACGAACGAACGAAAAAAAGCGAAACCTGCAATATTATCTTAAATCTATAGCTCCGTTTGATAGGACTACACCAACTTACACCAACCTACATCGGGAGGACATATGACTTTATGCCTAGTTTTACTCGAATATCTGTGGAATATCCCTACCGGTGTAGGTTGGTGTAAGTTAGTGTAATCCTATCGAACAGAGCTATTAACAGCACCTGATTTACCGATGTGGAAAACAGAAAAATTTTTGTCAATTCGAATACTTCCTCAGTCATAAATTATAATAATCATCGCTAATAAAACCTTTCCTATCCGTTACTTCTGCGGTTCATCACAAAATTTCGTTGTTAACTGTTATCACGTCCACTGACGGATGGATTGAGAGAAGTACCTGTCGATAGACAATTGCGAAATGGATGCGTGTCTTGTATGTATGTCTGTCTGATCGTGAGCTTGTATGTCTGCGACAAACGAAAAATTATGTTAACTTAAATCAAGCTAAAGAATTTCGGCAATATATTTGTTACATAAATGATATCCTTCAGTTATCAAGATTGCAATATTCAACGAGTGGCTTCATTAGCCATAATTCGTAATAATCGTACGCAGCTTTGGAGTAGCGAAATTCGGTAATAAAACCTTTCCTATGTGTTATTTTTAGGGTTAACCAATTTTTCATCTTTCGTTGTTATCACTTGCTGCCAGATGAATAGATTGAGATGGTTATATTTGTGTTCGAAAAATATTCTCAAACTTGGGACCTGTCTAGATCGTTTTCTCACACTTAAACACCCCTATCCCGCAATTTTCAGCGACTTTGTCGGTTGAGTTCTTCAAAACGCGATTAACCACATACGTACAAACACACAGAAATACATACATACGATTGTTGCTCGTATTACAGCGTATGACAGGACCGGATGATATTTCAGCATTTATCCAATAGCGAAGTGCGAAGACACGCACGAAAATCTTTATACCACAGGCACATGCATTTCCTTTGCGTGGATGCGGATACCCACCTTTCGCGCCCGTACCTTCTCACACTACGAACCCCTACGAAATTGGGCCTAACGAGATTTTCGAAGGACGACGACCGTTTTCCGTACGGAATGCCCCCACCCCACCACACATCTTGGGCCTTAGCATCCACTAAAATGGCCGCAGCTAACCCGGGGTGCTCCGCCCATAATATTATGTAAATCGCGCGTTTTTCTCACGACCTCGCCGCAGGCTTCAGACTGGCTCAACGAATGAATTTTATTAGTCTCATCACCGAAACCAGTTTGAACCGCAAATTCGTCGTTACGGAATTCGTGACGACGACCGTTTCGCAGGTTTCGAAATACGCGAAGTACCGCGTCATCAAACGGCAGCCGCAAACTCGTGGGCAAAAAAATATAAACGAAGACAAAATAACGTTCGGATAGGCGATAGCCCCACCCCTCGTTCGTTTTCGCTCTCTCTCCCACAATCCACTTATGACGTTAATCGTGACATAACGGCACAATTACAGAAACACTCAAATAAATACCTAAATACCTAAATAAATAAATAAATAAATAAATAAAAAGGTAGCATTCTCCTATCGAATAATTATCATCGTTAGCTCGTACGTGTGGCGAGGAAATTAGTATTAATTTAGTTACGAGAATTTTCATCGGTTGAAAAGCAAATATTTTCTCACGTTACTTCTGTCCACGTCAAACAAATACCTCGCATTTAAAGAAGAATCCGGAAAAATCATTTCCAGAATTAGCGATAACTAGATACTCAGATAGACACGTAGATAAGGTACGTAGATAGGAAGGTAGGTAGGTAGGTAGGTAGGTAGGTAGGTAGGTAGGCTACACACTAAGGTAGTAACTAATTGTAAGTCAATATTTTATCGCAATCGAAGCCGTAATAAAAACAGTCGTTAGTCGTTTCATACCAGCAAGCAACGCCCTATACACTTTCATTAGCTCGCTATAAAAAACTCGGGCTCGCATATGACATTGAAATGCCTGGTTGTCGAAAAAATAAAAATAAAAAAGATAAAATCGGGCGCGACTATAAATGTTGTACTAGGAAATTAGTTTCAGTTGAGATTTTCTAAAATAGTCGAGCTTAGTAGAATGTCGTTAAGATTTTTCTACGAAAACGTACTAACGAAACGAATGGAATGGGTCGTTTCAAGTCGAAAAACAAATCGAGTAAGTTGAGGAAGAAGCGACCAAGAACTGTATGCGGCCTACGTGTCCTCCAAATGAAAAAACAGTTGACCTAGGCGTCGCAATTGCTCACTTTCTGAAACAAAGATACCATTCGATAAAACACACCCAAGTAGGTGCCTACCTATAAATTCGATACCAACCGAGTATCGTAGTAAACGCGCGAAACAATTCCAACTTCGGCGACAGCGAAACACAAACGACAAAAAGTCGCCCTCGAATTTATAGCCGCATTCCCGCGAAACGGCTTTAAAATTTTCAAAATTTCGACAATTTATTTCCATTCGACGACTCGACGTATATTTTGTAAATTTTGTAAAGACGACTGAACAACCAAACGTTTGAAAACTGTCGACGTCGAATGAGGAGAAGGCAAAATCCAGGACGAACGACTGGCTTGGGACAGGCAAAAGGAAGACGGCGACTCGAACTTAAGCAAAAAACGTCCGAGAATAATAGCCGGAGAGAAGTCTCGTACAACGACAAAAAGGTGCCATAAATTTGAGAGGTGCTCGCTGTTTTTTTGGAGGTACGGATGCGAAAGCTGTACTGGCTCGATGAGATTAATTTGTTCGACTCTTGGACAGTGATCGACGCCAACACACACCTACGGCTCGGCTGTCGGCGGCAGTGGCAGCAACTCGAGCCTAAATATCGTCGAAAGTGGCGAAGAAGTAGCCCTCAGGACGACGGTAGACGCACATCCGTAAGAAAGGAACCAACGCATTAGTCCCTCGCGCCTACCAAGGGCACGACTAACCTCTACGCTCGAATGATTAGGAGCCGGCGCAGATTAGATAATACGGTCGGGTGAGCGCACAAACGACGAATGTAAGTTAGGCGCACGTCTCGGTATCTTACCTTATCTCTCATCAGTCTTTCAAATTGCTGAAAAGCTCTGCCAATTGCATTCGAGTCGAGTACGCTAATGCTCCGCCGGTGAGGGTAGACGCTAGTTTTGCTCATGGTCATACTGGTCGACAAATTGCGCACCGAATACACTCGAAGAAAAATAAAAATTGCATAAAAACGCGAGAAACGAAAAACAAAACAAAACAAAACAAAACAAAAAAGAAGAAAAGGAAGAAAAAAACTGCGAATTCGTTCGATAACTACGAGAAATTGAAAAAATCGAACTTCACTATAACCGCGAAAGCATTTTGAACGTTGATTTTTGGTTTCCTTTTTTTCGACAATGCGACGAAAGAAGAAAATGAAAAACTAAAAAACTAGTGTAAAAAATTAAAAAAAAAAAAAAAAAAAAAAAAAAAAAATGAACGCGATCAGCGAGGATCATAGCTGACAAACTGGGATTGCCATTTGGAAAACGAGCTGATAACTGACACCGCTGGGTACGACCGTTGATCAAACACTGCGAACGGAACCAATAAGCCAAGGCAACTGAACAACAACCGACTTGCCAACCATAAAAATGTAAAAATGTGAAAATCAACATCCATTCGAAGGCGTACGTATACGTACGTAACGAGGCAGCGGCGTACACACACACACACACACACACACACGTACGCAAAATGATTCGTTTTCACGAACGCCGTCGCTCAGTCGAGCAAACGGCTCTTCTTTTCGAGGACGTGTGGTTGTGTTGTGTTGCGTTGCGTTGCGTTGGGTTGGGTTGGGTTGGGTATGTTACTTGTGTGCAGATGTAATCACAACCCAACACAACCACAATACGGTCGGTACGTAGGTGTTCGGTAATTCAATATTCACCGCGCACAGCTAATAAACCTGACGCGCCACAAATAAACGTATCTTTCCATCCATTAATTAATTAATACGAGATTTCCGAGTCCCGAAACTATCGGCAAAGTTTCACTAATGTCTGCAAAAACACAAGCAAACATATCCAACACTTTGCCGTCGAGGTAAAGAGGTTGCAGCGATGTTGCTATACTATGTTATCATATCATTTTTAGGCAGCGACTGCGCGTAAATCTGAAACTTGGATTAACTGCCATTTTCATGTAGGTAATTACCGTACCTAACTATTTGAAAATTAACAATTCGGACGGAGCAGTAAGAAAAATCGTGTAAAGTTTCTAACGAGAAGAGAAGCCTCATTAGCTAACTTCGAGGACGTTGAAATTGTTACTCGAGCGGCGATACCAATTCAATTAATATATTAATCTACCATTACGGAACTTAAAAACCTCCACAAGTTATAGCCAGGGAGCCAGGGAGCGTCTAGACCACCCCCTTCGACGAAGAAAACAAAAACAACCCGTCGTGTGAAAAAGTGTGTCCCTTTTAAGGGCAGAGGCGTTGTTGTGGCGAGGAAAGGGTATTCTGAAGAGACAATAGAAAAGATATGGGTGTCCCCCTTCCCTTTATAACGAAGTTATATACGCATTTGGATAAATGCGACCAAATCCTTTTGAGAAAAGTTTACAAGAAAAACGACGAAAAAAATTTTCTTCAAAAAATAGAACTAAATTCAAAACACAGCGATAAAAATGTACTAAAAAGTGAATAATAATTCGTTTTCAATTTCTCCAGCAAGATTTAGATCTAGGGATTGGAATTATTGCAGTCGGCGCTAATTAAGAAGTTCGGTCATGAAATTGGAAGGAATTGACGTAAGTGTAAAGCTACAACGTAGTAAAGGAAAAGAGCGTCGACTTCAATAATTAATTCCACTCGGTAAAACTAAATCTCGATGAAGAAATTTTAAACGAATTATTTTTTATTTTTTTGCGTATTTTTTATTGCTTCTTTTCGATGTCGGTTCTATTTTTTGAGGAAAATTTTTTTCAACGACTTTTCGTTTCTAGCCTTAGCGGCAATATTACTTTAAAGTTAGCAGCTTGTTTATTTGACGGTAACTCCAAAACTACCTTATCGATTCGGAAAACAATTCAATGGAACCACCGTAGGATCATCCTATATGATTTTAAAAACAGTTCATCATAATCGGTGCCCAGTTTGAGAAATATGCTGGAACATACGTAAAAAAAAACATACGTACGGATGGAATTGATAAATTCCTCCTTTTTTTTTGGAAGTCAGTTAAAAATAGGGAATGAACAACGGGAAAGTTGAGCAGCAATGAACCAATTCTTTAAGAAACTGGATTTAAAGATAAGTCTATTGGCATAACTGTGTATCATATAATGCACCAGCTTAAGTCTTCGTTCGCTATTTATTAATAATAACCGACGTATACGAAACCTATTAATTGCCACACGACAACCTCGCTATCTTTCACCTCGTTGATTTTTTTACAATTACCAATTTATTTTTCTAATTAAGACATACCTATCTATTTAATCACATCGGTTGTTTTTCCAAGATTCACCTCTCTACATTATTCCGTACCTCGTGGAAAAAAAAGAAGAAAAAGAATAACGTCGATTCTACAAGTTGAAAAGAGTAATCTCACTTACGCGAGTGGCACTACAACTAACTCGTGGGTATCGAAGTGACTGAAGATTGTAGAATGCAACGAACGCTTTTCATTTTATCAAACTCTGACAGATGGTGGCCAAGGAGAGGACAAGGATGTGTGTGGGAGCCACAACTCTCCACGTCTCTAAATGACAACATTTACGTATCACGTTTTTTTTTCAATACATTCGCAAATGGAAGAATCTTTTTCAAAAATAAAAATAAATTAATGATTCGAGCGAAAATGCGACAAATTTTTATCCAAATCTACAACATACGTAATTTTCTTTCGACGACACAACACTTTTGAGTTTTCGAACTGAACGACGAAGGGAAGATACAGTAAGATTAGTAACAGAATTTATGGAAATTATGAGATTTTATAATTCGAACCAGCCAAGTACACAGTTAGAAAAGTTTTGACAAGATGGTTACCCTCTAAAAATAAAATAAAAACTCTAGGGCAGCAAGTCTCGCTAAAAAAGTAGGTTTTCCAGAAAAAATAATTATGAATTCTGATGGTCACATTCTCTGTAAGTTCATATGCGTAAATGGCACCTACTCTATGTTATGATTGTATGAACTTTGTTAGTTGCTGACGAAATATCAGACACAATGTGAAACTTAAGAGCATTTGGTCGATTCGCACCAAAATTGACAGGGTATTACAAGAAATCGTAATAAATATTTATTCCGAATTTCGTGGCTATTGGAGCAAAATTGAGCATTTTATAGCCGAAATAAAAAACAAAAATGGTGGTACTGGAAGTACCATCCGGCCGATCCACACCAAAATCAATAGGTATGGTACTTTGCCGGACAAATATTCGTACCGAATTTCCTGATTATAGGATAAAAATTGCAACCTATACTGTAGTAACAAGAAATTGGATTATATATATATATATATATATATATATATATATATATGTAAAATACGTGTACGTATTTTAGAAATAGCTGGCTATTTCACGTCCGTCTTATCATTTCCATAGTACGGCAGAATCGAATGTATCGAGATTTAGCTGATAAGACAGGACTGTGTAACTGCAAGTAAATTTTTATTTGATTTCATTCGTGTGCTGTGGTTATAATGTAGACGATCAAAACGTTTCTTTCTAGTAATTTTCTGCTAAACTATGTAATATGACAATCTAAGATTTAAGTAATTTTGTAATCGAGTAATGAACTTTTTAATCTTTGTATTTCACTTCTTTTAGGTAAGTTGAAATAAGTTTGATGCTAAGTATGTAAATTATCTGATTCTTAAAATATATTTTCACTTCTTTTAGTGCAATCGAGATATTGTTCATATTTCATTCAAAATTACTTACAAATACAAAGATTAATTCTTTGATCAGCGATGTCGCCAGTTCGATTACAAGTTTTCATGCTTGCTGAGGCTGCTGCTGATGGGAAATCTACTGTTATCAGAATAAAAAGAGTTAGAAAACCAGGGGATGAAATGTGGTACGCTTTTCCTCCTGAATTTCAATCGCTGACTATTCATGCCAAGCTGTTAGCTACGGGTTCAATGAAAGCTGCCAGAGATGCGCTTAAAGCCCGCGGACAGTATCGCACTGTAAATGTTAGCCTGTCTGAGGAGCTAGCAAAATCATATCTGGATGATGACGGTAACTTTGTCTTTTCTGATTATTTTTTGTCATCGGTAGAGACTGGTTCTTCGTCTGTCGCGCCGGTAGTGTCACTGGAGAAACAGGAATCACTAAAAGAAATAATGAAACATTTTCTGGTCGATAAATTAACATCCAAGAATTCAAACGTAGTTGCTTGGGCTGTTAGTTTCGAAAAAGAAGTAGCTCGGTTTTCTCTTGTTGGATCCAGAGTTATTGAGGTTTTTCACCTTTGCTTAGATACGTCAATGAATGACTGGTTCCTGAGTACCCAAAAGAAAATTGGTGTTGATGCTGACTGGGCTCTATGGCACGAGGATCTTATCGCCACATTCGGTGACGTATCTTGGAAACCGATCCGATTTGCTTACAATTTCCGATATTTATCGGGCTCCTTAATAGAATACGTTATAAAAAAAGAAAAATTAATGTTAGATCTAGACCATTTTATCGCTGAAAATGTATTACTGAATTTAATAGTGTTAGGCTTGCCGGCTCATATTCAAGATTCATTGAATCGTAATTCAGTAACTTCGGTAAAATTATTAATTTCTAAATTAAAAAAATATGATGCTGATAACCCTGCTCGTCGTACATCTTCTGAGAATGCAAATTCGACTATGTCAAAAAAAACAAATACGATTGTTCAAAATGTTAATGGTATTACTAATTATAAGAAATTTACTCCTAAAAAAAAAACATGTTCGATTTGTGATAAATTAGGGAAATTTGGTAGAATTCACTCGGAAAATGTCTGCTGGTTTAAGGACTCAAGAAAAAATGAAATTAACAAAGTAAAATCTGTAAATAATTTGGAGATAGAGTCCGAAATCAATAATTCAGATGACTTGCCAAAAAACGAGTAACGGTACCACTGATTCAATTACGTCTTTTAATTAATGATTCTATATTATGTAACGGTATTTATGATTCCGGCTCAAATATTTCATTAATAAACTATAAATTTGCAAGGAAAAATAAAATAAAAATTAACTCTTGCAACAATAATTTTAAAATGGTCAGTGGTACGGCTTCAGTCTTTGGAATCGTAAAAATCAAAGTAAAAATTTTTGATATCGTCAAATTTGTAGATGTTTTTGTGATAAATTCGATTAATTTTGATTATGATTTTTTGATTGGCTTAAATATGATAAAGGATTTTGGGTTACACCAAGACCATGAATTGAATATCTCTCAGATTAACGTAATGGATAATAATAAAAAAATTGATCTCGGAACCGTAGTTCAGTCTGCACCATTTACAGTAAATTTTAATGAATCTATTAAAATTAATGAATTCGAGGCAAATTTGGATCATTTAAATAATTACCAAAAGAATAAAATAACTTATTTAATTGAAAAACATAAATCTATTTTTGCGAAACACAAATTTGATACGGGTTGTGTACACAACCACGAAGCTTCGGTTAAATTGACTGAGCATAGGTATGTATCTCGCAAGCCGTACAGATGTAATCCTATTGATCAGAAGGAAATTGAATCTCAAATTTCCCAGTTGTTAAACCATGGTCTGATCCAGGAATCTACATCTCCTTTTGCGGCTCCAGTTACACTGGCATTTAAAAAAGATGAGTTTGGCGTTCGAAAGAAGAACAGATTATGTATCGACTTTACGGCATTAAATAAGCTTATTGTACCTGAAAGTCAACCTTTCCCATTAATAGAAGATTTAATTGTGAAGACTAGGGATTGTGTTTATTTTTCAGCTTTCGATATTAATTCCGCTTTTTGGACTATTCCCTTACGCAAAAAAGATTCTTATAAAACAGCTTTCGTCACACAAAATGGCCATTTTGAGTGGACATGTTTGCCATTTGGCCTTAAAACATCTCCCGCAATTTTTCAAAGGATCCTACAAAATATTATCCGACGTAACGGGTTGGACTATTTTTGTGTAAACTATATTGATGACATTCTAGTTTTTTCAAAAACATTTGAGGAACACTTGGAGCACATTGATAAATTGTTTATGGCCATTAAAAAAGAAGGTTTTAGATTGAAACTATTAAAATGTAATTTTGCCAAAAATAACGTAAAATATTTAGGCCACATAATTAGCAATAACGTAACTAAGCCTGTTTTTGATAATGTGCTCCCTATCAAGAATTTTCCCATTCCTCAAAATAGAAAGAATGTGCGCCAATTTTTAGGGAAGGTTAATTTTTATAAGAAATATATTCCAAAGGCTGCACATATTTTAGAACCGTTACACAATTTATTGAAGAAAAACGTAGATTTTAATTGGTCAACAGACTGCCATAATAGTTTCGAAAAGATAAAAAGTTATTTATGTTCAAGTCCTTGTTTAGCTATTTATGATCCTTTAAAGGAGACAGTTTTATACACTGATGCAAGTTTGGAAGGACTTGGTGCAATCCTGAAACAAAAACAGAAAGACGGAAATTTTCGGCCAGTCGCTTATTTTTCCAAAAAGTTAAATGTTTATCAAAAAAAGAAAAAGGCGATTTTTTTGGAGTGTCTGGCAATTAAAGAGGCCTTAATGTTCTGGCAACATTGGCTTCTTGGAAAGAAATTTGTCGTTTATTCAGATCATAAACCGCTTGAGAATCTGAACGTAAACTCTAAATTTGATAATGAACTTGGTCAGCTTATGTTTTACTTGTCTCAGTTTGATTTTTCAGTAAAGTATTTACCTGGTTCCGAGAATCAGGAGGCCGACTGTTTGTCGCGTAACCCTGTCCTCGAACATTTTGAAACGCATAAAGAACTTAAAATAGTAAATTTTATTCAATTTAATGAAATAGCTATGGACCAAAATAAATTTTCAAGAGACTATTTCCAAAAAAATAACGTAATAAAAAAAAATAATATACTCTTCATGAACATTAGAGGTAAAAATAAAATTTTGATAACAGAAGATTTAGCGACTAAAATAATAAAGATAGTTCATGAAAAATTTGGTCATATTGGTCCTAGGCAGCTTTCGTTCCATCTTATTTCAATTTATTATTGTAAAAATTTTTTCAAACTGATTACCTCTTTCTGTCAGAATTGCACTATTTGTACTAAAAATAAGTCCAGAGCATCTTTTCGTTATGGTTTTCTATCTCAGTTGGGCCCTGCGACTGAACCGTTTCAGATTATGTCAATAGATACAATAGGTGGCTTTAACGGAAATAATACTTCAAAAAAATATTTACACTTATTAGTTGATCATTTCACACGTTTTGCGTACATTTTACCATCAAAAACTCAAAAAGCCACAGATTTTATAAATTTAATACGTAAAATTTTAAGAGAAGGACAGAAAATAGAGACACTTCTGGCGGATCAATACGGCGGAATAAATTCAAAAGAATTTAAAGAATTTCTGGAGTCACACAATATCAAATTAATTTTTACAGCCGTAGACTGTCCTTTCTCCAACGGTCTCAATGAGAGACTAAATCAAACTCTGGTGAATAGAATACGCTGTAAAGTTAACGAAAACAAAATAAATAAAAAAAAGCCTTGGTCAGTTTTAGCAGAAGAATGTGTTCAAGAATATAACGATACTATTCATTCATCAACCTTATTTTCACCAAATTATTTAATGAATAATATTAAAGTAAATTTATGTCCAAAAGATATTCCGATGCCTAATGTAACAGATCTGACCAATGACAGGTTATTAGCGTTTGAAAATTCCCAGAGAAGTCATAAATATAATAAGCAAAAATTTGACTCCAAGAGAAAAGATATTTCTTATAGAGTTGGCGATTTAGTCTATGTAAATCATGGTAATCTGTTAAACAAAAATAAACTCGATGAAATAAGAACGGGCCCGTTCAAAATAACTGAAAGTTTGTCAAATGTAATATATCGCGTAGATGCTGGTTATCAGAAGAAAGAGTCAAATTTGTTCCATGTTTCCAAATTACTCCCCTTTGTTTCGTAATTTTCTCAGGTATGGGGATGTAAAATACGTGTACGTATTTTAGAAATAGCTGGCTATTTCACGTCCGTCTTATCATTTCCATAGTACGGCAGAATCGAATGTATCGAGATTTAGCTGATAAGACAGGACTGTGTAACTGCAAGTAAATTTTTATTTGATTTCATTCGTGTGCTGTGGTTATAATGTAGACGATCAAAACGTTTCTTTCTAGTAATTTTCTGCTAAACTATGTAATATGACAATCTAAGATTTAAGTAATTTTGTAATCGAGTAATGAACTTTTTAATCTTTGTATTTCACTTCTTTTAGGTAAGTTGAAATAAGTTTGATGCTAAGTATGTAAATTATCTGATTCTTAAAATATATTTTCACTTCTTTTAGTGCAATCGAGATATTGTTCATATTTCATTCAAAATTACTTACATATATATATGTAAGTTTGTTTTGTGGTTTGACTCTAATTTGCACTTCAAGAATAGATAGTGTGAGATTGTTTTAATTCAAAATATTTTATTCACACGTAATTAATAAATGGGAGTGAAATTAGAAAATTCAAGTTATTTTATACACAAAACGAACAAAGATTAAATCTGTATATCTGGGTCAACGTTGAATGACCGCACGAACGAATGAATGAAACTATCAATGAATGAAAATTATCAAAAGCGAGTTGCGAGGTCGATGACGATAACAAAGAAAAATGTTCAAGTTAAGATTAGTCGAAAATGTTGTCATCGGATAAAAGAAAGAATGAAGTTCGTGAATGAAATGACGTAATTGAAGATAAACAGTTAGCATGCAGTAAATAATTACATCGCGACATCTTAGCCTAGGTCAAACATAAATAAACATGAAAAATAGTCAAAATCTCGCAAGTATGAGCGAGATTGGTGTGATTTGAGAAAAGACGATTTTGTCTTTTACATATATATATATGTGAATTTAAGTTACTAGCGCAAAATTCTCCATGAGTTATGAAACGAAAAACGTACCTATCCCCAACCCTAGATCGTTCCGTAACACCGAGATTAATAAGTAGATTTTCAATAGAAACCTACTTAAAATGACATTCTTCGATCGAATAACAAGTTTAGCTCGTTGTTTTCCTCGTAAGAATCGAAATGGGAATCCAGATTTCTTCGTGAGAAAAATACATTGCAGGAATCGATGGCAGGTATCATTCAAGTTGCATATTTTCGTCCTTTTATTTACAGCCACCACCAATAGTCACGTCGTCTCGTGTATTCGTTTACTTTTTTCCTTCGTGTATCGTGTATTAAAAGAAGCAGAATCATTTTCATTCGGCTCGAGTAAAAAATAACTGCAAATGGTCATATGGAAACAGAAGGCAATGAGAAGACCAATTAGTACAGAATTTGAAGTCGAATTGTGGAAATATTACAACGCAAGAAATTAGGTATACGCCTAAATACGAATTTTGTTACCACGGATATAAATTAGCGCTGTCTGCAGCTAGCTGCTTAAAAGGCTGCGCACGATTATCACAAAACTTGGCTCTGCGGCTCCATATTATCCATAAAGTAAGAAATTTAAAATTACAAAATATTTTTTTACACCTATAATTATCAACGATCCGATCTCGTAACAACGTCATCTTCCCTAAAATTTTCCTTTGGCAAGTTTTTCACGATCTGTGAACGTGTAACAGCGTGATCAAAGGGCACGGAAAAACGGATATTTACATCTCAAGAAAACAAATAAAATAATAATAATAGAAAATACGCGAGTTGGAGTCGAAAATAAAGTAAAAAACTCTAGCGCAGCAATACTTGACGAGAAAACGCAGTTTGCCAATCTACATCTACGATTCGACAATCCTATGTAGAAAAAACTATAGATACTCGTCAGTATCGAACAAACATATCGATCTATCGAAATTTCATTGTTACAGTTTTAGTAAAATGGGTATAACAAACCCTTGCGCCGTAAATACTAAAAAGATACTTGCAGCAACACAGGCGACTAGTTTTTCTCCAGCAATTATTTTTTGCTTTATATTTTCTCGGAAATTACGGAACCGATAGGCACCACACTCCTATCAGACAAGGTCCTACATACAAATTACATTTCGCGAAAATTTAAGCCCCATCTCTCCTGCAGTTTCTTCAAAATCATGGAAAAACCATTTTCCAGAAATTGTTTCTTCTCCAGTTCTTTCGAAAATAACTGAGCAAATAGGCATCAAACTTGGATGAGACTTGCACATACATAAGAACAATGAATCGTGAAAATTTCAGCCCGATACATAATATTATAGTCAGATAGAATATGTAAGTTGTTTTTGTACCATAAAGACGAATTTTGGTGAAAATGGACAAGTTTGCAAACAGAGGGGCTACAGACTTGGACGACTGTTGCAAACACGCCTCGAAATAACACAAATAATTAATAAATACTGAAAAAATCATCCCGATCTCCCAAGCGGTTCTGAAGTTACGGGCAAACAATGGTATATAACACACCAAGGCTCGAAAGTGAACTTTTAGTTATTTTAGTTACACATGTAAGCAATATTAGCGAATGATGTGAACTCACTTTCGAGTCTCGTTGCGAAAGATATTTTATATAATTAACGATCAAAAAGCGATAAAAAGTACAAATTCCATCACAATGATGCGTCTTGCACAAATATCGTAAGCAAAATAACAAAGTATCGATCTCCTCGTGGTGGCAGATTCGGCGTTTCATTCTGAAAAAGTAACCTCCACTTCGGTGTAAACTGAACGTGCCTACGTGTAAAAGGATGCTTCACGTTTTCACATGGAGGCGCATTCACTCTGCATCGATCTCACATTCATCAACGACAAGAGCTACTTTTCGCTCGCAAAATACCAGCCTAAACATCGCCTTTCTCATCGTGAATTATGGTACCTATATATACGTTATATTAATATAGATTAGGCTAACGATTATTACGCATACTGTGTACCTACTATGTACGTATTTAGATAAAAAAAAATTAGGTGAAAACGGGAAAATGATACCAATCGTTTTCTTTTCTCGTGAGAAGGATAATTTTCACCATCCCCACCCGTAACACTTTTCCGAGGTCAATTTAAATACCGCGTTTGAAAGCAAACTGGCTAAAACGATCTAATTCGATTTGGCAAAAGGCAATTATCAATGTTTGATGATATAACTTACTCGTACGTACTACATTAAGAAATAATAAACGACGATTAAAATCAAAAGGTAATCAAACTGTTGTGTTGGCCAAATTATTGATCCGAATCAACGAGTCGGATTGAAAAACGATCGCGAGACCGAGGCGTGATTTCTATTTCCATTCTAAATTTAGAACAACATTTCAGTAAAATGAGCGTTAAAAAAAAAAATCAAACACAAAATCACTATCGGACACATTGCTAACGGTATTTTGAAATCAGTCGTGCGTCACAGACGTGCAGCCTACTTTACACGCGCAACGGTACAGTTTTTCAAAAATCAATCTCTCCCAGACTGACTCTCCAGGGAAGAGAAAATTCAGTCCGTCGGAAATCAGGAAATTTTAGGAATATTCGAGTGGATCCAAAAAGTCTGGACTCGGAATACTATCGTGTAGCTAAGTATTTTTTTTTTTTTTTTTTTCCAGACGGTCAATGAGAGAAAGTGGCGCAGGACTAGGTAACGTAGCGTTAGTAGTGCATAATCTATCGATACCACCGAGACCCAGGTTGACAGATTCGATTAAGATAAACAAAAGAAAAGTTGTTGACGAAGTTAATCTCCGAAGTGTGTATTTGCATCAAAGAATATATGTAAAGTATAGAGTACGAGAAAGTAAAGAGTAACAAACATGTACGTAGTCTCACAAATGAGCAGTATCAGTGTAGCCACAAGTATGACTATGAAAAAAGTTTGTATGATTAATGTCGAGTATTCGCAGGAGTGTGAGGGAAAGAGGATTGGTGGTCCCAACACCCCCCACAATGCTTTGAACAGAGCACGACTGCGAGAGATAAAATCAAAGGTAAACAAAATATTAAGTACAGGTGGTATTATAAAATGTGGTAACAATACGATGAATAATGAGATAAATAAACAAACGTTTGAAAATAAATTGAGATGTGATACAAATAAAGTGAAAAATATCTCTACCTCGCATCAACCGCTTCGTAAGTGTATATTTTTCAAAAGTGTCAAATTTTGTAATGGCTACCATTCGAAAACCAGTTGACCTACTTCGCTCAAATTCGATACCAAACCAGTCCCTAATAGTCTCCAACCACCATAAAAATTTCAAGCCAAAATCATCAAATTTACGGGAGTTATCAAGATGACAACATGGTGGATTTGCAACAATTTGAGAACCTCTCCCTCCGAAACTAGCCAATGAATTTTAAAAATTTTAACACGAATATGTAGCCAATGAAAGCTTCTAATACTACCCCAAGTTTCATTGTCATAGATCAAACAGCGGAGGCTCCACAGTCTCTCAAAAAATGCCAAATGAACAAAAAGTGGAAATATATATATATGTATATTGTGTACAAAAGAATTTGAGTGACTTATATACTTGTGATCTACAACTCAGGATCGACGCTTTTTCACAGGTCCTGCCACTGCACTGAATGCAATAGTTGTATTTTTCTCACAGTAAAATGGTAAAATTGACATAAAAATGGTAACTGGATTCTATTATAGACTGAAACAAAGGTTAACAACATGAATTAATAAATTCACAATATTATTTATATTCACAATTCTTGACTGCTTCTACTTGTATTTTTATTATGTTTCAGAACAATGCTAGAAGTAAAGATGGAACTAGATCTATGAATGTGAAGAATCAGTTACATTCAGGAAAATAATAAATTATGCGTTAATTCATATAAAATATATTAAATGTTAACCAAAGAATTAATTTGTTTCATATGCTGAATCGAGTTTTATGGATTAATGGAAACAATTATGGATTGACATAAGGAGATTCAAGGATTTGATTTGTTAGCAAAATGTGCTGTCTACTGGATAAGGCTTTGATAAGTAGATCACCTAATTCATCTTCTGTTGATGTTTGAATTTTAATACTTGTTAAGGTTAATTTCGTTACTGTATTTTTTTTTCTTATTTTATAAGTTCGTATTTCTACCTTATTGTCCTATAATTGTATGCATGCGTTTATTGATACCTTATCATTTTTGTTAATCTGTGTTCGTTTTCTTCTTTCAAATAGCCTGCTTGCCTTAAGTTGATTTGCCTAGTTAGTTGTAGTTTTTCTTTCGTCGAGTTACATTATATATTTATACACGTTACCTAAATTGCTTTTTATTGAGCTACAATACTTTATCCTGAAGTGCTTGGGCTAATCCGTAGCACTGTATCATTAATGCTCTCAAATATTCCTAGCCTCCTCCCAAAATTACATGAATGACAGAATATTGTCTTCTTACACCTTTACTGGAGTATTAACTTAGAAGAATTCACATTTAAGAAAACATGCAACTTTAGTGTCTTCAAAGAGACTGTATAGAGCTATTAGTTCAGCGATGGTAAATGATGATGATACGTGTATATTTTAGCACTGAATGCACCAGTTAACTAAATCACCGTACATCTTAATTAGATATCCTGTTATCCACTTGCCTTTTTCTAATTCATCCATGTATAGGTTCATTCTTAATGTTGGGTGCATAGAGGTGTCAAAATAGCCAGAAATACCATCAGAATTTGAAGGTTAGATAAGAGCGATGTCAATAGTTGACTTCAAATACCTGATGATATGGCGCATGTGACTTTTCATAATATTGTCGGAGCAGTTCTAGAATTGAGAAAGGTAATTTACAGAAAATGCAATATCTAGTCGTTTTTTTCTAGCAATATAAAGAAGTGCTTCAATACATGGATCTATATTCCCTGTCATCTATGTCATTAGATTTGCTCAATCTTAAGCCATTCTTCATAAACATTTTTGTAGGATTAGAATCACAAAGTTGGTATTTTAGGAGAATCTTTTCAATTTGTTATTTTTTTGTGAGATTTGATATTTGTGATTCCATTTCTTTCAGTTTCAAAACTTATCAGTTGGGTTGTTAATCACTTTCATAGAGAACCAGAATTCAAAGTGATTGGTGATTTCTTTTATCCATTTTCGATGATTTGTTGCAAGGTGTAAATTATCATAAAAGCTATCCCATCTGAATCATCTTTACAGATAGATACTGAGAAAAACTTGTTTACGTAATAATATTAAAATCAATTAATAAAATAAAAATAATAGAGAATAGTTGAGCTCCGTACATATCAATCTCTTCTCCAAACAATTATACATACATTTTCCTACACTCAACCAGCAATCCGTAGAATAAAATGAAATGTTGAATATAGATACGGAGCTCAACAAATACGTGGCCGTAAGTGGACTTCCCCAATTAGAAAAAGATAAGAAAAGATCGTACAACTTCTGGCTATAATATGAAAGGGGAAGTCACTCTGTTCTTGACAGGCAAAGTGAACATAGACGTTTTTTCACTCATGTCTTATTATAATGAAATAATAAAAAGAAATAAAAAGTTAAAGAGTTCGTGTGTATCGGTTTATATTTCTTCGGATTATTCATTCTCGTATCCAAATACTATGGTGACTGCTTACAAGACACCAGATGAAGAAATAATGAGATGATCAACATTCTCCATCACCACATGGTGTGATTAATACAGCAATTCAGATCGGACAACCATCATCTTCAAAATCAGTAAGACTCTTGCCTTATAATATCAATCGACACCATGTGCTTTGTAATACTAAATGTAAAAAAGATCGTCAACCGAATTACGCGGCTTTTTAAAATAATTTAAGGGGAATTGTGTAGTGTGACGCGACCTCATGTTCACAGTGGTATATGGGGTACTAAGTTTTCATGTTCTTCCCTTCCTAAATCCAAGGTACCTTAATTCTGAAGATCTATGATCTTGGGCTGTCCTGTTTTTCCCATAGGCATTTCAAATATTGTGGATCTTTTTTATTTTCACTTAACATAATATGGTGACTACCTTTGGGGCGTCACAACACACATCTGTTGATTTTGGATTTTGTGAAATTAGAATTTAAGAGGTGAGAATCTAATAATTTAGTTTAATTTTTACTTGAGGTCTTAAGACTATAAATAGATTTTTCTAATTTTAATAATTTTGATTTATCAAATTGCAACCTAGTGGAATGCTAAGATATACGTCATTTTTAATCTGAAAATTCAGATGAGTAATTCTGACATTGTATTCCACTAACTGTAAATTCAGCATATTTGTGACAGACACAAGCCATCAAATCAACTGTAACTGAACTACAGGTGCCTATGCTTGGTCATAATGTATTCTGATCTATCCAGAAAATCTTTAGCAACTGATCTTACTTTAGGGCAAATAATACTATTTTCATTTGCTTTGACCACAAAAATCCAACATGTGTTGATCAGTTGAGCATTACGAGATTGATCTGCAACTCTCCAGACTTTAAGATCTGACATAAACTTGAGTTCTTCATTAACAGCCTTTAACCACTCATCCTTAAATGAATTGTTGAATGTCACTGAATACTACTGGAAAACCGTCTTATAAAAATAATTCATTTCAATCTGAAGCATTATTGCTTCAATTTCTTTGACAAAGGGCTTGATTTATAATTCCTCAGGCTGATCAGTGAAGTTGAGTAATGTTTTCATTTCATCAAATTTAATATCACAACATTTGTAAGACCTCATCTTGACAGGATCCAAAGCCAACCAACATTATTTTTAAAGTACATTGGAGAAATTTTGGATCTAAATGCTCCTTTTCTTGCTTCTTGGCTTCAACTGCTGTTTGTTGATGCTGTTCAATAGGAACATGCTTGAAAGCAGGAGTATCAAATACACAAAAATGAGAAACATCGGGTTTTGTTCCATATAATTTTTCATAGGGAGTCATATTTATTTGATTGACGCATGTAGGAATTTGATTGATAATGTGCGCAGCTGCTAAAATGACTGTAGACCAAAGTCTGAAATCAATTTTCGCATCATAAAATACTGCCCTAACTTTTGTAGTAGAGTTTCATTTTTCCTTTTGGCTATTGCATTAAGTACAAGAATATAAGCTATGCCATCATAGAGAACTATTCCCTCTTTAGAGTAAAATTAGGTTCTTTTGAGTAGGAGTACTCTTAAGCTTAGTCTGTTCTTAGAACTGAAATTGGGTCATTTGAAAATTTGGCAAAAAATAACAAATAATATTCTTTAAACATATCAAAGGCTTGTGATTTTATATGGATTGAAAATTCAAGGTATACTTTAAAAAATAATCTATAAAAGTTATAATGAATTTTTCTCCATTGTAAGAATCTAAAAACAGTTCTATTATATCCGATGAAATTATTTCCATTCTATGATGAGATCTACAAAACTGAGAAGGTAGAACAGAAGTCATCAGTTAACTTATATATTTAGAATTATTTCTACCATTTTTCGCTCCATCCTATATACTTTTAAGTTTTTATTTTTTACTTTTACGATCTTCAAGCTTCATCGATAATTTTCCATCTAACGTATGTCCATTCATCTTAAAGTTAATTCTCTCTATTATACTCAACCACATGACTTTTCCTGACAACTAAGTTAAACTGCTCTTCCAACTCAGATAAGATTTTTCCCATTCTGTTCCTTTTAAATTTGATCTATTCTTTCTTTTTGGCCATTGAAAAATCTTCCCAAAAAAATAGAAAATGATGTTTTTAGCTTTTGTTGAAATTAAATAGTAAAATTTGTCTTGGGAATACTTATCCTAATTTTAGTTTGTTTATAACTTTGAAATATGATTTTTGTTCAATATGATCTGCCATTCACACCCATTTTTCTGAATCTGAGTTGGATTGCAGCTGTCCACACGATATCATACCACATTTTTACCAATCAAGTCAACTTACAATAAACAGAATTATCAACTTGCTGATGTTCTCATTTATCTTATTAGCTGTAAGTGATTATATTATGACTGAATCAAGTAATGGAGAATAGAAATTCTGTTCATCAGTTATAAGGTGTACTTCAATTCATTAAGTATCTTGTTTGTTAGGGAGTTTGTGGAATTTTATCATGACTATATATACTTATTATCCTCTATACTATGTGATCCTCTCTTCATTTATGTTTGGGAGAATTTTGCCAGTTTTCATTTTATATTATTTTCAAGAATGCTATTTCATTCCTTTTGGCCCAAGTATACCTAGTCCTGCCAATGATATTGATGTTTTTGGATGTCACAATAAGTAGGTCTTGTTCTCAGAACATGATAACCTAATCTAGTAGACTTAGCTTTTATGTAGATCTCACATGTGACAAAGTCATCATCTCAAAACACTAAATTCACTAGTATACCTACAACTACTTTTGACATCATCTTCAAGTTTTTTCGAGTTAGGTGTTCTAAGCTCTGTTTGATAGGACTACACCAACTTATACTAGCCTGCACCAGGAGGGTGATTCCACGAATGTAGAAATGTTACATGACTTTGTACCAAGTTTTACTTGAATAGTTGTGGAATATCCCTACCAGTATTATTATTGTTATTACTATTACTATTATTATTATTATAATTATTATTATTACCTCATTATTATTATTATTATTATTATTATTATTAATTATTATTTATTCAATGGTTGATATGAAGACTTGGCCTGATTAAACACTGGGAATGTTTTATTTGAATATTGGATAAAATCACATTTTTTAGGATCATTTTTATTAAATGTACAACAATTTTTCTTTTGTGTTCAATTCTTCTAAATTTGTAGAAAATTGTATCAAATCTTTCGGGTAATAACATCATTAATTGATCTATCTTGTCAGCTTCTGATAAAGGGTAATCTACATCCCACAATTCTCCAACCAAATTAGAAAAATATTCTAAAAACTGGTAAGTATTAACTTTCCTAGGATCGAAACAAAGGTATTGAAATTTAGATTCAAGTATCATTATTATTGCGGGTGTGGCATTTCTATATAAGGTGTCAAGTATCCCAAAAATCTCAGAAACAACATCACAGTGTTTGACATGATGTAGTATTCATCTATCTAGTCTTTTAAATATATGGGCTTTGGCCCTTTTCTGATTTTGAAAAAATTTAATCTATCTAGGACGTATTCTTTTCTCAGTAGAAGTATAGATATAACTTGTTTCTCTAGGACTAGGAAAAATAGTGACTTGACATCCTTTACTTATCAATGAGCTAATAATTGCTGCACACAATCTTTTATAACCAGTTCCTTTAAAGATGTCAGAAAAACGATTCTTAGATTCTGTAGTCATAATGGATGGAGTGATTGAATAATAAAGTAAAAAAAAAAATTCAATTTCATTTTTTTCAGATCCCACTCATTAATATTATTATTAAATTACAAGGATAAAAAATAAATTAATTAAATGTTGGCTAAAAATAATTTTCATAATACCTTCGAATTAACGAATTAAATTTAATTTCTAAGTATGTAGTAAATAGTAATAATTAAGATTTTGTAGCGTTGATAATAGGAAATAATATAATTTTAGTTGACATAAACCTGTCAAATTGATATGGAACAGGATGAGAAAGAAGCCACCTTTCGGTTTTCATTCTGGTTTTCAACGGAGCCTACGTCAGTTCTGTTCTTGAATATATATATATGTCTCACGTGTCTGGTCGCCGTGAAGTCTTTTTTTCAGAAATAAACGAAAATTTATTTTCAACAATTCACACCAGTTAATTTAATGATGTCATCTGGATTTGGTATTGGAACTTTTGCTCCATAACATAATCAAATTGTACTGGTAAGAGACACCCACAATTTTTTCATCGTCGACATTGTGAACAAATACGTATAACAAATGGATTATTACTACAGGAGTTGAGATTTTTCGCACCTCATCGATAAATGTAGGTACTCGTTTTCTTAAATATTCTGTGATGGGAAGTTAATTAACCGTTAGCAACGTAACAACAAACTTTAGGGTGACGGTGAAAGGTGGGATTTATGGTTAATGAGAGCTACGGAGTTACAGTGCTGCAGGTACACACACATTTCTCTTAGCTACGAATTTCTATAATCGTGGTGTAACATTGATTACAGATGGCTTGTAATCAGAAGTCATCCTCTGCACGTGGTTCAGTGGCGATTGATCTTTCGGATGTGTGTAATATTAGAAACATACACGTAGGTACCTACCTGCTGTAAAATATTGGGAAAAACTTTTTTTTTTGTTTTTTTTTTAATAAGCAAGTTTTACGGCGTTAAGAATCTGGAATTCCTGCAGAAAAGTCCGAAGTAGTGTACGAGTATAGACATGCAGTTTTATATGTAACCATTTTCGCTGACGTGCGTAACAACAATTTCGTAATAAATGACTGAGAAGTCGATGTCGGTACAAGTATTTTTAGCCAAGTTTATTGGTCGACAGAAAGCATGTTAAAATTTTTTTGGCAAACAGAAATCTGCGAAAATAAATCCTATTAACAACGAATCGGAGAGGGAAAAAAAACTCGTACAGGAAATCCGTTAGCCGTGGCCAGCTTTTGCACGAAATAAATTTCCTGGCCAGGCAGGTAGGTCTGCTATAAAAATAACAAATTCGAGGTAGTCGCGAAACGAAAATTGCAAAACGGAGTTTAATCGGCGATATTTGTGTTGTAGGAAGTACATTAACAGCAAATTTTATGAAAATATTTCGAGGAAGAAGAAAAATAATACCGGGAACAGAAATAAGTAGGATTACAAATAAAGAAATTCGGACGATAATCTTTTTCATGGTCATCGAATAACCCGATTTACGTAGCGCAAACAATGATTTTCTTTGTCGTGGGGAAATGTGAACAAATTTTAATTTAAGAAAATCAATTTTACGCGGACTTTACACAAAGTTTAAGTCAATGGGTTTCTATGTAACCATCACCAGACCGGCATTTGAACGATTATTGTTCATCTCAATTAAGTACGGAAACCATGTCAATCAAATGAAAATTTTTTTTCGTGAGCGAGCGAACAATATCAGTGGAGGAGAAAATTAAATAAAATCATTTCTTAGACGCCTAAATATACAAACAGAATAACGATCGATTTCGGCGTATGATAAAATTATGATAGTTTAAAATTTAAGTTTCCGTCGAAAAAAAAAAAAATACTTTCAAAATTCGCTTCTCCAGAAATCGCAAAAAATTGTGAAAAAAGTGTATTTTAAAATAATGCAGAAAAATTTAGAAGCCAAAAATATTTTCTAAATGCGTGGCAAGATTTATCAGCGTATTTTTTTAATTTTTTTTTTTTTTTCAAGTATATAAGACATCTACGTTGCCATTCTGTTTCTTCTCTCGATAAATATAATTCTTTTTTATTTCTTCTCGCAGGTTTTATTGACGTATAGAAAAAATGTCACGTTAGTGGCGGTAGGATCTTTTAGACGATCCGAAGGGCCTTGGCCAAGGGATGCCATTCTGTATCGACGACGGCAGCCTGTCCCCCAGGGGCTGGGGCTTTGCCTCCGCCGCTTCGGCTCCCCCGGATCATCACCCTCGAAGTGGCATACCATGGACTCCCTCCCGCATCTGCTCAAAAGATTTCACAACCTAAGTTAACCACTGACTCTGAAATTCATCGTAGTTGAAAAACATTAAAAAATTGAAGAATATAAAAAAAAACAACCCATCTCACCCAACCTAGTACATATCCTTCGACGTAATTTGTAAAAAAAAAAAAAAAAAAAAAAAAGGAGAGATATGCGGCAACCGCGAGCGCCCAATTTACTTTACAGAAAAGAATTACGCGGTTTGTTAAACAAAATCAATTTCACTTATCAAAATGTAATCTACCAAATGAATCAGCGTCCCACAGGGCATGGAGACAAAGGTGTGGCTCAATTCAGCCAATTCTTGAAATATTTGAATCTTACCAACTCGCTCTCATCCTCATATCTAGTAACTCCAAGTTTTCTATTATCCGACTACAACACTGGAAGTTAGGAACGTTTCTACCAAAGGGGAAAGGCGGTAAGTCACCCCTCAAGCAAAAACAACTCATCCGGAAAATCTGTAAATTCGAGTATTTTTAACCAACATAGAAAAGAAGGAGGTTATCAACTTAATCAGTATGTAATTATAACATATTAGTACCTGGTTCATCGAGATTTTCTCGGGTGAGTAACATAGTGGAATGTCGATAACTAAATAACCGTACACTAAAAAATGAAAAACCAAATTTTAAATTCAATATCTAGATTCGAAATTCAATAAAAAAATTCTATATCTAAAACCGATGTCAAATTTTATTGATTATTATCTAACTCTTGTCCTTAAGATTCAGGATAGATTCAGTATAAGACATTTTGCATTCGTTGTATTTAGTGTTAGTTTCAAAATTTGATATGCAGATTGCAGATCTAAAACTCACGTTCATTCTCGGCGAATTTTTCATTGCTAGCTGTTACACAAGTTACTGCTAATGAATAGATTGAGAATTGAGATGCTCATAGGATACAGAACAGTGATTGAGAATTTTTAGGATTCATCATTAAGGAACCCAACTTCAACCTACCGTGAGAATGTTCCCCTCCTCTCACTCCTATGACAAAAAAAAATTTCGTAGCTAAGTTACTGAAAAACATTATTTTTATTCAAGAATTAGTTTTTCGCACATGAAGCCTCAGTCTGCGGGGGGAAGGGAGGCTTTGTTGTTTAAAAAGTTATCTGTCTACCCAAAAAAAAAAAACACTTTATAGATAGTCAGATCCTTAATGAAAAAAAGCGTTGTTGAGCCAACAATCAGTTTTGCGCTTATGCATCTTCCGTCTATGGATGTTTGTGAGACATATTCTTAATTTTCAATTAATAAATAATAAAAAATTCGTCACGATCAAAAGTAAACTGTTAAGTTTCATTCAAACTAACTAACCTAACCCTTAATTTATCCCCATATTTTCCTACAATTGATCATCTTTGTGAATTAGGAATGACGTAATAAATAGAGAAATGGAACTAGATGGTGAATATATCAAATAAGATGACGTGGAAGAAATAACAGATCTCTAAGATAACAATCTGGTAGCGTGATGGAAATTACTCAAACCCAAATTACCAGTCCATTTTTAACCTGCCAACAGTATGATACGTTTTTCATTCACGTTTTTATATTGAAAAATAAAATTAAATCAAATATTAAAAGGTTCTACAATTATCGGAGTTTGCTTTTTCTCTCAACCTTTCAATTTATTTTATTAATACAAAATAAGAATCAAAAGTAAAATCAAGCTGAAATATTACAACTTCAACATCACCGCCATTTGTACTGGCGACTATGATCGATCATCCAATAGCTCATGACATCAAGTTCTTCAACTCCAAATTAAGGTCTTAACCCTGGTAACTATTACGTATAAGTCTACTAAACTGTTTAAAAATGTAAAGAAGACTGTTTTATCCGAAATGTAGGGCTTTTTACACATAACCCATACGGAGTTGTGTGAGATACTATAAGGCAAGACCTCATGGTTCTATATAGTACGTAGGCAAGCTTGTTTCATGTTGTTTTTTCCCTTTTGATCTAAGACGTTGATATTTCTTGCAATCAACGATCTTAGGTTGTCCCTCAAAATTTCATCTTTTGACTATTTACATTTTTTGATTAACCTTTTTAAACAATCATATGATAAATCATATTCAGATGTCACATGGTTTTACTTTTTTCGCCCTTATTTCCTCTCTTCCAGTCAGTTTTTATTTATTTAATTAGATTCTGCAAACCTACACTTGAAGCCCTTTCAAATACGACATAGATATCAATAAAACTGGTCAAGTAGTTCAGCAATAAATAAAAAGAGTACAAAACAACTGCTTGCATATTAGATATTTTAGATACGTAGATTAGATGTATAGATGTTGTAACCTGATTTTAAAATGTAGAAAAAAGTAATAATGAATTTTCAGGGCAAGCAAAAAAATGTTCAGGTCGTAAAATGTTGGGAGAGTATCAATGGATGATTTGAGTATCTTGTCAGTATTTTAGGGACACACACGCACGCACAAAAAAAAAGTTTCAGAATTGTTGCTGTAAATTAATCACTCAAATCTTTCAGAATACAGCTACTTCCGTCTTCTATGCTTCAATCTCTCTATCATTCTGGACTTAAATAACGGACGATTTAAGCCATTTATCACATGTTATCTCTTAAAGTTATTTGTTATTGATTAAGTCGCTTTTTAAGTAGGTTTTCAAGTGAAATTCTACTTATTAATCTTGGTGTCATGGAACGACCCGGGGATGAGGGTAGGAGGAACGTTTTCGTTTCATAACTCAAGGAAAATTTTAGCACTAATAACTCATATTCATATAAATATGGTATATATGTATAAGCCAATTTCTTGTTATCACGATACAGGTCGCAATTTTTATCTCCGATAGTCACGAAATTTGGAACGAATATTAGTACTATGCCAAAGATCTGACCTATCGATTTCGTTGCGGATCGGCGGTACGGTACTTCCGATATGACTATTTTCGTTTTAGTTTTGGCTATAAAATTTTTAATTTTTGATCGACAGCAACGAAATTTGAAACAAATATTCACTATGGTATATTATAACTTTCTATAAAATTTTGGTGCGGATCGGCCATACCGTATTTCCGATATAGCTATTCCCTTTCTTTTTTTTTTTTTGCTACAAACTTATCAATTTTTGATCAACTGCCACGAAATTCGTAACCAATATTGAAACTTGCTACAAATTTTGATGCGGATCGGTCGCACGGTACTTCCGGTAACACTATTTTCGTTTTTATTTCGCCTATGAAATGCCTAATTTTGGACCAATTGGAACGTAATTTGGAACAAATATTTATTACTATCTATCAATAAATTTTTAGCGACTATCTAATTTTACATTTTTCGAAAAGCTACTTTTTCTAACGGAGCTGCTGCTGCTGCGTTAGAGTTTTTTTATCCAATTTCTGTTCCTAAAATATACATAAACTATAAACCCTCAATTAGACCAACTGACATAAATTGTTATAATAGCGCGTCTCTAAAATAATTAAATCTGTACATTCGAAACTGAAAAAGTGTAGAGCTTTTCACGCGCTGAGAAAATTAAATCGGATACCAGCAATTATTTTAAATTTAAACCCATAAAAATACACCCGTCACTTACTTAATTTACAATACCTACGGTACGAACAAATTGTAGCACATAATATGCGATCGCATAAAAACCAGGAGAACGAATTTGTACAAAGGATAATAAAATACTGATTTCAGCGCATGAAAACAAGGTTAGCCTACCTATTCAAAATTTTAGTTTCTATCGGAATATCAAAAAATTTTCACCGAATTCGCGAGATTTGGCCGATAATCTTCTTCTGCGATCGCAGAAAACTGAGCAAAAGAGTGTACTGAGACAATGAGAAAAAATATATATTACATAAAATAGAAGCAAAAGAGATTTATTTAACCGGTAGGTGTACGTAGGGGCAGGTTTTACCACACGAAATTAATTTCCTTTATCGCAATATGCGATTTCTTGATAAAATTATTTATTGTACTTTTGAGGTTCGAGAATGCAAATTTTCTCATTCGTTCAGATTTTTTGTTGCATTTAGTAAAAAATAAATGAGATAAATCTGCGGTAGGTAGGTAGGTAGGTAGGTAGGTAGGTATCGGTAATCCATACACAAGTGTAGCGTTACAACTCGGATAACAATGCACTTTACTCCGCCGGTACGTTTCTCCTCTCGGATCTCCATTATCTCGGCTGGCTGGGAGGAGAATAATTCACCCTGTCAGCCAGGTAAAGCGTACTTTGCTTCACTTACGTGGATGATGGATGAAATTACCAATTCCATTTTCAATCATCAAGTTGCGATGTCCCGATCGTCCTGCTGAAATTCACGCGGTTTTGTACGGACATCGAAGGTCAATTTTGAAACAACTTTTGAGTTTGGTTTTCTTTACTGCTACATTATGATCATTAGCGATCAAAAATTTCATCCCTATTCTTTTGGTAGTTTTCTCCGAATCCTGGGAAAACCATTTTTCCAGCGATTATCTGTTTCGCATTTTTCTAGGCAACCACTCAACTAGTAAGCACCAAACTTTCATCAAATTTGCGAATATATAAAGACTAACTTTCGTAAAAATTTCAGGCCCATCCCTTTCTTATTTTGTTCAGAATCCTGGAAAAGCCTTTTCTCAGCAATTTTTTGTTCTAAAATTTTCTCTGAAACAACCGAACCAATAAGCACCCAGCTTCTATGAGACCTTGTCCTATATAAGGACTAACTTTCGTGAAAATTTCAACCCCATCCTTTTCGCAATTTTCTCAGAATCCTGGAAGAACCTCCATCCAGCAATTTTTTCTGTTCCACTTTTCTCGGAAACTATACTGAACGAGTAGGCACCAAACTTCTGTCGGACTTGCACTTACGTAGACTCGAAAGAATATAATGAAATATACGCAGGTTAATAAGTGACTGTGTTTAGAAAATAAAATAACACCGAGCCTGCTTTCAGCCAAGCTTCTTCGGTTCTCATAAAATTTATCTCCTGGGCCGCAATTGGACTAATTTTTTATAATTTGGCCGCAACTCACCGACACCGTTCACGGGTGCCTCGTCGTCACAAATTTCCATAAGATCATATCTGACGCAGACCCTTCAAATACACACTCATATTCGAATAGTAAAAAGTGATGATGCGAGTTTTTTGCACCATGGGTAATTGGTGGCACGCAAGTTTGTGCGGGCATTCCCAGGCGAGGAGAATTCGATATCTTCTAATTAAATTAACCTCGGAAAATGCGGATGGAAGTAGGTCAGTATTTTCACCCAGTTTGCTTTTTCATTGAAACTAAGAAATAGAGAAATAAAATAAAATATTCCATTCAAGAGGGAGATGTTGAAACAACTGTTTCTCAGTTCTTCACCTTCTTCTACTTTCATTAGAACATCCAGTCAAACACCCTTTCTCTAGTAACGAAGAAAACATTTTACTCGCGTTTAATAACGTAAGTTTTGCTAGGCGTGAAATGTATTTAGAAACGTAACTACGTTAAGTAATAACAGAACTATCTCAGACACTTTGACTTACTACGGAACGATTTGATGCTGAAAATTTTTTAGATTTTGACAACACTGACAATGAAAGTATGACGGTGGCGGCGTAAGATTTGTTCTACCGGATATTCGAATATTTGGTTGAGTCACCGATGCCAATTAAATGGCTGTTCGAGAAAACATGTTGACAAATGACCACAGTAGTCAGAAGGTCCAGTGCTTCGTGAAATTTTACAAATGAAAACACTGGCGACACTGAAATACTTACCAGCGCAATATTGAAATAATTTAATAATTTCTGACAGAAAATTGGAACAAATTCGACAACAAAGGAAACAAAGGGTAAATAAACGCGTATTTCAAATCACAGGAAACAATGGGCAACGCTCGTCCTTCGATCGAGTCGATTCGAGTTTATATTTTCTTTACGTCATTCGTCTCGGTTAACGAATACACGATAATTATAGAATTAAAAATTTATTTTTATAGTTTTCCGGAGTTAATTTACATTGTAGGAAAATTATTTAACAATGACGAAAATCGACATGGAAATACCTTTTAGTCGTCATGTACACAGGTCGAATCAAAATCAATTCGTGACAAAGATAAACGTTGTAACAAAAAATAAATAATAATAAAAAAAAATAATAATAATAATAAAAAACACAAGATTTTTACAGAAGCAAAAAAAACTATATTCTATAGACACACGCAGTGTTCGTCTAATATTTCTGTATAAAATAACGAGAAACACCAGTATAAAAATAACGAGACTTTTTCCAAATTCAGATCACTGATTTTTGAAACTTTTCGGAATTCAACTGGGCACGGCAAAGATATGATACAGTGGTCCGCACGCTGTATATAGTCGTACAGTTCCAACTACAAGCGTCTAGGGACACCGTAGGGTAAATTTTTTTCAGGTAGTATCGGAATTGGTCAGAACACTTCGTTCGACTTGGGATTTTCGTTTGTTTTGTTTGTTAGTTTATTGATAATAATGGTAGTTGGAAAATGGGTTACCTAATTGTTTAATTTTTGATGTTTTTAAATATGAATTCCAAATTGCAATTCATCTGCGACCTATTTCAAACTTCTTTTGGTAAAAAACATCATGTACTCAGGCACATTGAAAACATTCATTCCATTAGTAGGCCTACCAGTGTAAAAAAAATTCACAAACATCGAAGTAAAATCCAATGTTTTCTATGCTGTTTTTCCTGCAATACTTCCTGTGCATCGATCGTCATTTAGAAAATAAGTAATGTTCTTTTCTGTTTCGTTTTCTTTGCATTCATGTTAAATTGAATAAATAAAGTTGACTCCGATTTTTTTTTTAATATTTCAACGGATAAATGAAGTTTTTCTGGTGGTTTATTCGAACATGTTCTCATGAATACTACACTTCGTTCTTCTTTACAGTGTCATTCAGTGTTTTTTATTCACAACTTAAAAATTTTTCAGATTCTGGCTTTAAAAAAATATATTAAAAAAAAATACAGCCTCTATAAATAAATAGTTTTTTTTACAAAAATTCTAAATAATTTCAAATTTCAATAAAAACACAAAATAACTTTGAAAACTAAGTCAAACAAAATGTTCCAAACGATTCCGAAACCACCCGAAAAAATTTACCTTACGGTGTCCCTTGACGCTTGTGTTCCAACTCGGTCGCACTAACCACCAAATTGAAGCTTTCTTTTAATTGCCAAAAATAACGACACCGGGTCACACCAACGGAAGCTACTCCGCTACATTTGAGTTGGTTCCGCTTTTTAATTGGTGAATTCATCTCGCAAGAGTGGAATAGCACCCTTTGATGTCGATCCAGTGTCGAAACCACGTAGCAAATAAAACAACTATTGTATGTTTTCGAGACCATCTTTTACTCATATTCTAATCCAATATGGCCGTGTATTCGATTCAAAGCGATTGATCGTCACACGTCGTGTGATTGGGAAATTTATGTTTGAAGACCACTGCCACTACTGGAAAACTAACAACCCATTTTCCAGTATGTATTTACGTTCCACAAACACAAGTTTCCTTTAATTTCTCCGACCAAACCGCTCAACTAGTAGCTGATGCCAGTAAAAAAAAAAGAAAAAAAAAGAAAAAAGAAAATAAAATAAAACGTCTAATTAGCGGTGTAGCTGGGTAAGTAACTGACATCAAAATATAAAAAAAGTTAATATTATTAAAATCTGGTGAAAACAAAAATGAATTGAACATCTAATAAGCGAGGAGGAGTATAAAAGCAATCACAACGCTATTATTCCCTTCTTTAAAAGGTTATTTTCAAAGAATTTCTCGAAAAATGCGAGATAACATAGATTTCAGAATCAACGAAACAGTTTCTGTAGGTACATTAATTGAATAATTTCGTATTTAATTAACGCTAAGTGCACGATCCGAAGATCGGACAATTTCGTGAATTGAATTGGCTTCATTCTCTTAATTAGACTATTTTTTCTAGGAAAAAATTAATTAAGTGACGAAATTGCGATGATAATCGGAGTAATAGTCACTTTAAAAACGTTTTCATAGTAAAGTACGAGTCCAAAAGTAAGAAAATCGTGAGGTTTTTTGTTATAAAACATAAATAAATAAATAAATAAATAAATAAACAAATAAATAAATAAAACAAAATTCGTTTTTCGTGTTATTACGAAGCAAAATTTATGTAAAATCGATTAATTTGAGTTCCAAAATGAATAAAAAATATCCTCAGAAGGACTCTTTGGTAACACTACGGCAGCGAATGAGGGTCAGACTTATAAAACGAAAATAACAGGGAATAATACCGAAACAGTTTTTCACACGGTTGCCATCCATAAGTTTGAAAAACAAAAAAAAAAAAAAACTAAGTATTTTATATTTTCATTCGGAGTTGTCTGCGTATATTTTCAGACGGTCGTGGCGCTGCGTAATAATTTGAATTCACTAGGAATCTGCCCGTACCTACTTCTACGATGACCAAAAGGATTTAGCTGGCTGTAAAAGATTTTGTATCGTGAAACTTGGATTGTTACCACGTGAGTGCAATATAATTTAATCATCGCATTTTCACACTTCGTCGTAGAACACTACTCTCGCTTAAGATAAAAAGCAAAACCTAAAATTGCAGCGGAGAAACGACCGATTTCCGACAGAAATTTCTGACGACTGTGACTTTTGAAATGGCAAAACAGTTCGCACTCAGCGACTACAGATATTGATCAGAGTACCGCATAATTAATTACATCGTTAGGTCCCAGGTAACCGGATATACACTTATACAGACACAGTAAAATACATCATAGCTACCTACTTATAATTAGTATGTATATAGTCCACTAGCAGCATTAGGTACTTTGAGTAACGCGGATCGAATACAGAACTAGTGCAGATTAGCATCCGGTTACTAAGAGGGGGGAGGGAGTTAAACTGACGAATTTCTCTCTTCGAATGAAGAAATTATTTTATATACTACGTATTTATTGAAAATTGCATGAATATGGTGAACAAGTCCCGTCCTCCGCCCTACACACAAAAGCTTTGAATAGTACGATTTATAACACGGCCAGCAATCACTGGCATTAACCAGGGATAAACAAGAACGTGGATGCGCACTATACCGAGTAAGGTACGAATGGATACCAAGTATTGATAGGTATTACGAATAAAATTCTACCCAGCTCCTGGTAATATTTTTTTTATTGCCAATTGCTTCTCCATCACCGTGTGACCTTCATCAGTCATACGTTACGCAGAATGTTCACAAACATGAAAAATTTTCAGCGAGGACAAGTGAAAGCTGGGTTAACACCAACTGCGCTGAATGCAAAATGGCACAGAACAATCCCTTACATGCATTCACAGATTTCTTCATCAGACGATGCTTTAATTCATACGCTCGTGAAGGCAAAAATGGAAAATTGACCAATCTACCAAATTATTGTCAAAATATAATGCACAAGAACGAACTACGTTCATTCCAGCACAAATTTGTGAAATTGTGCGCAGTTCTGTGCTCAAACTTACGCTGCAAAATTATGCTACGCAATTTCGTACCTACTATGCGGTGCAGCGCAGCGCAGCGCAGGTGGTATCACAGTACGCCACCACCACACAAGAACAGCTAGCCGACCCTGAAAAATTTATCAACTTCCCCAAATTATCGATTGCTCAGCAAATAAAATAACAGCAAGCCTGCTTTCCAGCCAGCTTCGTTGGTTCATCTGCAATTTATCTTCTCTTCTTAGCAATAATTTGAGATTTTTACAGATCACTTCTACCCACGAACCGTTAAGCCGATTGAAATTAAATTTCGTAGACTGTTAGAATAAAATATATTCAATGTCTGAACCAAATTTCGCGACTACTGGTTAAGAATTACGAATTTTAGAACCATTAAAGCTGAAAAAATATTACACAATAGGATGTACCGAACGTACCATGAGGACGATCTGCACCAAAAACAATAGGCTTAAATTCAGTCTTGTCTGGATCCGACAAATGTACAAAAGTTCATCACTTTCGGATAAACATTGCGACCTCACTTTGCCTCCGCAAATATTGAAAGCTGTACCGATCCAAAAAACACATCCATGTTTAAAAATTATTTTTAAAGTTAGACTGAAACTGATATTATATGCATGGCCAAATATATCTGTAACTAATGTTCACGTGATAACGTTAATTCTATTATATAGTTATAGTATTTAGTTTTTATTACGAATCGTGAAGGTGAATACGACGAGCCTTCAAGGTTTCAGCATTTGCGCTGTGAAAGCATGGTAAGAACTGCCCTTGTCATGACACAAGTGCCGACCAAATTTTTTTAAAATAATTTATTATTCAATTTTGTTTTTTTAATACGATGCATTCTGAAGTCCGTGGTTCACTTAGGTGATGGGATCTTTCAGGCAGATGTGGGGAGATGATCCATCGTATTCTACTTTGGGAGCGATGAGGGCGGGCGTACCGAAGCAGCTGGCCAGCGTCTGGAGGAATCCTGCCATTATGGACATACAAGGTGAAATGCCAAGGCCCACTGCATCATCAGAAAGATCCCTAAACCACTACCTACCATGCACTTCTTCTCTGTGACAACAAAACAACCTAGTAATAATAGAAAAAAAATTTTATACGAGGGAAATATTACGAGTTCTTATATGCGTATTGTTGTGAACCTCCTCAATCCCATAGAATTAACGTTTCATCGTGATAGGGTTACAGAAGTGGCTATTATATTGTGACATCTGAAACCCCACGGCCTTCCATTCATGTCACTACCAAATTCGACCATTGTGTATACTTTCACTGTAGGGAATGGTTCACAAGTATTAAGATTGTACTAGAATAAGATCACAGAAAAATACATCGAGTCACACACAAGATAAAATTCCCATTCTACGAAATATCGACGATATGTTAATTGATGACTCTAATATATTTTTGTAGTGATGTGTACTTTATAATTCAATCACCGATGAATGAACACTTTTATCTCCTTAACTGTTTACAAATTCGATTCTAGTCTCATTTTATACATCGTTTTTTATTCTTTGTGAATACTTAGAATATTCACAACATTCTACAGATTTTGATTTAGACATTCAAGTCACCTTTTTAAACAGTTTTTACCAAAATTACTAGAAAAGTGAACGCTGTAAGAAGAACCGTTTCCTGTTCAACTTAAAATTGTTTTCAATTCCAACGAAGAATATACCCAGGTGAAATCCTTTGGTTCATCAGACATCGAAAGACCATGTGGTAATACGAATTTTGACAACTACACGACCAGATATACATGTTATTCGACTGTAAGTAACTTTTACTGTATTAAATGTGAATTGTACTGATGGGTTGGCCTACTTATTTAACTCACCTACACAAAATTGCCTGACATACTACTTAAGCCTTGGGAGCTTTTGCTGGTAGGCTGGTGCCCTGACTGTTTGAGATGACTTGTGGTTTTGACTCTATGATTTATCGAGACTCCTTAATATACTTCATCTTGTGATTTCAAATCCTAATACTCGGGATGTATGTCATTTTCGGATATCACAGTATATAATATAACTTTATAAGAAACGTAGTCCTTCTAACGAGAGAGATGATCCCTGCGCCTTAAAACAACATTGCCAAACACTAATTTGTTTTAATTTTAACATTAACCTGATTCACACCTGGCTAGTTTTCTAGCTTACAACCAGCTACTCGGGACTCTGTTAACAGTTCAAGTCACTATGCCATTTAAATCATTTAAAGCAGGCATGGAATGCCGCTACCATAATGGATAACAGAAACGTTATTTATTGCTACAAACTTCAATACTGGAAACCTAACCAATAATAGACACTCTTACCTTGAAAGTAACATAATGATTCATAACTTCTAAAACCATTTTCACTCAATACCGTTATTTCCCAATACCATAATGCCACATAATACTCAATACCATTACCAAAACACATTATAGTTAAAAATTTTAATTTTTCATCTGTGCAGTAATCAAGATTCCAGTCATCAATGCCTGTCTTAGAATTTATAATATGATACCATTCTTTATATTTATTATGATTTTGGAGTATTTTAATAAATATTATTCTTTATCTATGTACGTGTTCTACATTTATGAAACAAGTGACCATACAAATTAGTAATACCTGAGTATAGAGCGGGTAGTAAAGCTAGTATATATATATGTATATATATGGAATACCTTGGGAAAGAATATTCACACAAGACTGTAATCAACAGATTATTTGCATGTACTGCCACTGCATATGTACAACATATAGGAGAGCCAAAACCTGCACAAACACTGGAAATTTTAAGGCCAGTTTGGGCAGTTTATATAGGGGCTCTTTTATACGCACACATACACACATATATAACAAATACATATGTTTGTGTATAAGGGAAGTGCATTGCTTCTTATCGAGATAAGGAATGACAGACAGATTCATGTATCAAATTGTGATATCATCAAAACTGTTTGATTAGTCATGATTTGGTTTTTGAACATTGCTTGCATGATTTATAACGTCACTGAGATGAAAATAAGTCAGCCTTTTGGCGGCAACTATTGTTGAGGGGTGTAAGCCCCTGATACCTCATACAAGTGTTAAGTCCCACCAATACGAATTTGAGTCATTGGTGCCAAAATTTTCCTAAGGTCATGAAATGAAAAACGTACCCACCCCTAACCTTGGGGGCTAATATCGCACAAAGCGTAATAAGAAGATTTTCTGAAGAAAACCCAATTAAAAACGTAGCGTTTCTCAATCCCTGGAAACCACATATAAAATATCACGTAAATAATTTATTTTTTAAATTATGTATCACAATATAAGACCGCAACATCGTAACAATTTCGTCCCTTCGTTCTTGCGCAATTATCTGCAGCCTCCTTGTTTTACTATTTTCTTCTTTTCAATTTTGTAAAATATAAACGACATTCCGGCATTCTACTCGACAAGCCCTTTCTATCGATACCTTTTTCAAGAAAATGCATTCACACCTACTGGTATTGAAGCTAAAGGGAGAAATAGGTGTTTTGACCTTACCTTATTAATATAATTATTACATAGATGATGATTACATATTATGTATGACGTATATAATATACAGTAGACACAACTTATTAGGCTTGGAGATAAAGAACTCAGCCGCCTATTAGATTCAAAATTGTTTGGGTCGAGTCGGCTGTATCTCAATGCATTTAAAAAAAAAAACTCATTTACTGGACTCAACAATTCACTTTATGTACTCAAACTTCTGAATGAAACTTGAAAAAACATAAACGTATTGATATACTCGACAAGCGATGGTGATTTTAATCAAAACAATAGCGTCAACGAGGAGGAAACTGAAACTGATGAAAAATCATTCTTCCATAAGATATTAGAGCCTAACTGTATATTCTGTAGAGACTGGCCAACCTATACATATTCAACTTTAGTCAATACATATTCGCAGTAGAACATAGTAAATTTTCTTTTTCATGTAAAAGTAAACCTTAAATTTTCATTTTTATTATTTTCGCCTAATAGGCTCGCTCGGTTATCAGACTCCTTTTGCCTTGATCACAGAAAGAGTTTAATAAACAGGTTCTACCGTATTTATGGAATTTAGCTGAGAGTGCCGAAAGTTTCTTCGTATCGTGAAACAAAAAACGAAATTACCCTCACCACTGGGTCTTAATATCAGATCAATTTTAATAGGTGGGCTATACATTTTCTTTGCAAAACATACATGAAAGGCATTAACTTAATATTACTGGAAATAAGATCAGAGATTTTTTCACCATCATTGGTGAAACACGCTACCTACGACATACTGTGCAATTTACTTAACTGGCACGAACAAAAATTTTACGAGTTTGCGACTGAAAGCGTCAAAACGAAACGAATGTCTCTGTGGGAGTCCGAGAAAGAACATTTTCATTTCCAGAAATAGATTAATGACGCGCATACAACGCAAGGGTTTTCATGTCTTACAGATGATAAATATTCAGGCAAATCATACAAATTGTTTCAAAAATGCACACACATAAGGTCAAGTAGCGATAAAGAATGGCTCTCCTTACGCCAAAATTTGACGTTATCAACTACAGACTGCCTTTCCAAGAACCAGCCAAGAAAAGTAGAAATAGGTACGTAGATCGGTAAGGCAACGCTAAGTATCGTTCAAATGGTTTTTTATTCGCAAAAGAGCATTCGTGACGCAAATAACAGCGCACCTCCGAAGTCTGAACCCGAAACGGTTTTCGATATACCTGACATACAAACAAGTAATTCGTTCGAGGTATAGTAGGTATTACGATCGTCAGATCTCGACAAAATGGTGGTCGTTTTCGATGCCGAGAGCATTATTTTTCGCGAAACAGAAACGAACAGGCTGGTGTCTAGCATACAAATATAGGAAGATTCCATTCGACAACACACGAAAATGGACCGTTGGAAGTAAAATTGGCCGAATGCTTGCGTCGGAAAACAAATAGGTAGAGTAGCCTAAGTATATCGCGCGCTACGTCGTGTAAATTAGAATATTCATCGAGAGTATATCGAATAAACATTCAGTCCCACTCGACTTTGAAACGATGCGATGAGCTAATATGCAATACGAGTACGTTATGGCGACCATCGATTATACAAATCGGAAGATTCCACAATGATACGACCATGTGGGGTTACGAAATCATGAGAAAAAAATCCGGATGAAAAAGAATAATGAATGAACTGAACAAGGCCCAATATAGTTTACGTGATAATAGCCATTTCACAACCATAAAGTTACGGACAAAATATTTATAAATTAGGTCAATAGATCAGTCACGTGTGACGTCACAACGTTTCTGAAATGTATCAGTAGTTGCGGGTAGACAATTTTTGGTCCAAACGAAGTTATATCGTCATCACAAACTTATGTAAATTCCCATATGATTACGAAAAATGGAAAGAAATTGCAAATTTTTAAATAACAATGAGGTAGAAAGTTAATCGTACTATTCAGTGTATCATAGGCTATCAGTATAGCAATAATTATAATTTCTACGTGATCCTCAGCCATTAAAAATGTTCTTTCATTTTTCTTACTGTACAAGAATAGACGGGTCAAATTGTTTGTTTGGATTCAGTTTCAACTGATAACCATAGGATAACGTCAACCCGTGACTGATCTATTTCCAACATCTTCGTTTTTTTGAAATCCTAATAAAAGTAAAAATGAGAAAAAAGAAACCAATTTTGGATTTTTGACAATTTTTCAAACGATTGGTTTTCATAACCTTAAACTTGCGAAACAAATTGGTGTAAGTTATTTAGTACTCCATTAATTGACAAATGATTATTTGTAGGTAACTATTGAGAAGTCCGAGATTTTTTGTGATGTGAAAATAAAAATATTTTCAAAATTAAAGACGTCCGGATGAAGACATAATAAGATAACACCATGCAGACGAAAAGATCAAGTAGTGTCCGAGATAAATAGGATGTGAAGACTAAAGCAGATAACAACAATAACCAAATGAAATTCTTCTTCAGGTAATTCTATTAACAGTTTATGAATGTCTGGTAAAAACCCTGTCAATAACACGCATGCTGCCAGTATCTTTCTGCTTTATTTCATTTTACTGTATTTTCTATGCGTGCTTATACTATCAACTTTGGATTATGAAGACTATCGATGTAGGCAAAAGGTAGGGGAAACCTGACCAATTAAAAGAAGCATAGAGAAAAACATTACTGATAATAAAAATCACTCGTGAGTTAACGGTATCAGGTACTAGATTTATTTTTCTCTCGTAGTCCTTCTATATGAGGCGGATAACATAAATCCAAGTCATTTTAGTAGTAAGTCTTAGTCCCCAAGTAGGCACATTTCAGAGCTATTAACGCTCCATCTGTGGATTTATAAATTCTGAATCTCTTCTACCTATTGCAGGCATGAAAGACTAGTAATGGAACTTTAGGCTAGGCTAGGTTGGAGACAAAAACTGTGTAGGGATTATTCTTTATACTGTGAAGGTTCTGGTAACAGCGATCAAAGTTTCTCTATGCAATCAACATAACACTCTTCAAGGCGATCTTTTGTGAAATACCTGTTGGTTAGAAATCTTTGACAATACAATCAGATGGAGTACTTGTAATAAAATACGAGGGAAATTTGGTGTTTTGTCAACAACAATTTTAGACAAACTCTGTTCAGATGCCTCCAGATTGTTCTGCCACTAAAGGCCATGTAGCGCCTTCTTTTACATATAGTGAGCATTTAGTTCTGGTCCATCCTCATCTATATTTGAATGATTATAATTTCACCTCAATCAGTTCTCTATTTTTTAAACTCAACCAAAAAATGAAAAACTCTTGAAATTTAAGTTTATAAGTAAGCGTTTTTCAAACCAAAATCAAATTGTTAAAATCAACCAAATTTAATGACAAAAATTTTGATAAGTGAAGTTATAAAAATTTGAAATATTGTTTTCTCTATTGAATTCCCTATAGATAGTTTTCTTTCTATTTTTGCTTTTGCTTAATCTATTCATTTTACTAATGTAATTTTTTTGTTGTATTATGTTTCATTTTAAAAATAATTCTGCTGTTCATTCATTCAAGGTTTGATTTTCTTATGGATCAAAAACCTTGTTAAAGTTTCTTCATTCTATGTTTCTTCGCTTATAATTCATTCAATCGATGCAAACTAATTCGCCAATGTGATCTGAAGACAAGGTAAGCTAAGTTTTATTGTGTACAAGATGCTTAACCGGACTAAAATGAGAATTCAGTCGTGGGGTACTTTAAGTAAAAAAATAGGACTTTCCAAAGTATAAGGTAACTTTGGAACAAAATAACATATCAGTGTTTTTGGCTGCATGGTGTCTTAAAATTAGGATATAATGACATCATTTACATTTAGATACCAAAATATATGAAGACTGGACATTACGAGCTGTTCAACTTCAGATGCCTCACTATATAAAATGACTAGATATGCTACAATGAGAAATGAAAGTTGAATTTTCAGTAAATTTTCAATCTCAACATATATCGAATGATTTTTGTGAAAAACATCTTAACTTGGCTAAAGTCATGATCAAAAAACTAGTGCTTATAAAGTTGACAAAATATTTGATTGGATTTGAAATGTCGAAAAGAGAAATTGCAAATCAAAGAACTATACTTATGTGCTGTCCTCTCGAGTAAATTAATGATACAAAAATCAACATTACTCTCTGAAAATTGATGTCCACAACAATGAAGTCTAAAGATAAATGATAAAAATAAATAAAGTAAAAATATAAAAAAGGCAAGGAAAAAATAATGCTGCCAGTATGAAAGGTAGATTTCACCTAAAATAAACAGAATTTTAAATAAAGTGTATTACAGATTACTTTCATAATAAATTTTAAGAATTTTGTACTGTGATGAAAACTTTAGAAAGCCCTCATTCAGGAACTAACAGTATGATGTATGTGTCTCATCTTTGAACTTGACTGAGATACACTATCCCCAAAGTATGCACATGCCAAATTTTATCGTATCTGTAAAGAATTATGTTCTGTCACCATTTTTTTTAGACTTCAGAACCAAATAGCCGCCATTTTGAAACTAATAGGCGGATTTGGCCCATCTTCAACATTGACCAAGATCTGGAATTAAAGCACCCACGCTAAATTTCGCCTTAATCAGTAAAAAAGTATACCATCCTGTTTGTATTCCATATATTTATATAATGTGGTGTCTGAAGGTTGAAGACAAAGTTAAACAACGGAAACTGCAGGATTATAGGTTTACCAACAGCTTCAAATGAATCTCTGTGATAAGACACATCAAGTTATGACTGATACTTCAGACTAAAAATGATAAACTCAGAACACTTTGACAAAGTTCCAATTGACATTTAATTATTTCAAAGTGACAAACATTTGTATATTACAAGCTACTAAAACTATTCTAACATTGAGAACTCAAACTGTTGATTCCCTTAATATTTATGGGTTACAAGAAAAAGGTAATTTCAGAAGTCAATCGAATAATGGTTACTTTAAAAGTGATTCCTCATTTCAAATGAATAAATTAGATTAACATTGAATTTTCAAACCGATGAATATATATGACATAAAGGTGGTGTGAGATAAGCATGGTAGGATGATGTCAGAACTGACCAACGATATGATTGATTATCCTACTCTTAATTATGAGACTTGTACAAAGTAGTTCTTCTAGACAGTTTAGGAAGATGTATTGAAATGGTAAATGATATGTCAGCGAATGGTGGATTCTCCCTGAAAGATTGACTGTGGCATTTGCAGAGTTATATATAACTGTGTGGACAAACAAATGAGATAAAAGTATGGTAAGTATATAGCAGTCTTCAAATACTTATTCGTAATTATCTTTAAAAAACATTTGCCTTTTCATTGTACATACAAAATTAAATAGGAGACTCTAAGGAATAAAATAAGACCAAGAACAATAATTTTAAGCCCTCATGAGCTGAGATAAATTAGAAAAAAAATTGTCTGAATTTCACACTTTTTTGGGGTTTTCATGTATGTTTGTCCAAATAGTTGAACTCTTTTTCCGAGGCATCACCCATACCGTGACATCAAAAGTACAATCCGCCATTAACAGCGCTTTTGAAGCTTGTTGGGAACCATGCTGACTCCCACTGCAATTCAGGTATGTACATTTCCAAATAGATTGGTATCTACAGGTATACTTAAATGTTATTGTGACTGAAAAAAGAGTAGGGATTCGTACTTTTTTTAGCATCAAATATTGCGGCTATACATCGTACACAGTGATCAGGGTTGAAATAAATGATTTTACCGGCTTTGACTTCAAACGCAGCATTAGAAGCAATATTTACGTAAGATCTTTGTGAAGCGTTCCGCTCAGTTAATTAATATCGCTTCGTATAAATTGACGAATGAAAATAGTACTTACCTTACAAACATTTTTGGAAAAGGAAATAACATATTACATTCTCTCCGAAAGTATTCTACGTACGGATCAAGTTTCAACGTTGTTCAAAGAGACGATGGATGCAATACTTAAAAAATTTGTCAATAACTTTGTTAATATTATCGTCGATGAAACTACTAACATGCTAGGAAATTACATAGCTAATATTTTAATTGAAACATTAATCCCCCGTCAAGCTGGTGTCTCATTTCTGATTACTTCCTCTGAATTAGAGAAAATGAATGCTGAAACTATAACCACTTTCGTCAGCAGTTCGTTAATGCATTTTTATGATGAGAAATCATTTGCAGATAATATTCTACTTATAGTCACAAACGCAGCTCCCGATATGTGATTAGCAGGAAAAAATTTAAAAACTGTGTACAATAAAATGATCTATATGACGTGTATAGCCCATGGAATTCATCTTTGATGTAAGAAAATATTTTTCCAGATTTTAATCGATTGATGAGTTCAGGAAGAAAGATGTTTTTGAAGAGCCCATCCAGAGTGCAAATTTACAGAGAACACATGAACTGCAAGCTTCCCCCTGGATCAAAGCTGCTGAATTTTTTGCAAGGAACTACGATAATTTTTCAAAGGTCATCAATACACTACCCAATGACTCAAAATATACAGAAAATATAAAAATACTTTTTCAAAAAACCACGCTCTCATCCAACTTGTCATATATTACTTCGTATTTATCTTTCCTTTCTGAAGTGATAAGCCGCCTCGAGACCAGGGGCCTTTCGCTTGCTGCGCAACTTGAAATGTTAAAAAACATTCAAATAAAAATTGGAGAAATTTGGGAATTGCGAGGATCGATGCTAAGAAAAAAATTGGACGATATTGTTCGTGAAAACCGAGGATTGATTAAGCTGAGAGAGATAAACGATGCTGTTCTCAATTGTACGAGAGTAAAAAGTATTGCAATTTGATCGCCATTTTCGGAATAACGCGCTAAAACTAGCAACTGCTGGCAAACCATTAAAAATATTCGTTTACGGCTAAATACCTACTTCGTAAAATGGAATTGGTGAGTCGGACGAGCAAAATGAAGTTGCAAGTAGCCTATTCGAAGGTAAAATTTTAATAATTTACCAACATTACTTTAAGAATAAATTTCATAATAATTACTACCCATTTGAAACGGTTAATATACCTACCTGCACAAAAAAAGAAATCGAACTGAAAACCGAAGGTCCACAGTTAAGTACCTAGCTAATTGATATCTGAACTTAAACACGCGCCTATAAAACCTAAATTAAATTACATTGACGTCATTTGTTACATTTCAGAACATAAATTTTCTTATCATTATCGGAAAGTGAAAAGGAAAGGAACAATAATAGCCAACAATTCTATTCGTTGTAGGAGTTACAACTGAAAAAGTTATTTTCGAGAATCCTTTAATCGCTCCGAAACGTGACGGATTATGTCCATTACAGACGTATGGAGTGAGGGAGTGGATAGAGCTTAACACCTCTACGCATGCTATTTCGTTCACTTTGCCTTATTTTCCAAAAATATTCTCAACATTCTAACGCTTCGTATTTAAAATGATCAACAAAAATTTTTGTGCTCCCAGAATGGATATTAACCGCATTTTTCAAGAAAATCTTTCTCTTTTCATTCATCATTTAGAATGGGCAAGTTTCTGCCAAACTGCCAATCCCCCTCCCCCGACTTCATTATATTCGAACATTTTACTCATTGTCTTCCATTAAGTAGGTAGTCGGTTAAAAAAAAAAATCCGGAGCCTTAACTAAAACGATTTTCTAATAGCAAAGCTACTTGATGCAAACATGAAATAAGCGTATCCGTATGTTGTCATTGACGTCATAATAATCATTGAGATAACTGCTTCCTTTCTTTATTGCCTTCGATATACCGGAAATCGAATAAAAAATCAATATATCACAACCATTTCGACTTCTCATCGTTGAGAAAAGGTTAACAACACGATTCTTCTCTCTAAAAGTGATGCAATCATACAACAGTGTATTAAGATACACTCAGTGGCGTAACGAGGAGATGGCTATTGGTTTCAATTTTTACATTTCGCTTCCCAAAAATATTTACGTTTGCTATCCTTTTAATTCTGAGTGTACGAACACGTTGCAATATTTTTTTTTATTAACCCGAATAAATTACAGGAGGTATGAAGTACACCCCATTGGCTGAATTTTTTGGATTTGATGCAGCAGTTGTACATTTGGAATATTGCCATTTTCGAAGACAATATACCGATAATGTTCAAAATGAAAAAATTAATTTTTGGGAAGCTGTGAAATGTGACAACCATTTAACATCAAATTTTTCTCATATTATTCAATTGCGAAATATTATTCGGACTCTTCCACATAGCTCAGCATGCTGTGAAAGAGTATTTAGCTCCGTGAATATGATAAAAACAAAGTTCCGTAGTTAATTGGAGAATCAGATGCTCAATGCACTGATCCGTGGTAAGGACTTATTAAAAATTAATTTAAAAAATGCTCGCAATTTCAATATTCCTCAAAAAAATGTTATCAAAGTTTAATGCTGAAAATATGTATCACACAAAGACAAAAAAATAAAAAAACTGTATTACTTTCATTTACTTATACCTAATTACTTACTGGTTTGTTTTGTTTTATTTATTTATTTATTTTTTTGATTGCTTCTGTTTATGGTAATAGAATTTTTATTTTTTACTCTATCACGTATTTTTCAGAATACTTGTTGATAATTTTTTACATTTTTATTCCGTAATAAATCGACATTAATTGCATCTGACTTTCATAGGATTTATTATTTTTCTAGAATCAAATACATTATCCAATACAATTTGCCCTCACAGCTCACACTCTCAGTGACTGAATCATCATAAAATTCCATATTGATCGATTGATGAAAATATTATTCACCAATTAGTTGGAAATATTGATTTTACTAATAAGGTTACAAGATATTATTCATATCCCAATTCTCGAATGTTGCTGCGCATCAATAATTTATTCTTTACTTAATTTAAATTATTTATTCGTTTGTTAATTATTTACTCACTTACTTTCTTAATTATTTGTAGACAGGAGAACCTTAACACAATTCTTATTTTCATCCCTTGAATATTTATAATCATAATCTTATCAAGATATGCTGGTAGTTATAACAAGTAAATCAGTGAGGAAGGCGTACATTTTTCCGTACGAGCCATTATTATTAGCACTTAATTAAATAAAAAAATAAAATAAAATAAATAAAATAAAAAATTCTACTCTTTCGTACATATTGGTGTACTTTTTCACCAATTAGGAGAATTTTTCACGAATTAGCTGATTTTTTCCTTGTCACTGGAACTATGGCAAGCTTTTTTAGGATAAAATTTGAAATGGTGATATTTAGTGATTTCTTACACTTCGAATCTGGTAACAATATTTTAAAACATGCTAAGGAAGGAAGACTATCTTCGTCGTCGTCGTCGCAATTTTGAAGGTTTGTAGGCCTGCATAAAGAGGCGGCCAGCCACTCGGTCGAGATAACTTCGCGAGTATCTCGGGGTAAAGAGTTTCACTAATTAAAAGGCGTCAATGCAGCGGCAAAAACGCTATATAGTAATAAACATATAATGATCTTTACGTCAACGAGCAACGTTATTTGAAATGCCATATTTTCGAATAATTTTTACAACCGACCGGTAGTCGCAGTTGGCACCAAATAAGAGCAGCTCTGATGCTGAAGGCGCGCTACTGCAGCGTGGTCTCTCTTTGGCCATCAAACGTTTATAGGTGGGTATGCGTATGTCGCATTACTCCATCTTTTTCACAGCTCGACATAATTGGCGCGCCGAGTACAGGTAAGCGAATAGCCACGTGACCGATGACGTATCGATATACGTCAATTAATGGCCCAACATCTTTATTCGCAACCTCGATACGATACCCAGCAAACAATGACACAAAAGAGAAGAAAGTCGGCGGAGAAGGAGCAAGTTTCGTTTCTACAGGCTGCAGGTAGCCCATACACTGGATGGATACAGACATACTTAGGCATAACAATGTGAAACGATTAATCGACGTCGCTAAGTTTAACGTTTCAAACTAGGTTAAGTAATGAATTTGTAATTTTTCATCAGTAGGCAGAATAAACGTAGTACCTACAACGCCTGTAACAACGTTATGACGTACGTCACAACGTAAGTACGCATTACGGTCGCCGAGAAAATACGTTAAAACGTTCGATTTTTGTTGACCGAAAAAAGTCGTCTGCAAATCATCAAGTTACCGTAGCAAGTAACGAGGCAAAACTTTTTTTTTTTTTCTTTTTTGGCTTCGCGAAAAGAGCAAAGCTAACAGACTGACCACGCAATACGAAGACCGCAAATGTAACATTCGAATGTTCGCAATCGGCTTACTTGAATGATGCGTAATATTTAACCGATCCGTAAGCATTGGCACAGCGGTCAAGCTGGCTGCGAATCTCGGCAGTTGTTTGTTATAACAAATTGACGAAATTCCAACCAATCAAACACCAGAACGCCCAAATTGTGACAATTACGGCGACATAAGTAGATTGGAAAAATTTTGACATTTTGTCAACGGTACGTAGGTATATCTAGGGCTTTAAAATATCGTATCTTCGACCATATCTCGATGGTGAGTTCATCGCATTGTGATTTGTGACTTTATAATGACAAATTATTTAATGCGGTTCTACCATCCACACCATAGGTACTACGTACGTACCCACGTATTATGGGCGAGTATCAAATACGGTTGTTATTCGTAAACTAACTATCGATTGGCATGACGTCTTCAGTTTGACAAAGTATTGACAACTTTACTTTCGACATACTGGCCAGTCAATACCAAGTCAATTGGTGAGAGTTGAGATGCAGTTTTTATAGTTGCCTTCGGGGTTAACAACAGTGTCGACACCGCACTGACAATCGATGTGATCGTTTCACCTCCGAGTGGTAATTAAAGATTCTTAATATTTATTTTAGAAGAACATAAATATTAGGCATAAACTTATAGTCATTAATTCATCAGTAATAGTCGAAATCTCATAAGTAAGATCGAAACAAGACCAAGACTTGACGGCGCAAGAACAAGATAATAGGAATACCAAGGACCGTGGTCTTCGTTTCGCGTTTACGCGTTTACTTTTGCTCATCACTGCCAATTACCAACACTTCTTTGCCTTCTACTCGAGTTATAAGACGTAAAAAAAGAGGAATCGATCTTAGCGGCAGGTTCGTTTTTTTGTTTTTTTGTTGTTGTCGTTGTTTTGAACCGCTGAAAAGGAGACATTTTCTTCGGATAATAGGAATCGGCAATCGGCCAACGACGTTTGCTCTCAAATGGAAAAATGGCGGGCAAACTGGCCACCCTGAAATCGCATCGCAAAATAGGTGGGTAATAAACGCTAGCTGAGAAATTGATTTCATGCGAGATACTGATATTCGATGATGACTGTGCGTACTTACGCATAGGTACGTGCGGTGCACCATCACTTTTATTAGGCTCGTCTTTATCGCCAGCTGCATTTTCGTTCGAATCGCACGAATATGACCGAATGATCCACGTAATTAAACAGGATTAAAAAAGGTAATAAAGCTGGAGGCTTTTTCGGTACAAGTGTGAAGATTGGTGCGTTTTCGTGAACATCATTCGATTTCGAAGGAATTTTTCGTCCGAATTCGAACGAACTACGGTTAATTTCATTTATGCTCTTCTCATTTCCACGGACACGGAAAATTCAGAAAGAACTCAAACCGGCAGAAAGGTGGAGGAGTACACACTGATAATTTTTTTCGTTTTTTACGTAAGTTTTTAAAGAAAATCTACACGTTGAAATTGATCCGATATTAAGACCCAATGGTGGCAGCGGGTACGTTTTTCGTTTCATAACCTCGGGAAAATTTTGGCACTATTTACTGAAATTCGTACGTACATATATTTTTGATGCGTAAACCACGAAGTACCAAACATCAGAATAGGGCACCCATGCTCATCTAAACAGTGCACCGAAAACCACCACCACTTTCGAAGCTACAGTCCCCACTTCTTCGGAACCTAATTCGAATTTCTCTGCCCTTCATTCGAGTTCACGGGCAATAATCAAAAATTGCTTTCTAAATAATTCAATTAAATGAATCGATAAATAAAATTATTAATTTAGAAATCACAATCAACACGAATTTCGAAGATAAAAATGAGATTGGAATAGTCAAAGGGTTTGGAAAGTAAGAGAGCGGCATGACGTCATCATATCACACTAAAACAGACCTAGAAATTTTTTACACAGTTCAAATAAAATGGGACGCAAATTTTCAACTGACCGACAACTCAAACACCTAGTCATGTTAAAAATCTCTAGCTGTTCCTAAGAAAAAAAGATAAATTCCAGATGAACCAACAAAGTTAGTCAGAAAGAAGGCATGCTGCTGTTTTATTTCCTAAGCAATCATTTAATAACTTCCGGGCGTTTTTATAACTTCACAATAAAATTCATTATGAACTTCCTTGACAGTTCAATTTTACACTACTTTCACATGCTACTTTTTTTCTTTTTTTTTTACCAAATCGGTACCTCTCGAAGGTAGTCAAAATACATTTAATTGGATGAGGAAGGTGAACGCATTCACATGATACGTTAACTTCAGTACCTATCAGCAATTTGGTTGTAGAATTCTACCAAATTTGTCTCGAAGCATATATGGTTACCGAATTGGTAAAAAAAAAAAACTAAGAAGTGAGGCATCTATCTTGTAATGCCAGTATTTTCACGATACTTTTCTTTTTAAACGAAATCTAGCCAAAAAAAATACATGCTGATTTTTAAAAACACAACCGTTCGTAACAAATTTGGTGAGAGGACCTATTATTCGATTAATACAATCCGTTTTTTAAACGAAACATATGAATTTGGACTACCAATTCTGTCAAATTAACGTAGCATGTGAAAGAAGCCTTAAAAATACTCACTTTTTAACCAACATTCTGCTAAATATTTCTGATATTTTTATTTTTATTTTTTCATGGCATAATAGGTATATATTATATACTTATTTACTTCTTTTTTTTTCATAAGAAAACCTAAATTTTTATTGTGGCTTGCAGCCATACTGTTTTTTAAGTAGGTTTTTTGTGAAAATCTATTGAATAATTTGGTGGATGGAACAACATGGGGTTGACGGTAGATATGTTATTTGTTTCATAACTCCAGGTAAATTTTGGCACCAAAAACGCATATTCATATATATATATATATATATACATAAAAAAATTAGGCCAAAATGAAAAAATGGTACCAACCGGTTTTTTTTCTCATGAAACGGATAATTTTCGTCATCCCCACCCGTAAAACTTTTTTGACGTTAATTTTAATACCCTGTTTGCAAGCAAACTGGGTGAAAAAAAATATGGTGATGGGGAAAGCCGCCATTACATAAAAATTTAAAAATTATGAAAATACACACCCTAATCTCATCTCATCTATGATGACGAAGAAATTTGCCCTAAAACATTTTCAAAAATATCTCCACCGTATAAAAGTATATGTTTATAAGCACGAGTGAGTGAGAGAGAGAGATGAGTGACAGAGAGAGATGTTTTCTACTAGAGAGGTATATTCTATACTTATAAAGAAGTTAACTACTCTTTGCAAATGGAATAATCAGTTCTGGAATTCCTGCATCACTTAGAGTGAGGAGCTAGTTTATTGATATATTTATCTATTTATGTATCTATTATTTTACTGCCCATTTTTGTCATACATTGGTATGAATATTTTCAAATGGATGGTGACGGGCTTGATTGAGACAAGTTTCAAATCATTTCTACGAATAAACCATGAAACCGATTAAAACAAAATTTTGAAGAACGTTAAAATATAACATATTTAATGTCTGTATCGAATTTCGCGCTTATTGCTTCAATATTACTCATTTCAGAACCACTACGACTGAAAAATTCAACGGAATCCGATGTACCGGACGTACCATCTGGCCGATCTAGACCAAAAACAATCAGCTTCATCCTTGTCTAAATCCAAAAAAGTGTACCAAATTTCATGACTATCGCATAATAATTGCGACTTGTACCGTGTTACACAGAAACATGCGTATATAGTATATATGAATTTTAGCTAATAGTGCCAAAAGTTTCCTAGGGTTATAAAACGAAAAACGAACCTATTCTTACCCGTTGATCTTAATATCAGATCAATTTTAGCATTTAGATTTTCTTCGAAACCCTAAATAAAAATAAAACAACTCTGGCCGAAGGACTACGCCGCAAGACAAATATAATCCAACTTTTAACGAAGAGACTGCACAATTAAAAACAATTTATATCTTCAACATTAGAGATTTTGCTTTCATAAGGTAAGTCCATCAGTAATAAAATCAGGGAAACAGTGGACTCGTCAATAAATAACATTATACACGAAAGAACCTCGAATATAGGTACCTACCGAAATAAATTAATTGAATTAAGCGATAACAATAAACGAAACAGGATAAAAATAAAAAGAACAAATACAACGTTTCAAGTTTAATTAACGGATAACCACTCGGGCAAAATAAGACATTGGTTTCACGCCTACGGAAAGGTCAGTAGTTTTATTTCTCGATACCTAAATTCCGCGCACAAATATAAGCGAAGTCATCCTCATGATAGACAGTTAGAAAAATGAAGACCAAAAAAGGATCAAAATCATAAAAACGATAATTTAATTAACTGCCACTGGATTTTCACATCGCCACAAATCTTTCTTAAGAAGGTACGCATGCACCGAAAATTGATACGCTGCAAGCCAAATGAATTTCACAATCGAGGATAAAATATATGGTTCGTTAATTTTGAGACAATTTCAATTTATATTTTAAAAATACTAACGACCAGAAATAGCAATAATTTATTCTTGGCCGCAGTATTATTGACACTATCAATACCTACTTTCGTTATATCGAAAATTACATTAACTACTGTAACATATTATTCATATATTCGTAAGGGGCATCGATATTACATTAACTTATGTTGTTGTTGTTTTGTAATTGTTTGGTTTTCACGAGAGACATGTTATTTCATATTTACCGAAATTATTTTCAATGCTAATTATTAGATTGGTAAAAGATAACCCATTTGTTACGTAATTTTATAAATTTAAGATTAAAACTCGTTTGTATAAAAACTCACACTGACGGGAATTAGGCATATATAGGAATAACAATCAAAGCACAATATACGTATAATTCGATAACAAAATTAAAAATTTGATAAATGGAAATTTGTCTGTATAAAATTACGGCAGAACAAAAGGGATTAACTTAACACGTCACACTCACAGAGTTTCCTGATATTTTATTGCCTAACAAGTTTTTGAACTAATTTAATCTACTAACATTTTTGTTACAACTCGTTACATTTCCTGTCAGTTCTTCTAATTTAAAATTTTAGAGCTGCCATCACATGATTTAATCGCGAAAATTATTAAAAAATGTTTCAGAAAAAACATTAAAACGACCGGCTGCAATAAAAATTGAATTGGAACTTATAATGGTTAAAAACAAGTTATTGCTTCCTAATGCTAAACGAATATAAATTATAATATTTTATTCTAGCATTATATTTCTCAATTAGAGTCCAATTTGAACAACAAAACTATAGCGCAGCAAGCCTTGCTGGAAAAAGTAGGTTTTAGAGAAAAAAGAATTACAAATTTCGATGGCAATATTGATTATCTGCGAGTTCATACCCGTAAATGGTGTGTTATGATTGTATGAAATGTGTTAGCCGCTGACGATATTAGAAAAGTGAAGTTTAAAAGGATTATTTCTTGGAATGAAAAATTAATTAAGCAATAAAGTTATAAAATAAAAAGAAAAAAAGAAAACACGAACATGTTGATAATTTTTGCAAAAAGAAAATTTCATGCGAATAAGAAAAAAAAAAAAAGAGGAAACCAAAATCTTTACCGGAAGTATCGTAAGATCGATCCACACCAAAATTGGTAGTATGCTACAATAAATTAAAATAAATACTTGTTTCAAATTTTGTACTTATTTTTTCAAAATTTCATATTTTATGACCATTATAAAAACGAAAATAGCGGTACCGGAAGTACCGTCCGTCCGACCAAGGCCAAAATTGGTAGCATACTGAAATAAATTATAATGAATATTTACTCGCAATTTCGTGGCTATTGGTACAAAATTGAGCATTTTATAGCCAAAATAAGAACAAAAATAATGGTACCGGAAGTACCTTACGGCCGATCCGCACCAAAATCAATAAGTCTGGTCTTTGGCTTAGTACAAATGTTCGTATCAAATTTTGTGATAGTTGGACAAAAACTGCGACCTGTACCTACCTTGAAAACAACAAAATATAATAAAGAAATTAAAAAGTAAAGTGGCGGTTTCTTCTTTTTACTGGGTATGTTCCTTCATCCATGTCAGAATGGGATCAAATCCTGTCCTTTTTTTATAAGCTTTTATTCCACTCACTACTAAAGTCGTATAAAATATACCAATACTGCTGCCAACCTTCCGCAACCAACGAAATAATGTTTATTTTTTATGAAGCTAAAGCTAAAAAATAAATAAATAAAAGCTTATTGTTTGAAAATTCGTTTTTAACCTTCGAGGATATATATATATATATATATGATGAAGATGACACATGGGCAGTTCCGGTGTCCTACCTATAAAAAGCGCTTCTACAAACACACACGTGTACTTCCAACTAAATATCTGATTGGAGGAAAATCTCGCAACGTGCATTTGCTTATACACACTGGCGTACAAAGTAGCTCACGTTTACACCAATTTTCAATTCTGATTGGTTGGGGTGTTCAGTCTGGGGTACTTCGTACGCCAACACTCAGCATCTATAGTCTGGACGCTCAACCCCACGTTAAAACTGTTCTGTGTCATCTCCGTCTCCGTCATATACATATATCCTCGAAGTTTTTAACCTAAACTTATTTTATAAGCTTTTTTTCTACTCACAATTGCGATTTTAAAATACACCGATACTGCAGCCAACCTTCCGCAACGAAATAATACTTATTTCGCATAAAGTTTTCAAAATACAGTCTGCGCTACGAGTGTACGACGGAATCAACTAGTGAAAGCCACGTCCAACCAATTTTCTTGCAACTACATAACAAGGAAATGTATTTTTCATCCGCCCCAACCATACATACGAGTATATCACGAAGCAAGTGCCTTTAAATCTAGTTTTTAAAATCGACAAATATACGTAAATTAATCGACTTTAATTTGTCAGGCGAGTTTTCAGACAATAACAAATTACTTACGTTCAGCTGTACCTGCACGGAAATCGCAACGAACAAGGTCCAACACCTTTGATTTTTCATTATCATAGACGATGGATGTAAAGAACAAACATTAAACGTGTTAAGCTCGCACAAAAATAGCTCAAGTAATAAATAAATAAATAAATAAATAAATTAACTAATTAATTTTAAAAAAAAGTTTTAAAAAATACGGTATTAAAAATAAAGGGAATCTAAAAATAATGAAAAGCATTTATTCGAAACAAAAACGTTAATTTTGAGTAGTAATTACATTATCTTCATATCTTGATATAGTTTTTTTTTAATTTCAAAAAAAAAAAAAAGGATAAACCGCATTTTCTGTCATGATACCGCATAAAACAACAGGAAAGAAAAAACTTGTAAGCGCCAAGTTTTGAAAGAAAAACAAGTTCACGGTACAATAATTTGGCGAGAAATAAAACGGTGAAGGATCTTCAGAATGACGAATTGTCACAAAATTTTAGTATTTGGGAGTGTGTCATGGGACAGGCGATGGAAGTGAAACTTCTTACAAGATATTGCAGAATTATCCTTTAATTCATCTAATCTTTAAAATGAATATCAAATTCCACATCCGTACCCCAAAAAAACATATTTACAGCTGCACACAACACAATATCAGAAGTCAAAATTTGGTCCCCTTTTGAAACCCTTGTTGGTGGAGGAATGGATTGAATTAAAAATGAACAACAAATTCGAAATTCACCCCAAAAAAAACATATTTGTTGATGTATCACACAACAGAATATGAGAATTCAAAATTTGGCTCCCTTTTGATGTCCCCTGGGGCATGAGAAATGGGTTGAACGAAAAAATAAACGTCAAATATGAAATCAGCGCCCCAAGAAACATACTCGCTAATAAATCACACAATAAAATATGGAAAGCCAAAATTTGGCCCCCTTTAGAAGCCACTGGGAGTCGTGGAATTGGTTGAATAAAAAAGTGAATATCAAATTCAAAATCAGCGTCTCAAAAAACAGCCGCTGATGTATTACAAAATGAATTACAAAAAAAGAACAGACAACAATCCAAAACCCCCATTTTTTATTGGGAGCTTTGACCTCTAGACTCCTTCGTTGCTTTTTTTTTGCATTAAAAAAAACCAAGTAAGTGCTTCACAGTTTAGTCCACTGATGTCAAAAATTTTTAGCATTGGGCTTTATTATTAGCTTCTTCCAGTGCTAAATTTTCTAACTGGTAACTGCGTTTATCGTCAAATTCGTTATGTGAAGGTCATACAAGTTTAATACCGATACTAAGGCTCTTGATCAGACCCCGAGTTAAGACATACGCCATTTTGGATCGTAATATTTCCAAGCGCCGTTTTGTTCTGTCAGTTGAACTTGCTCATCGTCAGCGGAACGAAAAAACAGGTGATCCGAAAAATTACGATCCAAAATGGCGTATGTCTCAACCTGTACTCTGCTTACAGAAACTATAATCGCAGTACAGTTTGAGACATACGCCATTTTGGATCTTTACTTTTCCAATCACCGGTTTTTTCATTCCTCTGATAATGAGCTTGTTCAACAAGCAAAACAAAATGGCCACAAAAATAAGTCGGATCTAATCAAGAGCTTTACCGATATTAAGGAAGTTTCACTTCAATACACAAAATCTGATACAGTGTAGTAAGTACCTATTTAGATTATTATTTATCTTCCCATAGCTTCTTGAGTTTTACCTGCATTTGGGTGGAGGGGAGAGAGGTCGTTGTCCCTATTTAAATAGTAATATCTTTTAAAAGCCTTTCGTTACGTCGGAAAATGAATTCCACCATTTTATTCATAAACAAAAAATACATTAAAAATGTACCTAAAACTCAATAGTTTACAAGTAAAATGGGACTGAAATCTAAAATTGTTATTCGGGGTAACGTTTAGTAATGGAAAACAGGTGGTCGCGGGGCTGAATATTTAAAAATATAAAATTTTCCAAGCTTACAAACAATCTGAACAAGTAAAGTAAAGTAAAAGCCAGGGTATGCGGTTCACTTACCGCATACCCTGATATCCTTAGAACTAGTTCCTGGAGTGGAGCATTCTGTTGCGCGCGCCAATTTATTGGTGTATTTTGCTATAGGAAGGTATGCGCCCACACAATCGTATCGAATATATCGTATTACATGTCACTAAATACCTACTCGTTTTAACTCGTTTTAATTTTTGAGTGGAGCGTGGCGTAAAATTAGCTACTTTATTTATTTATCAAATAAAAATATACACCGTCTACGCAGTTTATAGTTTTCCATTAAAACAAATATCATTTTATTTACGCCACTGGCCACTGAATATTAAATTTTCTTTAAAAAATACCGTTTGGGTATGCGGCGCATACCCCGCATACTCGAAACATACGCTGTTGAATTGTACGTACCTATTTAAAATGCCGGACATCGGTAAATATTAGGCAAATACTACGACGAATGTCGTAAATTTTGATTACACCTGCTTCATTCCTGAATACATGGTCCCATTTTCCGATTCTCAGTTAGAAAATATCTCATTAGAATTTCAGAAACTATATCTGTAAACTATATTCACTCACTCAAGAGAACTAAAACACTGTCAAAGTGACACGAAAAATAAATAGGTAATCGTATTCTGAGCAGGGGCTAAACTACCATGAAAAGATAATCCCTTCCATAAAAATCTGCGCTATTTCAATTACTAAGGAAATTGAATGATTTATTTTTCTTATAGACAGGTCATTAAATTGTACTTGGGTACCAAAGAAGATGATGACAGAATTTTTCATGACTATGAGAACAACATTTTTTACGTGACCCAAGGAAAAATCCTTAGAGACTGACGATTGATTTATTTGGGTTGAGCATGATGATCTTTCACGCATTTATTTATTTATTTTGTTTGTTTGGCCCGAGCTACACAAAGGGCTATGGTCAAATTATGCACTTGACACAAAAACGTTGGTAAAGAAAGGGAAGAGGCGTCATAAACGAATTCAGTGAGGTTGGAAGGAAACTTGAAGGAAGTACTTAGAAAATTTGCAGCACGACAGGTGAGTAGGAAGTGACTCACAGAGAGGGAGATGTCACTGGAACATATGGTTTTATGCCCTTCAATAGGTAATTTTTAGTGATTCACTTTCTTCCTGATAATGCCACAAAAACCTTGTTCAATCAAAAAATATAGAAAATAAAATTTTAAACAAAAAAAAGGGTCCCGAAATTTCTTCATAAATGGCGTAGAAAGTCCATAAAATTACTCCAAAATTTGCACATATAACTACTAAAGGTGTACTATACTGAATGAAGCCCAGTATCCATTATACGTAACAAACAAGTACATCTTGTCAAGATGATAGGCTTACCATAAATCTAATACATAATTATGAATAATAAAAGGTGTGTGTGTGTGTGTGTGTGTGTGTGTGTCATTATTCACATCTCATTTCTGTTTACAAATACAACCCTTCCAGACATCCATTTCTCATCCATTTGCTGCCTAAACAATTCATAAATTTGCCCCAAGGGAGCCAAACATCTAATTTGACAGTCCTAAAACGAAGCAGCACGAAATTGTTTGTGTCAGATAATTAAAAGAAATCATAATTTTCGACCGAGTGACTTAATTTATTAAATTGTAAAGTAATTAAATTGAAAAAATTTTCATCCATAAAAGACGTGATTTCTTCACTTAACAGAATATGCCTAAATTGTAAATGACGAGAAGAAATTAGATTAAAAAAATTAATAGAAAAACAAATAACGGTGACTTCAATATAAAGAAATAAAGAAAGGAATCCTAGTTTCCAGTGAGAATTGAAAATTGATACGTTATAAATGCAGAAAAGGGAAAAAAATTAAGAAACCAGTTACACGCCTTAACTATATGAAAAAGTGGAACAATTTTAGGTGAAAGTAATGAATAACGTGACGTTCAAATGTTAATAAAAATCCGAGAAATATCTCCGAATGACGTAAATGGTAATGCTATGAATAATTTTTTTTCTCTTTTATGTTTTAATTCATTAGCGCATGCACATGCACGTGTGTTACAAGGAATGTCCGAAATATTACCAAGACTGAAGGACTCGATCATTTTTAAGTAGATTTTTGAACAAAATCAACTTATTAAAATTGCTTGAGTAATTGGATTCAGGAATGGGAGTGGGTACGTTACTATTTTCATGATTTTCTGGTCATTTTGACAATATTTTTACCGACTGTGTACGGAGGAGGTTATTTGTTTGGTATGTCTATCACCGAAACTAACGGAATTTCGTTCGCCCAGAACAAGTGTCTTACTTTACAGATTTTAACGAAAGTAGGATAAAAATGTTGCTGACCATCAGGAGAATGTTCTACGCTATTTACATTTGAAAATTAAAAAATTAGAAGGAGGTAATTGAAGAAAATGAAAATTTAAAGGTTGAAACAATTTTTTTCATAAATTTGAGCATATACCCTAATAAGAGCTACTCGTTCAGATTAAGGTAGTCGGTTTGCTTTTTTTTTTTGTTTTTTTTAAATAAAATTTATTGAAATTTCATTTTTTGTTTTATGTTCTCCTTTTGCGTTAAGTCCATTTCCTGGCGTAATTTTGATTGGATGGTTCCGAAATTATAAATTCATATTCGGATCGATTTAAAGAAGAATCATATTGTTTTCAGTCTGGAACGGGCGGATAGTCCGTTCGTTTGGTCAGATTATGTGCATATCTTATTGAACAGCGTACCTACAAGTCGCAATTTTCAATCGATAGGCCTGAAATTCAGTATACGTATGTGCTTCGAGTCAAGGACAATACCTACCAATTTGTGGCAGTCATGGCATACTAATGGCTCTAAAAGGAGTAATTTTCAAGGTATAGACACAAAATTTGGTACATGTTTTGATTTGAAGTATATCTAACATTATTTTAAATTTGGTTCCTATTGGTATAATGGTTCATTCCTTGGGGCTGCTTGAGGTGCTAATTCTACATGCTATCTCAATAAATTTGATATTCTCTCTCAATAGTTACGAAATTTGGCACAAACAGTACCTTCCATACAAGGACCAGACTTACCAATTTTGGTTTTGATTGGTCAATTTTTTCTCAACTTATTAGCTATTCAGTGTGATTTTCCCCATTTTACCCTTCAGATAATGGTCCTGAACAATTCTTTTTCTAAGCTTCATCAAGAAAAACACTTGTTTCAACCCTAAAAATGACTCGATCTCAGAAAAAGGTCAATTTTCGCCCACACCCGTGATTTTATATGAGTTATTAGCATGTTATGATTGTATGAAATTTATTAGCAGCTGACGAAATATTAGACAATGAAGCTTTACCACAAGTACCATCTGGTTGATCTGTATCAAAATTTTTAGCATGCTACAATGAATTATAGTGAATATTGGTTTCAAATTTCATACGTATGGTACCAAAATTCCTCATTTTATAACCAATATAAAAACAAAAATAGCAGTACCAAAAGTACCATTTGGCTGATCCACACCAAAATTGGTAGCGTACTACAATCAATTAAAATAAATGTACACTCTGAATTTTGTCGCTATTGGTGCAAAATTGAACATTTTATCGTCAAAATAAAAACATAAATGGTGGTACCAGAAGTACCGTCCGACTAATCCACACTAAAATCAATAAATGTCATTCTTGGCTCAGAAAAAATGTTCGCACCAAATTTTGTGATTATCGGACCAAAATTTCAACCTGTATCATAGGAACAAGAAATTGACTTATACATATTGAGGTATCCAAAACTGAATTGGCTCATAAAATCAACCTTGATGTATAGTGGTGTTTAAATGTTAATGACGTCACAATGTCCTAAAATTAAGACATCATATAGCCAAAACATTGATGGGGGGTCTTGATAGTATGACTTCAAGACGTTTTATTTTTTAACTTTGTGTAAATCCTACGGCTGAATTCTTCTTGACTTGAATTAAACTTCTTCTGACACGATGGAACACAGCTTACATTGTCTTCATATCTCAGCAAATTAACATGACAAATCAGCAATAAAAGTGGAGTGTTGACAGAAGAGCCTAAAAAGTTTTTGATCCATAAGAGGATCGAAACTTACAAAAACAAACAGAAGAATTATTTTGTCAAAGACTAGAATTACAAAAGAATTCCAATGTCAACAAAGAGGAAAAATCAAAGTGTAGAGCGGAAAGAATAAAATAAAAAAAAAAAAGCTATTGCAGACAACAAGTAGGGGAAACCAACACAAAATACTTTTGTCTTCACCTAATTGTTTGTCTTCATAAGTGATGGTGATTGTGTTGTGTAAAAGACTAATATCAGAAACTTTAGGCTTCGGAGCTTTTGGTGTGTGAAAAGTGAGGTGAGAAAATAAACAAACATAGATGAAATACGAATCCATTATGAGCTAAAGAAGGCTTTATACAGCCTTTAATTGACAGAGCAATGCAGTCATCTTGAACAAAGCTTGTCTTAGGTTTGTCTACAACACACCAAATTTCCCTCCTAACAGATGCCACGAACCTCATCTGATCGTATTGTCGACTGAAATATCACCTCATAGGTGTTTATAAAAGATCGCCTTGAATTACAATATGGAACTAACAATATTAGAAATGACTTATGTGTCGCCACTACTGATCCTTCATGATGAAAGAACATTTCTAATTTGTCCTTTGTCTTCAACCTAACCTATCCTGAATTTGAACTACCATCCTAGTTTGTCTTCAAAGGTAGATCTGAGTTAAAGTAATACTCTACATCCTCAGATGGTACACTTATCAATTGCCTACACCCAGAACTTTAACGTACGACTTGAGACTTGAACCTACTACTATCCGCCTGCACAAGAAGGACTGCTTGTAAAAACAAACCTAGTACAGGGTATTGTCAGAACAAGAGTGTTTAAAATTTAGAATTCGTTTTTACAAGTTAGTTCTTCCTGTCCACAAAGTTTCCCCACTTATTGTCTGCTTAATGGCTGTTAAACATGCGATGCCAATAATACATGGAAAAAGCGTAGAAATTAATATATATGCAAGCAATAAAATGAGAGATAGCAAATATACATGTCAACATACAATAGGCAAAGCATACGAATATTATTGATAAAAATATGATGAATTGACTGCAAACTGTAAGCAAAGCGTGGAGAAGAAAAGATAAAGCAGATGAAGTTGGCTGCATTCATGTCATTCGATGGGTTTTTATTTTCCATTGAATTTAGGATCGTCTTCATTTATCTCATGGAGTCAATCTGTCAGATCAAATCAAATCACTTTACAGGAAATTGTTAAAATTTGAATGAAGACAATACTGAAATGAAATGTATTAAAAATGTGTCTGAAAGGAACTGGATTTGATTACTGTCATCATGATTTCATCTGAATATGAGTTTGAATTCAGACAGTATATTGTATGAATTCGTATTTTACTTCTCATATAATGTCTCATACTTTTGTCTTCATAATAAATTCAAAATAATTTTATTTTGAGTCCAAAAATCTCGGACTTCTCAATATATACACACACACACACACACACGCACACACACACACACACACACACACGCGCGCGCACACACACGTATGTATTTAAGTTATTGGTATCAAAATGTTCCTGAGGTTATGAAATGAAAAACGTACCCACTCCCAATACTGGGGGCTAATATCGCACTAAGCGTAATAAATAGATTTTCTAAAAAAAAACTTACTTAAAGAGTGGAAGTTAAGATGGGTACATTATTTTGAAGACCTAAAAATTAATATATTTTCGCAACACCTGTTTATAAACTCCATTTTTAGTTTTTAGACGCACCTTGATTATAAATAAAGCCAGGCAATTTTAGAACCATTTATGACTGATACATAAAGTTTGAAAATTTATACACAGAGCTGTACTTTATACATCGTCTTGGACCCATGCGTCATTTTATACACTGGTACTACTTATCACTGAACACTACATCCTCATTTTCTTGATTTTTTTTTTCCATAAAAATTTCTCCACCAGGATTGAAACTTCAGACTTCTACATTCGCAAGCTAGCATCATACCCACTATGCCACGAGGTTTGGTTAAAGGATAAGAGATAGTTTGAGTTTACATATTTCCCGTTTCCAAAAATATTTATTTATCTCAATTTTTTTATTTTTTATTTTTTGTGGGGAGAGGGTGTTACAAAAAGTAGTGTGTGACACACGTGTATATATAGTCGGTAATTTATACTCGTGTGATTTGCATCACTCGCCATTAGCTCATACAGCAAAAATCACACTCTAATCAAAATTACCTACTTTATACAAGTATTGTATCACAAATAACTATTGTTGTGTTTAACTGAACTACACTCATCTACCTGGTGTAGAATTTTATGGTCTACAACGATGTGAAATGTCAATCAATCAAAACTGGCTGGTCATGTATTTGCAAAAAGGGTTCTTGAGAAATAATTTTTCATCTATATCCAAAACCCCTTCTTTTTTCATTGATAAAAAAAATAAAGTCTCAAAACTGATATTTTGGGAGATTTGCGGTACCTACTCATAAAAAAATCTCTGAGCACCTCTGAAGTGAAAATCAGCAAAATTAAATGGTGGAAAATAATGATAAAATTTTTGGGGAGTCCCATCGTCTAAAGACAGCCTCAAGTATTCCTCGCAAACACCTCACGCACCTTCTCGAGAGTCGTAGAAGAAGACGGCCTTTATTTTTCCACTTTATTCGCAATTGATAACCGACATTGCTTTTAAAATATTCAATATTGTTGTAACCGCATATTCTGTCAATTCAGTCGTAAACCGCGAATGTTTTTTTTTTAGACATTTTAGTAAGGGGTTTTTACACTTTATTCACACTTAGGATTATCCGTCTGATGGCGGTGAAATTTTGTAATTCGGTACATGACTCACGGGAGGATGGATTTCCTTATTTGTCTGCACAGATTTTTTTGGAATAGCGAATCGACAGATTAGGCAACCGATAGTCCTATACTATAATATGAGCAATAATAAATTTGTATGTTTTTACGTAAAAGCGTTCTGGATAATTAGGTCAACAATGCAGCTGAAAGTTACACGATAGGGTTTTTTGGGCGGGGGAAACGATTCACAGGTTCCAAGCAGGAATGGGCGAGATCTGGATCAGCAGTAAATGATCCGAATCCGTGATTCGAATCCTTTTTTGTACTCAGGATCCACGATTCTTAATTCGAATCAATTTGCAAAAAATTATTTTATGTTTTCAGATTACTGCAGATGAAAGTTATAGTAATTGTAATTAATGGTTCTGCAACTGGAAAGTTGAAGCAAAAAATACACAATCTGAAGGAGAAAACAGTAATCGGATGAAAATAGGATACTGAATGAAATAATTAAATTTTTGAAAAAACAAATGAAGCCGACTGCGTTTAGGAACATAAAACGTAATAGAAATAAAATGTTGAAAACAAGTTTTCTAGGTTTTGTAATATTAATTTTTTATAAAACTGATTTACAACTAACGCATTTGCTGGCACAAATAGCTTTTGATATTAATATGAAGATCAATACTGGATTGAAATCAACAGGCGAGTGGAGAGTTTTCAACACATTAGATATATAAGTAATTTAAACATTCTTAACGATTGGTACCCCAATGTTTTAAATAGATGTAATAATGCTGTGTATTAGAATATTATCAAATCTATGTTAAATTTACCACAAATTGCATCATAGAAATATGTAATAAAATGAAATTTAATTGCTTCATTTAAAAATTTTACATTTTATATATATATATTCACAAATATATATATATATATGTATGTATGTATGTATTGTGACATCTGATTACCCATAGTCTTCCCCTTCACGTCACCACCGAATGTATAGTACTATTACAATAGGGAACTGCTCTCAAACCTTAAGATTGTGTTATCGATAAACTGAATGGGAAGTACGCTGATTCCCCAATGGAAATAAATTCCCCATTCTACGAAAACGGTAAAGACACGTCGAACAACTATTATTTAACGATATGGTGACGTGTATAATTACGATATCGATCATCGGTGAACCAATTCTTATCTCTTTGACTGTTCATGTTTTTGGCCTAAGAGTAAACAGTCAGTCTCGTTTTAGACGTGATAGTTTCCGTTTGTCGTGAATACGAAATATTATTCACGACAAAATACAGCTCTTTAATACGACATCAAGTCACCTTTTAAATTGTTTTCACCTATACTTTCGAATGTGAACATCGATGAGTAGAAAGATCGTACGAGAAGAGACAAAAATCCACCACCTGAGTTTTGTTAAAACCCATCCGATCGGTTTGTTGCTCAGCATGATTGTTAGAGCGATCCATTAAGTTGGATAGATCTGATCAACCTGTTCATGTTGGGATTGGCACTATCCAAATTTACCAAAAGTGTCTGGCAACCGTTGACTGGCCGGCTTTGCCACAGCCATTTTTAATTTTTGTTGGGCATCTGATTCCCACGAGTACTAATTGGAGGAAGTTTTTCATCGCCTTATAACACAAATGCAGCAAGTGAACTGCAGTGAAAGCCACAACGCCTTCAGCGTTTAGCTCTATGCCTTACAAAGAGTGTTATTAACTTAAATTCCATAAAAATAATAAATCTAACGTAAATTACTAAAACAACCTGGTGTTTGAGGATTAGGTCCCTCGAGTTAATTCGATATAGTTAGTGTGATAAACAATGTACCGTTCGAGGCGTAAGCTTCCTTAATAAATTTTGTGTTCAAGACTGTTAGTCGTTACAGTCATTTGCTATGGCCCTAAGCCTACCGATCATGTTTTGATCTTAGCATTTTATCGGCAGTGTGCCGTAGAAAATAGTTATCGTAGTTAACCTAACCATTGTACGTCGCTTTTAGTGGCCCAGTATTTTATTGTTCGACGAACTTTCTTTTAACGACTCTTAACAGACTAAAATAACATCGTACGGGTGTGTATTCAAATAAAATAAGATAGGCTGAATTAAAAACCACCCGTATTCCCGTAATTGTGTTTACGACGTACCAATTTTAAAGTAAAGTAACCGAGCCTTAATCGACTTTATCTGCCCTATGTTATGGATTTTGGTCCAATTCGTAACATACATTATAATTTAGGGATTCTAGAAATATTTTTGATACTATATTTCTGGAAGATTCCCCTAAAAGTATGACCTACCCATTAATTAATTAAGTCGATATATTTGTTAGTCTTAGCTGAGCCATAAATCCCTCCTGTTCCAAGTGTATTGACGAGCAGATCCATAGACATTGATTGCAAGTCTGTTAAGATAAAACGTATCGATTTGGTTAGGGGAAACATTAGCCTTTTTATTAAACTTAGGCCAGCAGATTCCGTCTGAGATGGACGGTACAGGGGATGATAATAACCCCAACCCCTTTGACACCCCCGACCACCTGAGTAGACGAGATAGGGATGATGTTACAAACACTCGAGAAGTCGCGATGAGCGAAGATGATGCGAATGTTACCAGAGGGTCCGCTTTTATGGAAGAAGAAACACTGAAAAATTTGTGGGCCTTTGATTCAAATAGGGTACCGGAGCCGCCTAAAGGGGCCAATCCAGTCAAGTTTTACCGGAACCTCTACCTTCGACAATCTGAAAGCACTGCTCGGTACTAACGGGAATGCGTTGTGCAAGATTCGATGCTTGAAAAAAGTGAAAAAAGAAGAAAAGCGGCCGAACTACATACGGTAAAAGTAGTCAAAAAGAATAGCGAATTCGAGGATTGAGTCAAAGCTCTCAAGAGGGAAATTTCAAAAAGAAAATCCTCAGAAAACCTTTCAACGACGAGGATACGCGAGAGAATAGCTGAAATCAAACACGATCAAACAAAGAAAAAAGTTGACTTCGAAGATGCGCAATTCTACAACGACTCCCTGTATATACCTATTGATGATGATAAAGTACCATCCAAGGAGGATGAAGAAACCAAAATTGCACAGAGTCAAACAGAGATCACTCGGAAGCCCGTAGCCAGTTCAACGTTAGTGAGTGCTATTAAAAAATGAGAGCAGAGTCCGAGCTCCCGAGAAATATTGGAGCAAATAAAATTACTAAGCTTGGAAACGAAGACTCAAATCAGAGAACAGTTCGATTATTTTGAAAGAAAAATCGATCGACTACTGATCTCGAAAGATCCAATACCGCAGGTCACACGGAGAGAAACACCAAATATTCCAGCTGGTTTTAGGCCCGAAACACCACCTCCAACAATCCTGAGACACCTTAAAGATACGACAATTCCAACATACTTGCCAAATCAAAGAGAGAGGACACCAGTATGAAAATATTGCGACGTAGGAGGAAACCAGACATTCTCAAGGATAGCACCGCTACAGAAAACATCGAGATTGTTTGATCCTTTGAGAATGCCAGCATACACTGGACACAAGGACCACCGAACTCCGGAAGAGTTCTTGAGAGAATTCGAAAGCTGTGTTGAAGACCTGGACCAAGACGATGAACAATTAGTCCGAGTCTTTGGAAAAATAATGGACGTGAACAAGTTTCCAGGAGGCGCAGTCTATCGAGAAAACTGGGGCTACCAACAAGCTCGAGATCACTTCATGACCATCTACTGGAAAAAATCGAGGAAACAAGCTCAGGTACAAGCCATTTGAGATGGTCAGTATGATCCGAGAAAATACGATTCGATAGCTGACTAAGCCATACACATATACACTCGACTACTCGAGTGTGGCGAGGACATTCAAACCATATACGGAATACTGGTGAAAAAGGTACTGATGCCATATAGGGATAGAATACTTGAATCTGATGTCGTGAATCTAGTTGAGTTCTCAATGAAGCTCGAATATTTACATAGCCTGTTTCACGAGGAAAACGCTGGGAGCATAACCAAACAAATGAAACAGCAACCAGTACTAAACATTGGTGACCAAAAATACACGGATTTGTATATTCCCGATGAAGCCTCCCGTCAGAACCAGGGAAACTAAAGAAGGCGCCTATAGCCGGTCGCATAGGACGCCCTGTCAAAAAATATGATAAAAACAGACCGACAACTGTGATGAAAAACAAATTCACAGTACCCGAATGAAAAATGTACCACGTTTTCGATGATGCAACTATTCTAAGCTGGTTAAGAAATAGTAGTTTATCGAATGCCCAAAACCTAAGCATCGATAAAACAGCAGGTTTTGAAAAATTAAATCGATTGGGCCCACTCCTAGAGGTCATACGAAGGATTGTGAAAGAAAATACTCGTATAATCGTCAGTTTTGGTGAAGAATTTATCCTGAGTCCAGATGCAGACGAAGACACGATCATCTTGAAGCTCCGATCTCTCATCAATGAGTTATTGCAAAAACAAGGAGTTGAGAAAGTAATCGTTACTACCATCTCACCAGATCCAATGAGAATCAACAACCAGTTCTACAGGTCTCAACTTCGAAGATTCAACAGCCAAATTTGGAACCTCAAGTCTGACTTCAAGGACGTGTATATTCTCAATATTGAAAGAACCTTCACCCAAAAATATGAAAACGAGAATAAAGATAAAGCAGTCACCCCGGGAGACGAATGATCCATCTACGCAGTTCCACGTTGATACAACAAAGAAGAGACACACATGATTGACGAGAACTTAGCGTCTCTGATTGCAGATCACGTTGATCAAAAGGACAACAAAATGAGTCCCAATGTTAACTTGATCACTGGATATGAGGATCAAAATCAATGGAAACAATCAGAAGCCAATGAGTCCCAGCAAACTGATGAAGAGGACCCATATGGGACATTCTGCTTTCACATCATGGACGATGTTGAATCAGATCCGGAGGAAATGGAATCCAAAAATAACTTCATCGATACAAGGCCGTGGTTTCCGCCTTTTATAATAAATAGTATTATGGGTAAGGCGAGAAACACTTACAGGACATATGTCAACCAAGGTTCTCCATACAGTTGGATAACCGAAAAATTCCCGCTATTCCTCGAGAAGCATAACCCCAACCTATACCTCATGCACGTGAACCGCCCAACGCAGAAGGTGGGATACTGTTGGAAAACCCGCCATACGAGTTTACGGATCAATAAACCTACGATTCATAATGGTCGATAAACACGGGGATGATATCGAAATGACAACAATGCTCCACATAAATAAGAACCTAAACGCACTAATCATACTAGGTTGAGAATTCCTCTATGAGCACGATGGAAGACCTAGTGTAAGATATCAACTGGTTGATTTTGTAGATCCACGGGATAAATCAAAACAAATCGAGATACCAGGAGTCCAGTTTGGTGCCGTTGAACCTATCCTCAACATCGGACCAACGGATGAAACTCCACTCGAGATCGAAAACAAAATCGAGAAGATATTAAAGGAGCTAGAGATATCGAACAAAATAGCTCAAAAATTTGGGGATGTCTTACGAAGAAACCACGAAGCTTTCGCTGAAAGGATCGGTAGATGTGCAGCTTATACGCATACCTTAAACATTTCCCCGGATACGAAAAATATGAATGAAAAGGAGAGAATAATTCCAAAGGCTTGGATCCCAAAAGTAAAAGAACTATTTGACCACTGGGAAAGACAAGGGATTATAAGCCCCGAGTTGAGCGAATATTTCTCACCCATAACATACACGAAGAAGGAAAACGGTGATATTCGTCCTTGTCTCGATGCTCGGAGGATAAACCAATATATGGGTACGAGAGGAGATACGGTCCCGCCCATTGAAACAATAAAATTGAGTTTATCCGAAATGAAAGTATTTACGAAACTGGATGCGAGATGGGGATTCCTACAAATTCCGTTGGCTCCAGAATCCCGGAAATACATAGCCTTCCGATTCCAAGGAAAAACCTGCAAAAGATTGAAAAATACGAATACAACGCTGTCAGGCCCCTTCTTATCAGTCTTCGCAGACAAACCTGGCCAGTTACTGTCCATTGATCTGTATGGTCCATTGCCGTCAAGACGTGGAAAAGTAAATCGAATCTTTGTTGTTATGGACGTCTTCTCCAAATTCACGAAGCTGTATACAATAAACAAAGCTTCAGTTAACGTCTGTATCGATAGAATGAATCGCTTTATCGAAAAATACGGCAAACCTGAAACAATTCTATCCGATAACGGAAGTCAGTTTACAACAAAGGACTGGATCAATCACTGGAGACAACTAAAAATTCAACCCAGATTTACATCATCGTATACACCGTCATCGAATCCAGTTGAAACACGAATGAAAATCATTGGCAATGTCCTCCGCATAAAATGTCCAACCCAGCACAGTAATTAGTATCAATATATAGACGAGATCGAACGTAGGTTAAACCATATAGAGCACGCTTCTACTGGAATACCACCGGCAACGTTGATGGAGAAAGTAAAATTCGATTACGAAGGAAGAACGATGCCATTAACTGACGAAGAGTATAAAATGTTTCTAGAAAAAGCAATACAAAACACAAAGAAAACGCTCGCACAGCGGAAAAAGAACAACGAAAGCAAAAATCTCACCGATCTCAAGGTTGGAGATATGATTTACACGAAAAACCATACACTTTCCGATAAAGCCGTTGGAATTTCGTCGAAACTTAACCCAATATTTGTCGGCCTCTGCGAAATCATCGAAGTAAAGGGAAACTGAAGTTATTGAGTTCGTACACCCGATGGAAAAATTCTCCAACGAAACGTACATGAATTCAAGCAATAGAATTTATCCATCATTAAACAACATTATCGATCTGAAACAAAAACATCCCAAGAATAAATTCCATTAATTGAAAACAGAAATTAATCAAGGTAAATACAAGATAACTCAATCAGAAAAGTAAGACAATTCCACTTACATCAACATCACATCCCTCACCATAGAATTCAACAACCATGACATCAAATCATTGATTCGATCAACTCACCGATGACATTGTGGCCAGGGGGGGGCGAGAGTCAACATAATCAACTACGCAACAACGCAGTTCATTCACACGAGAGTCATTGAACGTGTATTTGTGGGAAACACCAAGCAATTAAAATTATTAGCTAATAATTAAAATTGAAAAACAGAAAAGTAAATATTTTTTTTTTAATAATAAAAGACCAAAACGCCACGAAGTACCGATATGTAAGTAAAAGAATCAGATTCCTTTCCTACAATATAACAGTTAAATAGTAGATTTGTAAACCTAAAAGCCTATTTCTAATTTAGACGAAATGGCGGAAGAAAATGTACCGAATGCGTCTATCGTACTGGCGGTAATTGAACCGGAGGACCTCAAAACAAAATTCAAGAGAGTTTTGAGGGAAAATGAAGAGTTCTTGGTTTTGCTACGCAAACAAATTAGAATTGCAGCGCACAATCAAAACGTGACAGCGCAGGCGTTCGCAGATTGGGCCCAGTTTCACGCTGGAATGTCCACAATAATGGAACGACAAGTTAACTTCCTCAAAAGTGATCGCGAGTGAAACAGACAAAAGGAAATCAATCTTGGAGGGACTCGAGGAGATGAAAATAACGATCCAGAAGCAAGAACGGATGATCGAAGAACAACAAAAAACAATCACGGAACTCAATACTGAGCTCAACAAGATGAGGATTCATAATGCAAAGGAATATGCTAAGTCCTTCCCTGCTTGCACAATAAAAGTCTCGAGATCGGTAATTGATAAGAACATTGATGATAAAAGCATGAAAAGAAACACTACCGATAATCATAGTAAACTCCCATTAAAGAAAAGACCGCGACCCGAGTTGCATGAAACGACAAAGAAAAGAATTCTCGTTAAATTAAGACTAGGTCCTAAACCTTCTCGTTGTCCACAGAGGGTACCTGTTAAATATGACGATGTACAGCCAAGTGATGAAAGACCATCGACATCCAGGAGAAGGGTCGAATTTGAAGAAAAAATGGAGGGACCGAACGAAAGTGGTAAGCAATTAAGGGAATTTAAAATACCAAAAAAATTGACATCTTTGAAAAAAGTAACGCTGATACCGATAATTATAGATGATGAAAAGGTATCGATAAAACAGGAGGATGAAGACGTGGCACTGGCAGTTCTACTCAAAGACTTGCCGAAAGAAATTGTTAAAACAGTCGAGTATTGTCCAGGGACGAATGTCGAGGTGATGAAACCCGGCCAAATAAAAAGCAGGCTGCCCCGAGTGTGCTGTATCTCTCTCATCCTGGGGAAAACAATATTCGCAAATAAAGAAAAAATTTTATGTTTCGATGTTCGGCTGCCAGTCTCATTTATTAACATAAAATTACTCTCGGCGAACCAACGAATAATTCCGGCATCGAAACAAACCTGGTGCTGCGAGTGGAATAATCCCAAGGTCCTCGAATCCAACGAAACAACAAAAATGGATTTGCTCGGTCGAAATGGGACTCGATTTCCCGAGACATTCTACTTAGTGAAAAATTTGGTACTCGACACAAACAGAATGGTTCTCGGAGTTACCTTTGCCACAAAGTATCTGAAGGCGGTCATCGGCGAGCCTAATCAAGGCCAGGTGTTTCTTGTCAACGAGGGACAAACCTATCGCCAGAACTTTCAGCTACCGGAAAGGATCTTGTAAATATTTCTTCCCTGTAAATAATCGTTCTCCATAGTCGTCGTGATATATATGTGTGTACTGAGTCTCGACTGTTAAATTTTTTTTTACTTGTTCCTATCTAGTTCCTTATTTGTTTTTGATCTCTGCTATTTCGACTTACTTTTTTCTTTATTGTCGAGCTATCGAAGAAATCATTTTTTTTTGTTTGCTCAACTATTGATTGTAAATGTAAACAACTCTAATCTTACTCCTAGTTTACTTATGTTATATCTTTTTTTTTTTAACGTCCAGTTCAGAAGTCTCTTTTCATTGTTACTTTCGTTCCTACGAATCGCCTCACCGGTCTCGACACATTTTTGTTTCGTTTGTTTGTTAAATTTGTTATCAAATACATTGTTATTTCTAATTTTTAATCAATGGACTAACCCTTTTATTATATTATCATGTAATTATTTCAGCTTACGACCAAATGTCTGAAGGCTGCGGGTAATCCCTCGTTTCAAAATTTGGGGGGGAGGAGTTGTGACATCTGATTACCCATAGTCTTCCCCTTCACGTCACCACCGAATGTATAGTACTATTACAATAGGGAACAGCTCTCGAACCTTAAGATTGTGTTATCGATAAACTGAACGGGAAGTACGCCGATTCCCCAATGGAAATAAATTCCCCATTATACGAAAACGGCAAAGACACGTCGAACAACTATTATTTAACGATATGGTGACGTGTATAATTACGATATCGATCATCGGTGAACCAATTCTTATCTCTTTGACTGTTCACATTTTTGGCCTAAGAGTGAACAGTCAGTCTCGTTTTAGACGTGATAGTTTCCATTTGTCGTGAATACGAAATATTATTCACGACAAAATACAGCTCTTTAATACGACATCAAGTTACCTTTTAAATTGTTTTCACCGATACTTTCGAATGTGAACATCGATAGTAACCTAAATAGTTTGCGATACTACTTCTCCAAATTCGAAGACAAATATTTAATCGAGATCTGTTGGTTCACCGAACTTCAAGAACCATGAGGCGACATGATATATAATCTGCACGATATGATACTAGTTACCATATTTGTAAGTAACCTTTTCAATTGTAATAAAACGTAAACTGTAATAATGGGTCAGCCAACTTATTTATTTCCAATTACATCAATTTGCCCGACATACTTCGTAGGCCTCGGGAGCTATCGCTGGTAGGCTGGTGGCCTAACTGTTTGAGCTGGTTTGTGGTTTCGACTCTACGATTAATCGAGACTTATTGATATACTTCGAATCATGATATCATTCCCTATACTCGGGATGTACGTTTGTTTTCTGACGTCACAGTATGTATGTAACTTGAAAGATACTTGTGCCAGCAACCGCGTTAATTGTAAATCAATTTTATAAAAAATTACTATTACAAAACATAGAAAACTTGTTTTCAACATTTTAGTTCTATTATGTTTTATTTTCCTAAATGCAGTCGGTTTCATTTTTTTTTTCTTCAAAAATTTAATTATTTTTCGATTTTTTTGCTGCAAATATTTTTTAGTGCGAATCTTTAATATCTGCCCACATTTCTCTCGTCACTTCAATCCTCCACAATTCGTCTTTACCTTCATAGCTTCTGATAATGATGAAATACCTAATACAAAAAATTCAAGTGAAAGGTGCTTGGTCATGTTGCAATATTTATGTAACAGCAAATTTCATTTCCAGCCTATTATTGTTTCTTAATTAATACCTATTTTATTATTGCTCAATAGGGAACTTTGAATTTTTTTTAAATTTTGGAATTGGTCAATGAGTAAATTTCAATGTTTTAATCAAATATTAAGAAAACTAATTAGATCTTTAAAATTGATTTTAACTATAAAATGTTAAAAAAGAGAATGTAAAAAAGAGGTATATATGTTAGGCTCAATCGCCGAAAACGGCCAGTGGCCAAAAAAAACAACCACACCGCCTTCTGGAAAGAAGAATTTGCCAAAAGCCAAAATTTCGAGTTATGGTCACTTCAAGAAGCTCAGAATGCTTTCTGGCAAATGCAAAACAACCATATAACAAATCTTGATCATGGAAAAAAAGCCCACAACGTATTTTGGCAATAAGAAATTACCACTACGCATTCTGTATATTTTTTCAATCACCACAACCCGTTATATTCCATTTAAAAGGAAATAAAAACGAGAAAGAGAATTATGAAGGCGGGTAAAATTGTTCTAGTGATAACAAATGAATCATGCTTGAACTAGCTGTGTGATTATTCTCTAAATTATCTGTATCACTTCATTCAGTTCACACTGGTGTACAATGTAATTCGAAATGCCACTCTAATAGTGCTTGTAAAAATAAGTAAAAATTTTCTCACATCATTTTGACAGAGACGTTCCAATTCTCATATAGGAACTATCCAATTATTTTTTTACCTACATATATGACTTTCACTTCATCGAATTACAATTTGTAAATAATACAATTTTAAAATTTGCCATTACATTTCTTTGAAATCACATTTTTTACTTTACAACAGGTTGTGGTAATTTGAAAAATATACAGAACGCGTAGTGGTAATTTCTTATTGCCAAAACGCGTTCTGAGTTTCTTGAAGTGACCATAACCCAAAATTTTGGCTTTTGGCAAATTCTTCTTTCCAGAACGCTGTGTGGTTGTTTTTTTTTGGCCACTGGCCGTTTTGGGTGATTAAGCCTAACATATACATTTTTTTTTCAGTTATTTTCATACCTATCTGATATTCTCTAAATTAATGATTCTTGTTGAAAGCGAAAATTAGACCTCGCCTTAGTTTTGCTTGTATTTTTGTTTATTTATTCAGCACTTTTGCATCAATTTGGTAAGTATAATACCTCCTCACACAGTCCGTCATAATATAGACCTTGGACACAGAGAAATAAAAAGCTAACTGATACCTATGATGGGATATGAAATATAATTATATATAAGTGATCAGTGAACAACCATAAGTGAGCCAATCACAGTTCATTTTTCAGTACACCTTCCAGATTGGTTGGTTTAAGGGAATTATGGAAACATGGTGTTTTCAATTTTGTTAGATTGCCAGGAACAGAGTCAAACACAATACCTCCATCTGACACAGTCGGTAAATAGGTATTGTGACAACTTCTGATCGGTGGTGGATGGATGTGCTTCACACTTGTCAATCAGTTGTGTGGCCAGTTCGCATATATGCAGGAACAAATAATCGTTAGGTACATGAGCAACTAATTCACGTTAGTCATCTAACTTCCATACTGGGTAGCACTAGACACCCAAAGTTGATGTTTGTAGTTGTATGTCTGCGCATCCTACAGCAATGATATGTGTTGATTAAGTAATGCAAGAATTTATTTCAAAAATGAGTATTTGTCATATTTAGGTAGGATCAAGTATTTCCCATTCTCAAACAATCAATACAAACACTTTCCTTTCTCATGGAAAAATTCATGGTCCTATTCTCATTTTATGATAATATGATTAATATGAGGCAAATTTAGGGCTTCTTGTGAAGCCTCCATTTCCCAATCGGCTTTTTTCAGTTTGGACTAGGATTTTTCGTTTACTTTCCACTTTTGCGCCAAAAAATTTCTGATACAGTCATACAAACATATTATACCGACATTCTATATCTCATACCATACATATGATACTCCATACTATGTTTTAAAAATGATCCGAGAAATTGACCTGAATAAATTTGATTCGAATCACTTTCTAAGCAGAGATCCGTGATTCGCTATTTGAATCAAACTTTAAATCTTATCAGTGATCTACTGATCTATGATTCGAATTAAAAAATTAGCGTTTTTCCCTATCCATGGTCTAAATTTATGAAAATTTTTTGAGTAGTACGATTGGGCTATTCTGGAGCTGTCTGGTTTAAAGAACCAGGGTTTTTAAAAGAGCTGGTTTCTGAAACTGCTTTGGTGTGATAAAGTCTGCTCTCTCTTTTTTGCTCTAATGGTTCAAAAATCAAATCAAATTTTCTTCAGTTTTTTCCAACACTAGTTTTGTTGGTAGGTATTTGGTTAACTTCATACAGGTAGTTGGTAGTACTAATTTGGTTACAACTGCAACTAATTAGTTTTGTTGATAAAATGGGAAGTAAATAAGATGACAAGTATCAATGAAATTGCAAATATTCACTTTTGGTTTATCTTATAATTTTAAAGCTTAATACCTTAAAGAAGCAATCATTTCGATTCCATTTACCAAGAAAATATTTGACCTACTTACCGAATGCTAAGGAGAAAAGCACATCTTCACAAGATCAATCGTACAAGAATCAAATCATTCTAGAAAAACTATCGTGGGTCACGAGTAAATTATTTTCTTTGACAGCCACTCTGGCAATAGAAGACTATTATTTAAAATTATCTAGACTTAGACAAGTTGACGCGCTCCAATAAACTCAATGTAATAAAATCGTCATTATTTTGTTGCACCAAGTAAACGCAAGCGTGGTTAGTTCTTTAAAGTGTAGGGCAAAGGAAGGGAAATGAAGCACAAACAACATTAGCGTTTACTTAATGGGATAAGATTTAAAAATTGACTTTTGAGACGTGTTTTTATCAGAGTGCGTCAACTTGTTTAGTCTGTATGACTTTACTATCATCCACTGTGATTTCAATTCGAACGACCACGGAGCCAAAATGATTATGTGAAAACGAGTAATTTCAATAAACGTTGAAGGGTGAACAAATTATTCTTTCTTCACTGACAAGAATTATTCTCATTGTTTTTACTTCAGTAAAATTCGAGTAAAGAAAGCTCAGTAACAAAGCGTTCAATACACAAACACATTTCAAAAACGTAGAAAATAAATTAATAAAGAAAATTCAAGGTTTTAAATTTATTTAAAATGATTAGACTCATTCTTGGTTCAATGGTTTTCATTTTAAATATGATTGGAGCAGTTTCAGAGCAGGGAGCAGATTCCAAAACCTGGAGCAGGCAAACCAGGTTCCACAAATGAACAATTTTGACCACGATTAGTAAGCAGAAATTTGAGCATCTTAATCTATCCATCAGCAGTGAGTGATATGAACTAATAATGAAAAATTTGCCTAGAATTAACGTTTTTTAGAACTGCAATCTGCCTATTATCAAATTTTGTGATTACCGTTAAACACAGCTAAACACAACGAATACAAAATGTCTCATATTGAATCTTGAATCATGATTAGGTAGAATGCTTACTTTCATGCTTGTATCACATCGATTGTTTTTTAGAAAACACTGAAGGCATAATTTCATCCGGACAGTACACTCATTGCTACACCAATTTGTATAGTAAACACTCTATCTCATGGTGTTGAGAGTATGATTTATTTCTGAGGAACTTTCATACTTTTTAAGCTCATTGCAAACACGTAGGGTGCTCCATCAAAACTTCAGTCGTCCAGAACGACTGAATCAACAAAATGAAGACTCATGTGATAATGCGTAACCACTTTTAGTGACTGACACTTATGCACAGGGTGAGTCAACTTTTGAAACATCATACCAACACAAATCACTTTTTGGGCATTCAAAATTAGCTCACTAAAACAGGAAGTCATCACTCAAAGGTTCAGTAAAATCTAATGAGCGGAAAATTTGGTACCAACATAGTGGGTTTCCTTTCCATACTTACCACACCGCAAAAAAGTATCTTGAAAATCCCATTCCTTGGAAAGTACAGAATGACTGAGGGGCGAAGTGGAGTGGTTCGATAATCGCATTTACTTCAATCTAACTTTGGTCCATGTGACTTTTATTTTTGGGGTTACATCATATCTGAGTGCCTTTGGCTAACCTTGAAGAGTTAAGAAATGAAATTCAGCTCAGCTGCTGAAAAGTAACCCCAACTGACTAAAAAATGTGCAGGCATTGTTTTATTATCGACCAAGTTGATGAATACAAGCCAATGGAGAGCACTTCAAACATACAAATTAAATTTTTCCAGAAACTCAATTTCCAATTTATAATAGTACCTACAGTGGCGTGCATTCAGGGTAAGTGAGGTAAGCTGCGCTTACCCTGGAAAAATCTTAAAGAACAATTATTTTAAAACAAAATATCATTACCTGCGTACCTCATTATTCAATTTGAACCCATCATATGTACCAATTTATATACGACATAATTGCATAAAAAAAAATTCACTTTCACATCAATTCAACATAAAGATAAAAGAAGATGAGTACAAAAATTAAAGAAGATGACGAAGTTAAAAGAAGACAACAAAAAGATAAAAGAGGACTACAAAAAGATAGAAGATGAGATAAAAACATCAAATATTTCAAATAAATTTTTTTCAAAATATTTGGGCTAACTGATGTTTTATTTGATATCCTTCAAAAAAAAGAATTGGATATCTTATATTGTATGAAGAAAATTGAAGAAACTCGAACTGAAATTGAAAAATACAGAAACGATGTCTTGTTCAAAGTATATGGGATTGTGTTAAATTGAAAGCAAATGAAGAATGGGGTACCGGACATGATTTTCAGTAAACATATTTTCAAATTCTTTAAAAAAAATAAAAAATATCAGTGAAAACCGCATTAAAATTGGTTGGATAGAATGGGAGAAAATGAATGGTAAATTTGAGTTGTCAAAAAACGTTGTGATATTTTTTGAGCAGTGGGTGTGATGTCATAGAATTGACACATCAGCAAACTTTTCACCTCTTTCACAGGTTTCTCATTCATTCATTCCTCACTCTCCTGTTTGTACATTGGTTTAGTTAAGCTCATCAATTTAGAAAGTTCATGGTGACTGTGATGGAGGGGATAAAAGGATGTGCACTTGCACCCCCCACTCCCTTATTTATAGACAAATTCAAAACATTGAAAAACAATAAAAACTAAGAAAATCAAAAACCAATTATTCCTTATTTGTTTTTATATTAGAGCACAGCCTTGGAAAAAATTTTTGCTGGTGCCTGAAGAGTTATTTACTTTGAGGGTTGAGTTCATATTTGCAACCCATTTTTAGATTTAACCCTTCATTTAGCCCCCTGTAGCCCAAGAAATGGAATTAAGATAATATTCTTGGATATTATTGAATGATACATCGATAATATTGTTTTTTGAGTCTCTGAGTTTACATTTATAATCCATTTTTAGATTGAACCCCTCCTTGGCCCCCTGTGACCCCAAACAGGGGGTTAAGATAATATTCTTTGATATTATTGAGTGATATATCATTAATAATGGTTTTTGAGGCGCTGGGTTTAGATTTTCAATCCATTTTTTATCAAACCCCTTATTGAGACCCCAGTGACCCCAAACAGGGGGTTGAGATACTATGCTTAGATATTATTGAGTGATATATAATTAATAATATTTTTTGAGGTGCTGAGTTTAGATTTGCAATCCATTTTTTGATCAAATCCATTATTGAGCCCCCTGTGACCCTAAACAGGGGGTTCAAATAAAATTCTTAGATATTATTGAGTGATACACAATAAATAATGTTTTTTGAGGCACTGAGATTATATTTACAATCCATTTTTAGATTGAACCACTTTTTTTCATCCTGTGGCCCCAGAAAAGGGATTGCAATTATATCTTCACTTATTATTGAGTGATTTATTAGGTATTGGATGCCCATGTTTTTTGAGACCAACAAAAAACAACAAAATTCTGTAAAACCACTTGCCCAGCTTACTTGTAAGAAAAATAAGATTTTTGTATTTGTACTCAGAAACTTGTAAAACATTATAAACAATATATCACACAATAAAATGTGACAAGTCAAAATTAGCTACTTATATCTGAACCACTTTGGATCACATTAAAAGGAGTTGAATGTAGAAATACATGTCAAAATAAAACTTCAAGTCTAAAAAAATTACCAATAATGTATAACACAATATAATCAAGAAATTCAAAATTAGCCCCTTTCAGAGCTCCTGTGGGATCACATAATGGGTAAAATTAAGAAATTATGTCAAATTCAAAATCAGCAGCTAAAAAACTATTACGAATGATGTATTACACTACGAAATATGAAAAGTCAAAATTTCCCCTTGGGCGTCAAAAATGAATCAAATGAATAAAATAATGTCAAATTTGAACTTGTTGCCTCAAGAAACATTACAAATGATGTATTACGTAATAATATGTAAAAAAACAAAATTGGGCACTTTTATGATCCCTTGGGGTCAAAAAATTGATCAAATTGAAAAATTATTGACAAATTTGAACTCAGCACCTCAAGAAACATTACAAATGATGTATTTCATAACAATATGAAAAAAAACAAAAATGGGCGCTTTTATGAGTCCCTTGGGGTCAAAAAATTGATCAAATTAAAAAATTATAGACAAATTTGAACTCAGTACCTCAAGAAACATTACAAATGATGTATTACGTACTAAAATGTAAGAAAACAAAATTGGGCCCTTTTTTGAGTCCCTTTGGGTCAAAATATTGATCAAATTAAGAAACTTAAGGTCCAGTTTGAACTCAGTACCTCAAAAAATATTTTTTTAAAGCATAAACAAACAATATTATACCACCTTTGAGTTGAGTTGGATAATGTCAGTGTATATATGTTGAAAGTTCCAAGAAAATAAATTTTTGGCACATATCTGCTGCCCCTTTCTTATTTTTGGGATTTCAAAAAACAAAAATTAGATGTGATACTCAAGCACCCTCATACCAATTTTCAACCTTCTACCTCAGTGGGAAGTACAAAAAATAAATACAGATAAAAATCCAAACTTATTGAATCTTATTTACTTAGGTGATAATTTAGACTTTGAGCTTTCTGTGCCAAAAGTTTTCTTGGGTCCTGAAATGAAATGTGCGCCCACCCTTGCTTCAAAGTCATTTTTTAAAGTCAATTTTGTTCAGTAAATTTTCACCAAAAACCTACTTAAAAATGATGTATTAATGAGATGTAATGAAACCAGCAACCTCTGATAATGCAAAATACAAAGATGTTAATTCTGTGACATCACAACAACAGGGTGCTCATGGAGGTAATGTTTTTGGTGCAGCGCAACTTTGACATCTTATATCTTCCTTTCTATTTAATATTTTTCAAAAAAAATTTCAGAACCTTCATTCACAGGCTTTAGACTATCTCTCTCATTAATTTCAAGTAATTATGAGAGTCATGTCCGGTACCCTATTGGTTGTAAAAAGAAGACGAAAGAATTTGGAACTATCAGAAGAAACAATTGCACTGGTATTATTCAATGAAATTTTTGACAACGTTGTGATGCAGCTTAATGAACATTTTGGAAATATCCATAAATTAAAATTTTTATCCCTTCTTAATACAAGTAAATATGAGGCTTATAAAAGTAACTTTCCTACTGAAATTATTCGAAATTTAAAAGAAAGTTATGGTGATACTTTTGACTTTGTGAAGCTGAAAAATCAGTTGGTAGCTTTGCATACATTTGAAGATCTTAAAAGCTTGAATCCTTATAAAAGCAGCGGAGGAGTTGGATGGCGTATTGTCGGAAGTTTATAAATTGGGTGTTCTAATCTTAACAATACCAAGTACTACGGTGAGTGTGGAACGATCATTTTCAGTTTTAAAAAGAATAAAATCATATCAAAGGTCAACTCAAGGTCAGGAGAGATTTTTGGTTTGTCTATAATGTCCATTGAAAATATGTTACTCAATCAGCTTTGAGAAAAATCTACATTTTACAACGATGTTATAACTGATTTTATCAAAAAAGATAGAATGGATTTTATTTTTAAGTGAAACTGTAAATAGTAAAGTATGTACCATTTTGCATTGTTTTTAATAAATTTTTGACTTGGGATTGCAGCCGCTTACCCTTTGAAAAATCTCACCATACGCCACTGGTATCTACATCATTCTTTTAAAATTTTACCATTAAAAAGGTCTTAATTTGATTTACTAATGACGTTCATTCGCTCATATTTGAGAATGCTACAGGCACTACCTACAGTGCTTCAGAAAATTACTCACTAAACCAAAGACCTTGATGAGTCAATTTTTGACGCACCAAAGGAAATTTTCGAATGGTGCGTCAAGAGCTGACTCATCCTGTTTGTCACAGAAGGTAGCTCAATTACGTATCAAGATATTACAGTTTGAAAAAATGAACAAAATTGGAGCGAGCTATTTCCTATGCTCCACCATAATTTAGGTCTACATGGATCAAAATCAAGTGGATGAGGGCTCACTCGTAGATCACGATGTTTCAAGTATTATAAAACCATGAATGTCACTGTTGCTCAATTAGGTCATAAGATATCCAAGTTTGAATAAAGTGAAAAAAAAAAAGTCATTCCCTACATTCCATCTTATCTTTGGCCTAAATGTACCGAAATTAAGAAAATGAAGGTTCATAAGATAATACACAATGTCCCAAAAGATTCGAGTGCATTATGGTAGCACCATTAGGTCTGGAGATATTCAGTTAAAAGTTAACAGATTTTGCCAATTGTTTTAATTCACATAATTCTAGATCGAACCCCTAATCGCAGTGGCATGATTTATAGCGCTTCATTTTGGAAACTGCAGATAGGGTTATGCAAAACACGATGGTAATAGCCGTTTACGACAAGATTCTTCAACCTTATAGATTTAGACACAACAGATTCAGACCCAGGAAATACGAAAAAGATACTTCAAAGGACACAGGAGATTTGTTTTTCTCCAACAATTTTTACTCAGTATATTTGCAAATGAGGTATTATAATTGACCTAATAAAAAGGTTAGGGGTGGGGATTATGAAAATTATCCGTTTCATGAGAAAACAAAACAATTGGTACCATTTTTACATTTTGACATAATTTTTTTATGTATGTATGTATGTATGTATATATGTTCATTAGCTGCCCATGGTGTCAGCTTTGTATAACGGATGCTTAGGACCTGTGACCCTAATTCTGAGCTAAGAGTTCACTGATAAATTAAACAATAAAACCTGAAAATAAAGAATTCTCTCCTTTTTGGGTTCAATGACGGTCAAAGAATTGGTCTAGTGATAAAATTAACATCAAATTCCAATTCAGCGCCTCAAAACACATGTCAGATGATATTTTATACAATAAAATCTGAAAATAAAAAATTCTCCCCTTTTGGGCCCAGTGAGAGTCGAAGAATAAGTGTTTGAATCACTTAGATAGATGTTCCTACTTTTCGTCATTTTAATTGTAGTTTCTGCTTCTTATCTTGTCTACCTTGCTGCCTATTGTTTTTGTACCTCGTATTTTCCTGTATTTTCTCGAGAGTTGTATTTCTGGTCATTTTTATGTGTATTTTTGTTCATCGATTTTTCCTCCTTTTTTTTATACACGATTCAGTTCTGATTTTACCTTGTTGCGACTACGTATTTTCGTCTTTAACCTTTTTTATGAAATTTAAATTTTACCTTTTTTTTAGCCTGAAAGATGGCTGTTATTTTTCCATTTTGTGATCGCCCCTTTTAATTCAAGTTAATAAAAAAGAGAAACCATTGCTAATTTTTTTTTTACCCTTCTTCATGGTTTCGCATTTACATTTTGGTCCTCCGGGCCGGATCTTTTCATTCCCTCGTGTGTGCAAAAGTTCGGCTATTGTGAAAGTTTGTACCCGATTGTTTTATCATCTGTTTGGCCATTTTTGATCATTCCTCAAGATGGCGCCCCCTTCAGATCGTGAGTTAAGAATTATAAAGAGAACGTTCGTCAAGGTACAAGAGGAGATTGAGGAGCTTCTTGCTGCGAAAATCACCATCGAAATTATGGCACAGATCGAAGTGCTGTTTGATGGTAATCTAAAAATCTATGCTGAAAAGTTTGAGCAGGCAGCCAACAACTTCTTCCTATTAATTGATGAAACGTGTAAGGAGGATTTGGAGTTAGAAGCGCAAATCATCATGGACCAATCTGAAATCCAAAAAGCCTTTGGCCTCATCCAAGCCAAAGTAAAAAAGGCCGACGCCTTGTTGAGAAGTGAAGGATCACGGGGTTTGATTTTACCTGTGGGAAACAGTACCATGTTTGATAACCAACGTGTTCCTGATCAGCTCAAGCTGAAGAAAATAGAAGTACCAGAGTTCAATGGTGACCTTTCCTAGTTCTATAATTTTAAAGCATTATTTTCTAATCTTGTTCATAATAACTCGGAATTTTCTAATGTACAAAAGCTTTATTACCTTAAGCAAGCCCTGATAAGTAAGGCCTCTATAGTTTTACAGGATTGCGAATTGGCCAATGACGCCTATCCGGAGGCATGGTTGTACGTTCTTGATAGGTATGAGAGCAAAAGGGCTATAATTCGCACATTTTTTGTTAAGTTGTCCAATTTACAGCCAATTAGCTCCAAGGCTGGCATTTGTGATATATTGGATCAAACGATGGCAATAATTTGTGGTTTGAAAGTCGCTGGTGAGAATGTTGATGAAACGTTTCTGCGATACATTTCGTTTGAGGTAGCTGGAAAGTTAGAAGCCATAACTGCAAAGGATTAGGAAAATCACACATGCTCTGAGAGTAAGTATCCTAAATTCGAGGATCTGTTTAAATTCTTGCAGGGTCGTACGTTTGTGGTGGATGAAAGAAAGTTTGAAAAGCTCAAGGATTCGAAAGAGGCAATAGTTTCTAAGCCTCCAACATCAAAAAAGGTGTTTTTAGCATCGTCATCCAGCAACAAAGGAAAATGCCTGATGTGTTCGGGTACGCATTTTTTGAACCAATGCTCGACATTCAAGGCGATGAACGCTCACCGAAGATTTGATTTTGTAAAGGCAGAGCAAAGGTGACTGTTTGTTTTGAAACAGACCATTAGGTGTCCAATTGTAAGTCTAATTTCAAATGTAAGTGTGGGAAACCGCACCATAACCTTTTGCATTTCGAGTTTAAAAGTTCTTCTAGGGAAGCTGAGAAATCAACTGATGATGGAAAAAAGGATGGAAGCGATGACACTAATTCTGGTGAAAAAAAGGTGTACACGAACGTGGTCAAAGTTATCGATGATGACCAAAAAGTGATTTTATTGCCCTCTGTGATCGTTCGAATTACCGATGGAAATGTGCATGGCCAAATGCGAATTTTGTTGGATCCGTATGCACAGTTGACGATGGCAAACGATCAGTCTGTGAGAAAAAATCGACTGCGACCGCAGAAATCTAAAAATGGATTGATACTCGGAGGTGTAACTCTGGGTGTGGTAAGCGTTGATACCGTTGTGTTTTTGACTTTGATTTCTAGAACAGAATGTTTTTTGCTGGATATACAAGCAGAGGTGGTACCTCCTTCGTCAATGAATTATCGAGTTTGTGCCGAAACTACAAGAGCTAACATGGAAAGGCTCACGGAATTTTCGTTGGCTGACCCAGCATTAGCTAAAAAACCAATTCGGATAGACAATATAGATTTGATTTTGGGTGTAGAGAACTACGGGAAATGTATCAACGGTCAGATACAGCAGCTGGGTGAGCTTTCCTTAATGAGCACAAAGTTTGGTTCGACTGTTACAGGTGTAGCTGTGAAAAGTTGCCAAACACAACAGAAGTTTTCTGGTTTAACTTTAAAAAATGTTGAGATTGGATTGGAAAAGTATCTTGCTTCAGAGGGCTCTGAATTGACAAAAGTTGAGCCAAATTTGGAAACAATCGCATTTGTAAAACACTTTAATGAGATGTGCAGGATAGCAGAGGATGGAAAATTTTTGTTGAAACTTCCCATAAAGGCTGATGGGCAGAAGGTAAAAAGTAATCGAAAACTCGCTCTGATTAAAAGTTGGAACACAAGTTGAAATTGGAATAAGTTAAATTTATGCGAGAATACATCGAAATGGGACATTGTTTGTTGGCAAACCCAACTAAGGAGGCCCAGTATTTTATTCCGCATTGCTGTGTTGTTAGAGAAACAACCCCAGTAAGGGTTGTGTTCAATGCCTCGTCTCATGAGCTCGGACTTGTATCCTTAAATGATATTATGATGGTTAGTCCAAAGATCCAAAGGGATATGTTTGATATTTCAGTGTCTGTGCGTTCGTTTTGTTTTATTTTTACAGCAGACGTCAAAAAGATGTATCACATGATCTGGGTGGAAGATGACGATTGTGATTTGCAAAGGATTCTCTGGAGGGAGTCCCTGAGCCACCCGGTATGCGAGTATAGATTGAACACTGTGATGTATGGTACAGTCTCAGCATCGTTTATGGCCACTCATTGCTTGGAAAAAATCGCTGCCAAAATGGAGGCCAAATTCCATAATACTGCTCGGTTGATAAGGGAAAACTTTTACATGGACGACTTGATAGCTGGAGGTTACAATTTAGAGCAGGTCAAATCGGATTGGAAAGTAATTCATGATGTACTAATGATGCATGACTTTCGCCTGCGCAAATATGCTGTGAATGTTTGTGAAGTACTTTCAGATGTACCCCCTGAGCTAATGGTTAATGGCTCCAATGTTGAGCTGCCTGATAGTGTTGGCATGCTCGGAGTAGTTTGGTCACCGACGGACGATGTGTTTTGTATAAAGATTGCTAACATGGATGACTTGAAATCTGCGACGGTGACAAAGCATTTAATGATGTCTTGGTTGGCACGTGTTTTTGATCCGCTTAGTTTGGTAGCCCCAGTATCTCTCAGAGGCAAGCTCATGATACAGACATGGTGGAGGGAGAAGCTTAACTGGGATGTGCAAGTTCCATCGGAAATAGCCATGCAGTTCATCGAGTATTTGGACGAGTTGGGTGAGATGAAAAATTTTGTGGTTAAGCGTTATGTTTGCAAAAGAAATGCAATTGTACAGATTGTTGGGTTTTGTGATGGGAGCTCCAAAGCTTATTGTGCCATGGTATTTGTTCAAATGGTTGATGGAAATGGTGTATTGTCGTGCAATTTGGTCTGTGTGAAGACCAAGGTGGCACCCACCAAGGAGCAAACTATACCTAAGCTGGAGCTTAGTGCAGCGCTATTGTTGGCGCAATTGGTTGACAGAGTTCGGAGAAATTTAAAAATTGAGATCGATAACTGTTTTATGTTCACAGATGCGACAATTGTTTTATGTTGGCTCTCTCAAGAGCCTGAGGAATGGAAAAGCTTTGTGTCCAATTGTGTGAAAAAAGTGCAGGAGCTTGTTCCCTATCCACGTTGGTTTTACGTGAACACTGTTAACAATCCAGCTGACTTGGCAACCCGTGAGCTGTCAGTCAGCGAGTTCCAATGCTCCAAGGTGTGGTTGCATGGACCCAGCTTTCTCAATCAGGAAACCATTTTGTCTAATCCCATTCCTAACCTTGATGTGTAGCAAGCACTCGAAAGGCGCAAAAAGATTGTAAGTGTCAATACTGTAGTAAGTTTGTCGTGTTTACTTGATAAATGGTCTTCGTATCCACGCAGCATGCGCATTGTAGCCTATGTGATTTGTTTTATTTTTCACATTTGTAAAATTAGGTCGTACTTGGAAATTGAAATTTCCGCTGCAGAGTTTCAGGAAGCTCTAGTTGTTGCTATTCGTATTGTTCAATGTTCGTTATTTTTTGAAGATATAGATCTGTTAAGAAGTAACTTGGCCCTTAAGGCCAATAGTAAACTACTCCCCTTGGCCCAATTTTTGGATGATTGTTTAGTTTTGCACGTGGGGGGACGGCTTAATCATTCGTTTTTGTCAGAATCTAGGAAGCATCCAGTCATCCTTCATGCCAAGTTGCAGTTTGTTCACTCTATGTTGAGGTGGGTACACCAGAAGTATTTTCATGCAGAAAAGAAATTTTTATAATCGTTTTTGTCATCTCGTTATTGGATTGTCGGTGGATGTGCCAATTTGGTGAAGCTCGAAGTTAGGCGATGCATTACCTGTACCCAGTTCAAAGGGGAAACTGCGTCGCAGTTGACTGGTCAATTAGCCACTTTTTGTGTCTGAGAAAGTCGTCCATTTGACCATACTGGAGTGATCTGGCAGGCCTGTTCCAGTACAAATGTGTGGCACACCATTCGGTTCACCACTACAAGATTTATGTCACAATTTTTGTATGCATGGTCATTAAATGCGTACATATTGAGATTGTCACTGATTTATCCAGTGCCAAGTTCATCGAGCCGATGCAACGTTTCATTGCACACCGAGGAGTACTGTTTCATATGTACTTCGACAATGGCAAACTTTGTTGGAACAAAAAATTTGATCGTCAAAAATCAAAATCGTGTCAGGTTGTTTATTGCCTCCGAAGGAATCAGCTAGTCTATGATTCCTCCTCGTTCGCCTCATTTTGGAGGTCTTTGGGAAGCCACCAACTGTTCAGCGAAATTTCACTTTGCCCGTGTCAACAACAGAAACGTTCTGAGCTACGACCAATATTGTATGCCGGTTGCGCGTGTGGAAGCTGTTCTCAATTCACACCTGCTATGTACATTGGTCAATCAAGGAGAGGAAGTCCTTACATCCTGTCATTTTTTAATCGGACACCCTCTCACCGCGTTGCCTGAATTTGAAACTGGTGGTGTTACCAGATCGCTGTCTGCCAAGCTCCAGGAAATTAATAATCGGTTGCTTTTGTTTTGGAAGAGCTGGAGAAATGATTACTTAAACCAGCTCCAACGTCGGAATAAATGGCAGCGTGTTCAGCCAAATGTTAAGCTGGGTCAGGTTGTGCTGCTTAAGGATGAGTCTCCACCTTTTAATTGGCCTATGGGAGTCGTTATTCAAGTGTATCCAGATGTTGAAGGAATAGTTTGAGTTGTCGATGTTAGAGTTGCCGGTCCACCTCCTCAAATTTTTAAGGGCGCCCTTGCCAAAATTGTTGTTTTGCCTATCGATGTAACCTCTGAACCTCTTAAAGGTTCAGCGGGGGGGGGGGAGAGTATGTTCGAATCAGTAGATAGATGTTCCTACTTTTTGTCCTTTTAGTTGTAGTTTCTGCTTCTTATCTTGTCTACCTTGCTGCTTATCGTTTTTGTACCTCGTATTTTCCTGTATTTTCTCGAGAGTTGTATTTCTGGTCATTTTTATATGTATTTTTGTTTGTTGATTTTTCCTTGTTTTTTTTTATACACGATTCAGTTCTGATTTTACCTTGTTGCGACTACGTATTTTCGTCTTTAACCGTTTTTATGAAATTTAAATTTTACCTTTTTTTTAGCCTGAAGGATGGCTGTTATTTTTCCATTTTGTGATCGCCCCTTTTAATTCGTGTCAATAAAAAAGAGAAACCATTGCTAATTTTTTTTTTTTACCCTTCTTCATGGTTTCGCATTTACAATAAGTACAATGATAAAATGAGCATAAAATTCAAATTCAGCGCCTGAAAAAACATGTCCGATGATGTAAATTTAAGAATCAGGAAAAAGCCACTAAATGAAACACTAATAAATTTGCATAATGTTTTTCCTCTGTTCACTTTATATACTTACACGAAACTTCCTTTATAAATAAATTTTCCGAAGTGATAAAATAATAAAACCAAGCCTACAACCTTTCTACTTTCATGAAGAATTCACGTACAAAAATTCATCAACATCGGTTCGGTAGATTCTAAGATTACTCTTAACATACACCTTTCCAAATTTTCTTCTTCATATATTAGCATAGATACAGCCTATATTTTAGTATAGATATAGCCTATATTTTGTGATCATGGTTTTGAAAAAATTACAAAACAGATAGCACAGAAATTTTCACGAGCAATAATAGTCTTCAAATAGGAGCAGGTCAGAAGAATCTTTAGTTCTTATCGATTGAGTACTTTCCAAGAAAAATGGAAAATAAAAAATTCCTGCAAAAGGTGTTTTCCAAGATTATAAGAAAATGAAAAAAGGGATCAAGCTGAAACTTTAACGATAGATTGTCCTTGTGTAGGTTCAAATCTGACAGAAGTATAGTGCCTTTTATTGAAGTCCAAGTAGCAGAACAATCGCAGATGACGAACTAAAAGAAGTTCAGACTCAATCAAGATGAAAAAGTGCAATATATTTCAATGAAAAAGTGTTTGACAAAATGTGTTTCATCATACAGAGATGAGTTAAACAAAGATAAACGAATACAATGAAAAATAAATGATAGACAGATATTTGTGGAATGGTATTGTCAGTGTAACCAGGAGATAAGGTATCAAAAGTTTATGTATAAAGAGTTCTCAGGTGTGAAGGAGGAAGGACTGGTATACCAAGTACATATTAATTCTGTAATTTCTGAGAAAACAGGAAAAACAAAAAATTACTGGAAAATGAGTTTTTAGCAAAAAAACATTTATACAGCAATATTATTGTTAAAGATATCGACGATCATCGATAGTTTTTGGTAATTTTTTAAACCTAAAACTTATAATGAACTATTGATAGATCGATATGTTTGTCAGATATTGCTGGGATCACCAATCCTCCTCCCCTCACACTTCTACAAACACTCGACGCCGTGTAAATTTGTCTCACACAACTAAAACACTTTATTCTATGTTATTTAAATCTCTTGCTGAATCCTAAGCTTCTGAGATGCAAGTCCGTGTACACTAATTTTTTTTATGTTTCTTTTCATTTGAGTTCGAGTCCCAACATCTATATAGTAGCATCGCTGGGTAACAATGTTCGAATCTGAAACAAATTAAGTTAATTTTTAATGTTAAATCAAACATTTCTTTGAAAAATTTTGTGAATATTTTCGTAATTTTTAGTGATTCTTGTGTATTTTTTTGTAATTTGAAGTTGAGTAATTTAATTCCAATTTATACCTTTGTTTGAATTTTTGAGCCACAACCTACTGGCTAAAATTTATGTAATTTGCTAAAAAAAAATGTAGTAATTTCATCGGTTGCTGAAAGGATTTGTGCCCTGCTTGTGTTGTCTGAAAAGTTGGTAAAATCATTGGTTGTCTCCTTACTTGTGTGAAATCAATTCGTCGTAGCTGAACTAATTAAATATCAACTTGAGCTGAAACAATCCACACAGAAATCTACACCATAAGCATTTACAATCATCAAAATTGGCTTGAAATTGTCAAAATCCATTCTAGTCAAAAATTTTTTAACAAAATCCAACTCAACATCACACAAAATCTCACCACGATTTGTCATCATATAACCAAAACTGTACAAAATCATCATAAAATTATCAAAATTTATATAATTCATCGTAGAATCATCAAAATCTGCCATCAACTAATCAATGTCATCAAGAAAAACTGGTAAAAAAACTGCCAAAATTCAGATTCTTCAATAAATGTGAGTTTATTTGATTTATTTTATTCGAATTTTTTGTAATTTTTTGTGAATTTTGCACTAATTTGTGTCTATTATATTAATATTTTATTCGTATATTCAAAATCCACGTATTTTTCTGAATATTTTGGCCAAAAATGGAACACAATATGAGCAATTTTTGACAAAAATTTTGTTCAAACTTGAAAACACTTGTTCGAGGGTGTACTTTTGTGACGCAAGCACAGCCTGTTTCATTCTTCTGTCCAAACTCAAAAATTTGAACCACTGTTCAGTGCAACAAACTCTCATTATCCCATATTATTTATTGTTATTACTCACGCTCTTTTGTTGGAGTGGTTTTCAATTTCAAACCACCATTTTGCATAAACCTGAAAATTTTTGTACTTGGCATATTTTACAGATTATTTTGTCACACAATTTTCTTGCAACTGTTTTCAGTGAACAAAGATTTAAAATTTTTTTTTTTGAAATTATCTTTGTTCAGTTTATAAGATTTATTTATTTTATTTCATTTATTAAATTAAGTCGAATATTTTTTACAATTCAAATTATTCATTTATTTTTTATTTAGTGATTTATTCTGAATTGAATTTTTATAATTTTTTTCTCTTTCATCTCATTTCAAAATTGTTTTTTCTAATTCAATCGAAACATCTTTTGTTATTTTAATTTACAATTACTTACAAATTTAGGGTTTTCAGATGTAGTGATCAAGAGTTAATACTCATTTCCTCAGTTTTCCCAATTTTTATTCATTCTTTCTATACTTGAATACATTTTTTTTATATTACTATTCAAAGATTGATATTGTCAATTGAATTTGGGTTTTTTATTCTTGTTCTTTATTTTCTTTTCTTTTTTTTTATTGGGAAGTGTCCAACCTCAACTTTAACATGTGTTCTCTCATACCCTACATGGACTCTAATTTTAATTATTTTATTATTACCTTACTCGGGAAACACACAGGACAAATTTAAATACTATCGACTTTATTTACACTATTTTGTAAACACAGGTATGGCAATCCTTGTCTTGCGGCATTTACTGGAGATTGTGTCTGTTGATTTTTTTTCTCTTTTTTTTAAATTTATTTTATTCAATCAATCCTTTAATTATGACTACTGAATCTAAAGATTGGGTCTCAAACATTCTCTGTGGTAATGGATATGAAGGATGGTGTGGAATTATAATTAGCACATTGATAAGTAAAGGTTGCCATATTAATGTTTATCCTGGTCCATGTGAAGAAAATTACTTATTCACCAATGATGAGGAACATCTTTCTTCACAATGGCTTATATTTTTTCAAACCTAGGAAAGGGCCAAAGCCCGTATGTTTGAAAGACTTGATAGACAAATTTTAAATCATGTTAAGAATTTCAGTGTAGTTTCTAAAATTTTTAAAATACTTGATGTCGGATACAAAAATGCCATATCCACTATATCATGGTTCTCAAATCAAAATTCCAAACTTTCCAATTTGATGCAAGAAAGGGTAATATTTGCCAATTCCTGGATTATTTAACTAATATGACTGAAGAACTGCAAGATGCAGGTTACCATCTCACAGGAGAGGAGCAAATAGACTAAATTATGATGTCATTACCCTACAAATTTAATACAGTATTTTCCAAATTTAGAAATCTAGATGTACATTGTAGAATTGTTGAAAGACTTACAAAAATGATCTTAGAGAAAAGTGATCACATCGAATATTCAAATAAAGCATTACCAGAGTTTGATCAACCCAAATCTTCTTACCAACCAACGAACAATAATAGAAATTTTCAAAATTATTGAAATCAAAATCAAAATTCTAATTCCAATTCCAACCCTAATTATTGGACAACCAGCTATCTCAATGATCACAAAAATAAGTCCAACTCCCAAAATAATTATCATCCAAAGGATAAAGTCGAAGGAATAGATGTTACTTGTTACAGGTGTAATAAGAAAGAGCATATGTCTCATACTTGCCCCAACAAAAAGCCTCAACAAAATAACAATCCACAACCCCAAAATATTAACAACAGTTGGAAACCCCAAAATTCAAATAATTCAACCCCCCAAAATAAGTCCACTGATAAGTCAAATTATTGAATTAAATATGCCATGATGTTACATTCCAATACTGATAACTTCAGTTTTGATATTTTACAAGAAGAATTCCAATGACCAAAACCCCCAACTGTATCAAAAGTTGAGAAACCAAAAAAATGAACTTCATACAATGTTACTCGATAATAGTGTAGACGACCACATGGTCAATGACCTCAACAAACTCATCAACATTTAAAAACTTGATAATTTCGTAAGGCACAATGTGTTACAAAAGGCGTCTTTGTTAACCCCACGTATGTTGGATCAATGTATGTGAATTTTGGCAATTATAAAGCAGAATTCACTACAATCCACTTAAAAGAAGTTTTTTATGATCCTGATCTTAGCATTGACATCTAGTTGGAGCTAAGATCATGGAGTCCAGAATTTTTAAGATCATTACTGATACTGATCATGTGGATATCATTAATAAATTAATGAGTGGAATAATCATAACCACTCCTAAGAGAGGTTCCATATACTACATCAATTATGAAATAGTTGAAGAAGATAGGATACATCAGGACTTAGTATGCATGCCAGTTACTCAGAAAAACAAAAGTTAGGATGATCAGATAGCTGGTCATGAACCCCTTTTAGAAAATGCAGAACAGGAGCAAGAAGACAATCCACAAAGTAATAAGGAAAATTTTAACATAAATCAAAATTTATAAGATGCTGACATGGACACAGCCATCCAAGAGATTGATTCTGAAAGTGAGGAAGAGGGATGTGAGACTGTTGGAATCAATAGGAAGCATTGAAAAATATTAATAAATCTAAAATTATTTGGCATAGAAGATTAGGACACCTAAGTAGCAAGTTTTAGGTATTCCAGCAAAATTAACATTTCAAGACAATGACTATGCCACTAGTGAGATCTGCATAAAAGCAAAATCAACTAGATTAGGTCATCAGGGTGTGAGAATTCATCCTACAAGTAGAATTGAAGTAATCACATCTTATATTATGGGACCATTTCAAGAAATACATAACGGAGAAAAATTCATAATTATATTCATAAATCATTTCTCAAAATACACTTTGGAATTTCCAATCCATAAGAAATCTCAAGCATTTGACAAATTTAAAGAATATTATTTATCCTTCTTTACTAAATTTCCAAATATGACCCTATTTCAGTCTTGAAAGGAATTGTCCTCAATGATGGCACAGCATACCCCTCTGAGTTGAATGCAATTGCCAAAAGGCAAAATAGAACCCTATTGGAAAGAGTTAGGGCAATACTATAAGATGTGAAAATAAATTTTAGACTTTGGTCTACTATTGTCCTAGCTGCTGCACACATTATTAACAGAAGTCTGACCTGTATCTATGAAAAATTGTATGGGACTAAACCTGACATTTCCCACCTTTGTGTCTTTGGCTCAGTTGTATTTAAGCATGTTCCTATTGAACAGCGACAACAAGCAGCTGTAAAAGCCAAGAAAAATGAATAGGAGGATCTTGACCCAAAATTTCTTCCTCATACCCTCAAAAAAATATTGATAGGCTTCAACAATGTCGGATATCAAGTCGTGGATCCTGTCAAAATGAGATCTTATAAAACTTGTGATGTCAAATTTGATGAGACAAAAACTTAATCAATTTCAATAATAAGACAGAGGAATTACAAATTAAGCCCCTTGTAGAAGATATTGAGGCTATATATCATGTTAATGTAATAAAAAATGCCTCAAATCGAAACATCTTTTTAAAAGACTGTATGTTTGTATTATTTAGTGATATCTTAACAATCTTTTAAGGATGAGTGGCGCAAGGCTGTTAATGATGAACTCAAGTCAATGTCAAATCTTAAAGTCTGGAAAGTCATAGACTGACCATGCCAAGTTAAACTGATTGACGCACATTGGATACTTACAGCCAAAGCTAATGAGAATGGAGATATGTGTCCAAAGGCAAGACTCATTGCCAAAGGCTTTAAGGATTGATCAGAATATACTATGTCCAAAACATATGCACCTGTTGTTCAACTACGATTGATTCAATAGTTCCTGTTTATCACAACCATGTTGAATCTTCAGTTAGTGCAATATGATGTCAAAACCTCCTACCTTAATTCAGATAATAAGAATGACATCATTCTAAGCATTCCTAAAGGTTGCAATGTCGAAAAATTAAAATTATTAAAATTAGAAAAATCAATTTATGGTTTAAAAACCTCCAGCAAAAATTGGATTGAGTTACTTGATTCTCATTTTCTGAACTCCAATTTTGTAAAATCCAAAATAGACAGACGTGTGTACATCCAGAAAGATGATTCAGATGGGATAGCTTATATGATAATTTACGTTGATGACATACTACTTGCAACAAATTGTCCAGATGGGATTACTGAATTAACTAATCAGTTTGAAACCAGATTTACAAAGAAAGTGATTTCTAATCCACTCACTTTATACGGTTTTGAAATAGAAAGAAATAGAGAATCACAGATTATAAAACCTACTCAAAAGAATCAGATTGAAAAGATTCTCCAAAACCACCAACTCTGTGATTCAAATCCTTCCAAAACACCTATAGAGATAGGCGTAAAACTGAGTAAGACAAATGGCATAGAAAATAAATAATATAGATCCATGATAGGTTCACTACTCTATATTGCTTGAGACACTAGCCAGACATCACTTTTCCAGTGAACTATTTATCTAGATTACATAATTGCTCAGATGATATCAAGAAATATCACGTGCGACATATCATAAGGTATTTTAAATCTATTATAGACATTGCTTTAGTTTATAGATCAAATTCCAAAGGTATTTCCACGTATGTTGATGCATTCTATGCCCGAGACATTGATAACCAACCCACTGACTTAAATGAACTTGAAAAAGAAAAGTCAATAACCGAATATCTGATCAAGGTGTACAGTGAATTAGTCAATTGAGGCGTTCATTGCCAAAACATACATGCATCATCATCCATAGATGCTGAATTAATAGCACTGCACGATGCCTTTGTAGACACTAAAGTAGGATGGCTTCTTAATCGTGAATTTTTCAACTCATCACTCCAGTCACTGTCTTCAAAGACAATATTTTCATCATACAAGTCATCTCTGGAGGTGATCAAAAACATTTAAGGGTGTTAATGATCAAATGCTATGGTTTAGCCCAAGCATATAAAAACAAAATTTTTGTATTCAAACAAATAACATACAAAGACCAACTGGCTGATCTGCTTACAAAAGCCTTATCTGCCAAACAGCACACACTCCTAACAAATCAACTCCTAGAATATCTCTACGTTGATCCATAACCACTTCCATATACTCCAGAACTTGATCCACTCCTGAAACAATAAATTTAACATTAATTACTCATATTTAAAGTCCATATTTATTTTAATAAATTGTAGTTACCTTATTTAATGCAGATCAACCCCATATTACTTCGTCGTGTGATCTGAAACACATAAAACATACATGTATTAATCTCTCAAATTTTAATTATACAATATTTAAATTAAATGTACTTACCTTTTATCATGCATACACCTTATAGTTACCATTTTATAATTTTCTTTTTACTTTTACCATTTTTAAACCAATTTTTAATACTTACCTGTTTATATTTCCACAATAATGTTACCACATTTAAAAATCAATATGTAATTTAATAAAATTAAGCTCTCGTAGTCGTGTTCGATTCAAAGGATTGTAGTGGGGTGTTGGGACCACTAATCTTCCACCACTCACACTCCTACGAACACTCGACACTGTTTATCTACCACTTGTTTATCTGGTAACACTGATTCTATAATCATCACACATTTGGCTACACAAGTGTACATTCGTCTCACACAACTAAAACACTCATTCTATGTTCCTTAAATCTTCTGCCGAATTATACGCTTCTGAGTTCTCTACCTCTATAGATTTCGATAACTATCGATATTGTTTCGCAATTATATCGAGTACATATGTGGAATTCAGGTTTGTTTTTTGAATTATGAATTAAAATTTGCGAAGTAATATGAAAGGAATAGGGTTGACGTTATCGCAAAAGGTAGCCTCACCAAATATTTTTAATAGCCCTTATTTATTAATTTTAAATTAAATTAAATCAAGTGTATTAAAATAGCAAACAGGGTTTTCTAGTAATGCTGCGATAGTTTATTTTTGTTATACATTTTTCTTGGAAATTACTAAATGAATAGACACCAAACCTCTATCAGACTTGCACAAATCTACGAACAATGTATTGTGAAAACTTCAGCCTGATCCATTTTATAGGTTCTCCAGTTTTCTCGGAAACTTCAGAACCAGTAGGTATTAAACTCCTATCAAACCCGGTACTATATAAAAACTATCTTTCATGAAAATTTTAAATTCCATCTCATTTGTAATTTTTTCATAACTATGAACACAATATTTTCTTCAGTAGTTTTTTCTTTTCCAGTTTTGTCCAAAACTACTGTATGAATAGACCCAAACTTCTATGAGAATATAGCACATACAAAATAACAATTATCATGAAAATTTCAGTTCGATCCCTTTCGTAATTTCTTCGAAATCCTGGAAAAACTACTTTTCTTACAATTTTATGGTTTCTAATTTTCTCAAAAACTATCGAACTAATAGGCACGAAACTTCTTTCAGACTTGTTCCGATACGAAGACTGTTTCTCGTGAAAACTTCAGCCTCATATGATAAGTATTTTTCTATAAACTGTGGACAGGAAGCTATCTCAAGAAAATTTTTCTTCTCCGATTTTCTCCGAAACTACTAAACTGTGCGATGTTTCCCGTTAGGCTAATATTTAATTAGAATACGAGACCTAAGTTTTTCATTTTTTTTTGTTTTTTCATTTTAAACAGCACAGAAGTTCGACATTCTCTTTTAGGCTAACAATTAATTCATAAGTTGATGAATTCGATAATGAAAATTGACGTTTTAGATATACCCCTTAGTGTAACATTAAGTGCGTTAAACCAATGTTACAGAATACCAACATTGTTATGGGTAATCTGTCAGATGTGACGTCACTTTCATAATTTTTTGGAGCATAATGACAACAAATTTGTTGTTATGTACTAATAAAGATTTACAGAATCTGGCTACTTGTCCCATGTAAAGAATATCAATCATGAATATTTCAGCACTATCCCTTTCGTAGTTTTCTCAAAACCACAAACACACAATTTTTCCAGCAATATTTCTTTTCCAGTTTCAGAAAACTACTGAACTAACAGGCGCCAAACTTCTATCAGATATGAACTTATATAAAAGAAATGAAAATTTCAGACTGGATCCCTTCCGTTGTTTCCTCAATAGGTATCAAAATGTTTTCAGACCTGCTCGTATATGAGGGCTATCCCTCGTGAAAACTTGAGCCTTATCTGTTTTATAGTTTTCTAAAAACCATTAACATAAAATTTTGGTGATACATACTAAACTATACACAGAGTTAATCAGGTTTTGGCGCAGCATAGGAAAATTCCATTAGCTACATGCAAATATGACGCATAAAGCTTATGTTTCTACTTAGTCAGATTTCGACGCAGCATAGAATAATCCTATCACTTGCGTATACTTTTACTATTGCTCCAATTTTTTGCAACACAATTTGTTATACTACCACTATCGACATTTTTTTAAATAATAGAGAATGATCCCATAGTGGTCCCATTAACTTTTTAATAATCGATGCGGTAGTTTCGGAGTTATCTTTAAATAAATAAAATGCTAGCTTTAAAGTAATACTGCTACTAACGCTAGAAACAAAAAATCGTTCAAAAATTTTTTTTCAGAAAATGGAACCAACTTAAAAAAAAAGCAATAAAAATGCATGTGGAATACCTTGTCGTGAGAGATATTCTCACCAGAAGGAAATTCTACAGAATTTAAGCGTGTTCAGCCACTTCATACAAGCGTATGGGTAAGCCAGAACCAAACCGAACACTGGCGATTTTAGACCCGGTTCTGAGAGTTTTTATACCGGTTCTGGCGCATGCACACAGACACACGTACGTAATATAATACGTACGTTGTTAAGTACGGCCAGGTCGCGTCATCCCCTACTATCGTAGGTGACGGCTGGCCAGTTCGTGTACGAATCGTGACATTGATTGATGGATGACGTCACGATTCGGTACTCGTACATTATCTGCAAGTATTCGCAGGTAATTACGATCGAACGTAATTTTGTGTGTTCGTTTAACGTCGCAAGGACGATAAGTTAGCCTGCCCTTTGGGGCGGCGACTGTCGTCGAGGGGTCCGAGCCCCTTTACCTCATACTGATGAGTCCCCATAGCTACTCCCCCCAGTTTTTGCGCCGCAAGAACGACCAAAAATGCGCAAGGCCTGGGGGACGTGCGGGTTTATTTTCACCTCTGATCGGCCTCCCACTTCGCCAGGGCGCTGCCTACTGCGGCCCCAACGCACTCGTAGGATTCCCTACGGGCGTACGCTCGGGCCAGGTAGTTTGCCCGGCTGCCTTCACCCCTATGCCTCGGTTTGGTATTTTTTGTGTGAGTGTAGGGGTGTCGACTGGAGTGAGGGGGTAGTGGACGTTTGAACGTCAGCTTCCTGTGCATCGGAGAGTTCGAATTCTCCGTTGCCCAGGTGGCCATCTTTGCCCGCTCGTTCGCGGCCCTCTCTGCCGTAAACAAGAATTTCATGGGCTCCTGTTTCTCCTCGGGTTTTGGCTCCGGCTTTGGGGGTTCTGGAGTCGGAGTCGGCTCCTTCGGGGATCGGGGAAGTGAGATTGTCGGAGGCAGCGGAGTTGTCATCTCCGCTAGGACATCGTCAACCGGAGGAGCTGTGTCCATCAGCAGCTCCTCTTCGATCCTATCCAACTCCGTCTTCGTTTCAGTCTTCTGCTGAGTTTTCATGTGCTCAGCAGTTTTCCGGGTGAATTGGAAGTTGGCGGATTTCGGGATAGGAATTGGTAGTAGTGACATCACAGAATAGGTTAATTTGGGAGAAGGCACCAAAAAATGTATCAGAAAACACGTCCAAGTATTCTGGCGGTTCTGAAATGGGTGATTTTACTTCATTTTTTGATTTACCATTACAGTTATTTTTCTTTCTTTTCGGATCTTCTTATCGACATGTAGAGGGGATAGCGCTTAAAATTCTCGGCCATATACAAGTTTTCCGGTTAAGTTCTGATCGGTTTAAGCAGAGTTATGCCTGAAATAAACTCAGTGAATATATTTTTCGAATTTTCAGTACAAAGGAATCTCCGTTTGTGACGTCACGTCGAAGAGATTATCTTTGTGTTTAACGGTACTCGCACGTTGCAATGTTTTGTTTCCGTATTGCACGTGGATTTGTTTATTCCTGTCTTCTTCATTTTGTTGGCATTCCTCGTTTGCTTATCTCCCGAGTTTCTTTTGTCTCGCGGAGTTCCTATATTCCCGTATATTTTTAGTGGGTTTTAACTTTCGTAGCGGATATTACTTTTTGGGAGTAAATTTTATTTTCTTCGCATTAACCTCTCAGATGTGCGAGAAGGTCGGGAATTTTTGCGTTTTTTGCTGCCAGGGGGCCTGCCTCTTTTACGTAGGCATAAGGGGGCCTCGGGATCGAATGTTTTAGTGGTAACATCGTCCGAAAATTGTACTGATTTCTTGGGTTTTTTTTGTTGTGAGGTATTTTTCTCACTTTTATCGACAGATTCTTCCGTTTTTGTTTCGGAATCCGTCTGCATGTTTTCTGGGTTCTCCTTCTGTAACCTTTTGATTCTTTTATCATCACTTACCAAGTATGCAGGCTTCAATCTGTCGATTGAAATTGTTCGAGGTTCGCCTGCAATGAGTATCACAAAGTTTTTCTCATTTCGTGATACTACTTTGTAAGGACCGGCGTATGGTTTCTCCAGCGCAGATCTCATTTTTTTGTCTCAAACAAATACGTGTGACGTATTAGCCAAGTGTTTCGAGACGTAAATCTTGGGCTGGCCATGACGAGCTGCCTGTTTTAGAAAATTGTTGGCATCATTTCTTATGTTTTGTACCATAATTTTGGGGCTAACTTCTTTCGATTTTGTGAAGAAGTCCCCTGGAAGGCGTAGCTCTTCGCCAAACGCTAATTGCGCTGCAGAGTGACCTGTATCGGTTTGTAGGGCAGATCGAAGGCCTAAGAGGATGGTAGGAAGTATTTCTACCCATCTCTTGGTATCATGAGACATGATGGAGGCTTTGAGAGCTCTATGCCATCTCTCGATTTTGCCATTGGCTTGAGGATGGTAAGCTGTGGTATGACTGTGTTGAACACCAAGCTTATTTGCCAGCTCTTTGAAGAGCGAGCTCTCGAATTGGTGACCTTGGTCGGTGACTATGACTTCTGGTACGCCATACCTCGCAATCCAGGTATCGTATAACCTTGCAGCTACTGTGGGAGCTGACATCTCATGTAGAGGGATTGCTTCCGGCCATCGTGTTGCCCTGTCTATTATCGTCAACAGGTATCTGTGTCCTTGAGATGGTGGCAATGGGCCTACCAGATCCATGTGAACCGTTTTGAACCGCTCTGTTTGTTTGAAGGATTTGAGGGGTGAACGAGTGTGTCTTCCTACTTTGGATTCTTGACAGTTCAGGCAACTGCGAGCCCATTTGTTGCAGTCAGACTTTATTCGTGGCCATACAAATCTTTCCAAAATTAGTTTAGCACTACATTTTGGCCCAGCATGTGACAGATTATGTACACTATTGAAAGCCAACCTGCGATATTTTACTGGTAGAAATGGCCTATTCTTACCTGTACTGATGTCACATGTTAAAAAAACATCAGTACCGGGAATTTTTCGCTGTCTCAATTTGAGAGTAGTATCATCGTTCGATAACAACTCCTGCAATTCTGCATACTTAAGCTGTGCTTTAGCTATTTCAGCATAAGGCAATTGGACAGGAACCGAGATAGCTTCGATTCTACTCAGGGCATCAGCTGGAGTGTTAAGTTCTCCACTTATATACTGAATGTCGGTAGTCAATTGACCGATGTAGTCTAATTGTCGTGCTCTTCTCGGTGATGCCGGTTCTGCTTTTTGTGTGAAGGCGTATGTTAGGGGTTTATGGTCAGTATACACAGAAAAACATCTACCCTCTAACTGGTGCCTGAAATGCTTCAACGCAGCAAAAATTCCGAGCAATTCCCTATCGTATGTGCTATAATTCTTTTCTGTTTTTGAGAGCTTCCTCGAGAAGAAAGCTAGCGGTAATTTGATGTTGTTTGTATCCAATTGGTACAGAGTTGCACCAATAGCAAAATCTGATGCATCGGTACTTACGCATAACGGCAGACTTTCGTCTGGATGAGCCAATAGAGTTGCATTTGCCAGTGTTTCTTTGATATTCTCAAAGGCCTGTTCGGCCTCTTCGTTCCATTCGAGTGGAGTTTTGTCTTTCTTTTTGCTTGTCTTTATTAGTGCAAACAGCTTACTTTGTTCAGCTGCTGCATTCTTCATGCAACGTCTATAGAAATTCACCATCCCCAAGAAACGCCTGAGTTCTCCGACATTTGAGGGCTTCGGGAAGTTCAATATTGGCTCTACCTTGGTCTTCAAGGGGGAAATGCCTTCGGTCGAGACTTTTTAGCCGAGGAAGTCAATTTCGGACTGTGCATATAAGCTTTTGCCTACGTTGATAGTGAGTCCGGCGGCGTGTATACGCTGTACCACGGCTCTCACATTCTCCTCGTGCTGATGCTCACCGCCTTCTGAGCAAATGCAGATATCATCCAGGTATGCATATGCAAACGGCAATTCCCTAAACAGTCCATTGATAAATCGTTGGAAAGTTTGTGCTGAGTTGCGTAGTCCAAACGGCATTCGAAGGTATTCGAATAATCCAAAGGGGGTTATAACCGCTGTCTTTGGAACGTCCTGGTCGGCCATAGGAATTTGGTGGAATGCCCAGTTGATGTCAATTTTTGTGAACATCGTTTTACCCTTCATATTCGCGTTGAAGTCCATTATGTTGGGGACTGGATAGCGATCAGGAACTGTTATGGCATTTAAGGCCCTGTAGTCTCCAACAATTCGCCACTCTCCACTTGCTTTTTTAGTCATGTGGATAGGGGAGCTCCATGAGCTTTTTGAGGGGCAACATACGCCCTCCACAATGATGCGATGGAAGTACTCTCGTGCCGCTTTGAGTTTGTCAGGTAATAACCTCCGTGCTCTAGCATGGCAAGGCTGTCCTTTGGTTTCGATGTAATGAACCGTGTCGTGTTTGTACGTAGGATGCCTGCGAATTGAGGGTTGAGTGACTCCAGGATAGTCAGACAGGATCCGTAAGAGTTGTCCGTCGACTTTAGTACAGCTGGATATATTTGTGTCCAGTCTGTAAGCATGCGTTTTGCCTTCCACACTTTTATTTTCACTATTGATCAATTTGCCCTCTTTGAGGTCAATGATCAGGCCATAATGTGCAAGGAAATCTGCACCCAGTATTGGTTTGGAACATCAGCAACTCTGAAGGACCACATCATATTTTCTTTAAGTCCGTTGTCGACTTTGCTGGTTTCGAGTCCGTAAGCTGGAAGGTTTTGACCATTCACAGTACGGAGATAGTATTTCGGAGGAAGTACTTTTTGGGTTCTATTTACTGGCAATATGCTCAGGTCTGCTCCCGAGTCAATTAAGTAACGTCTCCTATTTGTCCTGTCCTTTATGAACAGGCGGCGTGAGTTTTTTTTCGAGGGGTCTTCGGCCGCATAGATGGCCCCTCGTTCTAGTTTGACGCCTCCTTATTGAAGGTTTTACCCCACCATCTGCATCTGTTGTTGCATTTGGTGGCCTCCGCGCCAAACCGGTTATGAAAGAAGCAACTCTTATCATCCCAATTTCGAGACTGGACTTTGGGAGATGATGTTCTAGTGGGAGTTGAACTCTGACCTCTGTTTCCGGAACTAGATCTGCGGTCTCTTGACCGGGACTGTCGTCCTCTGCTACTGCTGCTGTTGTTGTTGTTGCTTCTGCTTTTCGATCTTTGTCGCCAGCTACTATTGGGTTTCGTCGAGCTTTGGCTTTTGTTCCGTTTTACTTCTTCGGTCAACTGAGCTATTTAGGCTCGAAGTTGAGCGAGCTCTCCAGTCTCTGCAGATACTGCACTGACCACTGGCTTTGACCTGGTGTACTCGAGCGCATTATCTGCTGATTTCGCAAGGAAGTCTAAATCCGCGGATGTATTGATTACCGTCGAACCAATGGCGGCTAGGCATTGGACAACACTTTGTGGAAGTTGTTTGCAAAATTGGTTGCCTATCACAGAAGGGGCTACGATATTGTCCGCCTTCTGCCTTAACTTCGCCATGAAGATTGAGGGTTTGTCGTCCCCCATCTTCATACCACCCATCACATCATCTATTATTTCGTTTTTTGTTTTTCCGAAAACGTTCTTTATCTTTTTGACGAACCAGGCATACTTGTCCTCTTCTGTCGAAGGGCATTCCATAATGTCCGGAATGTGGCGGATTATCTGCGGGGGCATGCCTCCACAGATGTGGGTATACCGCTGGTTCAGAGTTATGTTTTCTGTCTTGAACCTGCCTTCTAATAGTGTCAACCATAATTCTACTTCATTCGGCAGAAATTCCTGGATATCTATCCTTCGTCTGTAGAAGTTAGGGTTCTGTCCTGGCTGCATTTGCAAGAGCTGCAAGATCTGTGCCAAGACTTCGGGTGTCAGCTGCGGCTGACTACTACCTCCCTGCGATGGTTGTGGGTTTTCAGTTGGTGGTGGAACCATTGCTGTGTCTTTCTGGTGAGAAGCGTATTCCACAGTACTACTTCCTTCCTTGGTGGTCGAAAACACTGGCTCCTGTGTTTGTAGGACAGGTGTTTTCGGGTCAGAACTTTGGCTTAAAGTTCGACCACTTCTCAACGTTTTAACTGCTAGTTCTTCTTTATTTATTGCAGTTCCCAGTCGTGCTAATTCTGGGTGTTGAGGGCCTTCTTCTATATTTGCTAAATTCAAGGAGTGTCGAGTCGAAGTCGGGGGAGTTGGGGGATGAGTCCAACCTTCTTCCTCCAGGTCTACTGTCTTGTTTCTCTTTGTTTGTTTATTTAAAGAGAGGGGTATAAATTCCCACTTCAGTGGACTCTTACTTCGACGACCAAAAGGTGTCTTAGTCTTGGTAAAAAAATATTTTTAATTTGCCGAGCAAGCGAGAATCTTGCCAGCGCTACTGCGCCAGGTTGTAATAGCGCCGAAGCGCCTAAGACTCCTCACGACGTGGCCGAAATCACGTCGGGGTCACCACTGTGGAATACCTTGTCGTGAGAGATATTCTCACCAGAAGGAAATTCTACAGAATTTAAGCGTGTTCAGCCACTTCATACAAGCGTATGGGTAAGCCAGAACCAAACCGAACACTGGCGATTTTAGACCCGGTTCTGAGAGTTTTTATACCGGTTCTGGCGCATGCACACAGACACACGTACATAATATAATACGTACGTTGTTAAGTACGGCCAGGTCGTGTCATCCCCTACTATCGTAGGTGACGGCTGGCCGGTTCGTGTACGAATCGTGACATTGATTGATGGATGACGTCACGATTCGGTACTCGTACATTATCTTCAAGTATTCGCAGGTAATTACGATCGAACGTAATTTTGTGTGTTCGTTTAACGTCGCAAGGACGATAAGTTGGCCTGCCCTTTGGGGCGGCGACTGTCGTCAAGGGGTCCGAGCCCCTTTACCTCATACCGATGAGTCCCCACAATGCACTAAACAGTGAAAAATAATTCTTTTAAATTTTCTTCAGCAAGATCTAGGTCTAGAAACTGGAATTATTGAAATAGGCGCTGTTTTTCTTTATCACATGTAGGCTTTATACCTGCGTATTGCTCCACTTTGCTACAACACAATTTGTTATACCACCTCTATCGCCATATTCCTTCGCAATGCTGCATCAAAATCTGACTAAGTATAGAAATATGCACGTCGAGTCATATTTGCAAGCAGCTAATGGAATTTTTCTATGCTGCTCAAAACCTGACTAACCCTGGATATAACTAGTTGCCTATATAAAAAAACAAAATTGGATAAAAATGGGAAAACGGTACCGATGGAATTATTCTCTTCATGAAACGAATAATTTTCATCATCCCCCACCCCAACCATTCTGTGAAGTCTATTTTAATACGCCCTTCGTAAGCAAACCCTGTAAAAAGAATTTCGTTTCTTTTAACGCAATTTGCTTTCGTTTTTAACGATGAACTTGTTATCGACGTTTGTTTTATCATATAAAAAATTTTTCCAATCGTATTTTCACATACATGCGACAAACATAGCTGATTTCAACCACACACCGCAAAGGCCACGTACTCTATGCCCTATATCGGACAAGCTGCAAATAACCTTGTCCACTCGAACCATGCTCAAACCGCATGCTCACCGTTTTAATCATTAGATGGAGATAGTGAAAATGTTACCACAGACAAAAAGCTTAACTTCAAGATTGGCGAGCAAACAACAATGAGATCTCTTTTTCGAAACGCAGATAAACTCAACGATGAAACCGTAATTAGCTAAGTTATTTGCTATTTGTAGCATTAATATCAATCGCCGAAGTGCGGTGATTATGGAACACCCACGCACGAAAACGAATCATCATCAATCATGATCGCATCTTGCCAATTTAAAAATAGAGTTTAATTTGAAAATCGCGATGAGATGAAAAATAGCAGTGGCTTTCGGCCACCGTCATTCGCATCTATAACTGAAAATTCATTTCCTCCAGATTCAGATAGCTCAGCATCCGGCCATCGTGATTCAGAGCATATTTTTCAATCATTACATAATTACAACAATATATAGACTCTCAGTTGATGACAGAAACGGGAAAATTTAGAAGAAATAAAGAAAAAATAAGCTCTGTCTATTTTAGCTGTATCCTATATTTTTATAAATTACCCACATGAAGATTATAAATAAGTACTGCAGTCAGATTCAAACATACGAACCACTACTGAGACAGCAGTTGTTGGTTCAGTTTACCAAGAAAAATAAAACTCTTACAAATATAATTGTTGAGCTAACTGATGATATTGATGGTACTGCCTGGAATGAGACAAGACATTCCGAATAAGCAATATTCCAATGTTGCCTCCGAACATTTTCCACTCTGGACCATACGGAAGACATTCTTTCACCAAGATACCATTTTAGTTACTGTTATACAGCACAAAGAAAACTGTAATGAAAATGATATCATGGAGAAGGAATCCACGTCAGTAAAGAGTTTTGAAATTAAAATTATGAATTGGCTTGTTTTCAAACTGAATCGAAAAGGAAGACAATTTTTTTTTTTTAATCTAATGAAGTGGTAGGGGAGATAAAAAGGTTGGATTTTGAGTTAAAAATGGGGCGTGTGAAATTTCGTTGAAAAATTTTCATAAATTTTCATTACAAAACAGGTCATTGATATTTCAACCATGTTGAATAACTATGGTTCCCAATTGGACGGCTTCCCTGAAGATATCGTGAGAACAATCCAAAAGGAGGGTAGGTCACAAGTAAACTTTCGAAACACAATATGAAAATAGTACGACATATTATAGCACCAATTATCGAAGGAAGTAATATATTTTTATGCCACGAGGGAATTGGAGGGGTAATAAGAGGCTGAGAGGCCGAAATATGATGAACGATGGCCAAGGGAGGCACCATCTAGAGAAAAGAAAGAACCATTTTCGTTGTATTTTGATTGAATGTAGCCCACAAAACAGCATTTTGACTGAAAGTGATGTATGTAACTGTAAAGTGTCAGTAATCTATTTAATTTGGTTTTTGCAGAAAATACAATTATTATTAGTATCTAATCAATTTAGAAAAAAAAGTTTTTTCTTCTACCCTTAAATTATTGCTGAAAAATCAAAGCTAATACAGAATACAATAATTTTCAGGATACTACATTTGACGAGAATTTCTTCATCATGATACCATTCTCAAGTTTCCATTTTTCTCCCTCATCAATATACCATTGTAAATTTTGCGCAGACTCCCTCACATGCTACGTTCACACAGAATATTATGCATTTCTATTGTTATGACATTATCTTGACACTGAAATCACTTACTAGATTTACATATCCTACTAACATTTATACACCTATTTTTCATAATAAACTGAACTAGCAACGTCCTTGGTAGGGGTTCAGAAATTTGAGTTTAACTACAGTACTTTTAAATATTAGGGGGCTATTTATTATAATATTATACTGGAAGAAGCTAAAATAAATAAAACTTGTATTTTTCTATTTAATTCACATTTAATCTGCTGGAAATGGTTGATATAATTTTGTTTTTTACCCGCAACTACAAAAAAAGAGTGATATGTTTTTCATTTGCGATGTTTACGTTTATAAGTAGATGACAAATTAGAGAATTGTTTGACTGATTTTCTTGAACAATTCATCAAACAATTTGTACTGTACTTTAAAGTGTTACTGAGTATGTTATTCATATAAATAGAATAATTTTATTAATAATCAATTTTCCAAGATTTTTCGTTGTTGAAATGCATTTCCCTGTTAAACTATCTAATTTGTAATCAAAGAATTACCATTACAAAAAAAACGAACCAGAAATTAATACTGACTGTGAAGATGTATTCATCTGACAATGGAATAAATTTACAATTTCTTAATAACAGTATTTCTTTCGGTAAAAAAGTGCTATTCTCGAGCTTTTCTCAAGGTTTAAGATCTCGATAGTTTTGGGACAGTTAGTTTTCAGGTCAGCCCCTAGATTTAGTTTAGAGTGTGTTCGAGGAACAAAAACTCCAAAAATATATCAAAAAATATAACAATTAAAATTACTTTTGTAATACGAATACGATCGATCACATCATCTTCAGAAGAAAACTTTTTCTCCGAACTTGTACACCGTGTCTGTCCAAAAGGTCCAAACTATTTTGGAGAACTAACCTATTTTTCTAGATCCGCCCTGGCAAAAATATCAGATACTTTCAAGAACTTGATTTGCCCTTTTCCAGAATGAATAGAATGAAATGACGGGTTATTAAAAAGTGCGAATATTTCCACTCATTTTCAAAATAGAATACAGCTATTCTGTTTAAACTTATTTACTGGAATATTGTACCAATTTATTAATTTTTAATAATTTCATTTAATTTCTTGTAGTCAGATTCAATTTTTTGTTTAAAAATATTTGATTTCTTTCAATATTTTTTCTTTACTTTATACCAGTCAGCATCAATGTGCGATCAATAATTATAGAAATTTTCAATACAAAAATCAGGACTGGACCCCTTTTAGTTTATTTTCCAAAAAATACAACTATTGCATTCAGTGCAATGATGGGACCTGGGGGTGGGACCTGTGGAAAAGCGCCGATCCTCAGGTGATACTAATTGCAGAAGAAACTAAAATAATCTTAATTGACAGATTGAAACCTGCATACCTTATCAATGATGACAGAAAATTGCTCTAAAGAGCAACAAAGATTGAACCACACAAAGACAAAAAGGAAAATATATAGACAGATTTGACCGAAAATACACATATATATATAAAAAGTAGAGGAAAAATTAGTTGAAAAATGTGATACAAATCAAAATTCTCAAACAGAAATTTCACAAACAAATAGAAAAACTAAATCGGTCAAATTCTCTGATGACATTATAATAATAAAATATGACCATTTGGACCCCATAAGCTCACAAAAAAGAGGCAGGCTCTTAAGAAACAGAAAACTGAAAAAACAACATCCTAGTTGCAGATCTGAGCAATTAGCGTGGAAAAAATAAAATTATTCCTGATAAAGTAATATCCGATACAAATTAAAACCTTCTAAAAAAGAAGCGATTAACTCGGAATCTCTAGGAATCTTGCCAAACAAAAGAAACTCTGAAGATAAGCAATTGAAAAAATATGGGCAACAAAACAATGATAGGTATAAACAAACCCCGGTGCGATACTAAACAAAAACATCGCAATGTGTTTCTATTGTCAAACAAAGATAACCAAAATTTCAAGACGTACTGTGATATCATTTCCAAAAAGCACATCTCTTTATTAACTGAAGATTTCCTAATAGCTTCAGATTTCTTTCACTCTTAACTTGGCTTAAACTGAACAGAATTTATCAGGAAAACTTTCAAACAGTAGAGAATTTTATACCCTATCCCCTACATGAAAAGTCACACTCACATAAGATGACTAATCAACATGGCAGTCAACTGAAACCTCACAACAAAAATCATTCACTTTTCTGTTATATGTAATTTACATATACAGGTGGTTAAGCGAAATAGGTTGGTACCTATGCCTTTAGGTACTTGTCAATAACGTGGGATGCATTGCATATATACACAGTGTTGGCCTAATCAAGACTGCCCCCTGACAAAGGTGCATACACACTATGGAGACGAGGCAGCCTTTTATTCACACACATAATATATCTGAGTAGGTAATGAAATACCGACACAACAGCCACACTCCTGACTTTGACGTGCATATTTTCAGCGCATTCTCACTGCTCTAACCTGGTGTTTCCAACACTTTTGGCAACTGTAAATAAATAAATGACCAAATTGCGGAAAGCTTATAGGACTTGCAAAAACAGTCCAACTGACCAAAATACCTCTAGGTAAAATTGCTGACAAACAAAATAACTTCCAATAAAAATAAAAAATACATATTTCTGTGGAAAATAAATATTCCTCCTACAAACCAGAACTAAACAATACACAGCTAAGAGGCAGATCTGTGATTAGAAAAATTCTGAAAAACACTGAAAATAGTAGAAAAAGAAAAATGTGTCTCCAAATAAAGAGACTCCAACAGAAATAGAAGCTAGATTTGCTGCAGAAGCAGCAGCCAATGCTGACCAGGAGAAAATAGATATATACACATCTGAAGCAGTTAAAAAAAGCTCTTGAAGAAAATGAATTATATAAGAAATCTGAACCATCGAAAAAGAAAACAAAAAGAATAGATTTACCAGAATTTTTACCAAAAAAAGTTGAGACCTGGTTCATACAACTATCAGGTAGATTCCAACTAAAAGAGATTCCAAAAGAAAAAAGATACAGACAATTATGTGGCAACATGCCTGTAGAAATAACTGATGGCATACCAGACCGGATGATGTAGAAGATTCATACAACTGGTTTAAAGATAAAATAAGAAACATATTTGGTAAAAAAGCTAGAGATGAATTCAGAGACTTAATGAAAGGTATCTCCGTGGGAGATGACAAGCCTAAGATCATTATGACCAAATTAATAGAAAAAGTAGACAACTATGAATCTCCAGTGGTTATAGTAGATAGGTTCTGCCAATTACCAAAGCAAATAGTAGTATCTCTTGGTGCATTGAATTTAACTGTTAACTGATGTCACTAATGATGAAGGCTTAACACTTTGTCTAAAGCCGCAGAGACAGAAATGTTTTATGATGAAAAATTAGCAACAATCAGTGTTACCAGCTCTGAAAAGAGGGAAGTAGCTTAACATAGACAAGAAATCAGAGAACTAAAAGTAACAAATAAACAAATAAAAAATCAAATCAATAATTCTATTACCAGTAATAGCCACTATAATAGAGAAAAATCCCAAAACAGAAATTGGAGTCAGAGAAATTCACAATCATGTGATAGAAGAAAATAAATCTCTTCTAGAAATACAAGCCAAACTCCCCTAGGATGATCTAAATCAAGATCTCCAAATTACAAAAAAACTAAACTATAGGGAGGATTTACGCTTCTACCACAACAAATGGGGAGAAGAAGCATGGCTATATAACAACAAATGTAGATACTTTGCCAAAAGAATGATAAAAGATGAAACTAAGAAAAAATAACTCTTGGCAAAACTGGACAAAATTCATGAAAAAGAAAAATCAAAACTGAATTCCCCAAATTAGGTATAGGAGTAGTTTCAATGGTGACCAAACCCTCTGATCCATACTCTTGGCGCCTGTTCAAGGTCAGGACAAAAAGGCAAAGAGAATTTCTAACTGATTCTGGTGCAGATATCAGTATACTCCCAAAAAAAATAAAACAAGAAATTTCCTCCGAAAACAAAATTACATGCAGTAGATAGTCATAGCTCTGAGTATGGATTTAAAAAATGCAAAGTCAATAATGGACTTTCACTCTAGCTAATGTCAAGCAACCTACATTAGGCACAGATTTTTTAGCACATTTTGGACTATTAGTAAAATTAAGAAACAAACCTCTAATAGATTCTACAACTGGAGATTAAAACAAAAAATTAAAAAATTAGAGAAACTGCTAGCACCAGCAAACCTTTCAATAAAAATTTTATGAAAATATTAAACAATTTCCCAGGTATCACAGAAAAAACTTTCAATCCAAATCCAAAATACAAACATAACCATGAACACATAATTGAAACAGTAGGACAACCATGTGTTTCAAGAGCTAGAAGGTTAACACCCAAAAAATTAAAAATAGCTAAAAAGAATTTGCACAAATGGAGTAGTTATACCATCAGACTCACCTTGGAGTGCACCAATTCACTTAGCTAAAAAATATGGAAATAAATGGAATCTGTAGATATTTCGGAAGCCTAAATTCCAAAACAAAACCTGATAGATATCCAGTACCAAACATAATGGATTTTAATATGGAAATGAAAAGTAAAGATTTATTTGCCAAAATTGATATAAATTAGGCATTGCATCAAATTCCAGTTTTTAAACAAGACAGAAAAAATAGCTGAAATAACTCCACTTGGCTTATTTGAATATATTTGAATGCCATTTAGACTCAGAAACTCTGCCCAAACATAGCAAAGATTCATAAATGGTGTATTCAGGTATTTTCCTCATGCATATGTCTATATTGATAACATATGTATCTTTTCCACTGAAGGAATAGTAGTACATGAAAAAAAAGTGAGAACTGTTATACAACGTATACACACTGTTGGTTTGACCATCAATCCAAGTAAATGTGCATATGCACAAACACAGATTGATTTTCTTGGTTATACTATAAACTCTGAAGGAATTGATCCTCAAAAAGTCTGAATTGAGCCACTATTAAATTTCCTAAAGCTAAAAACAATGGCTGAACTCAAAAAATTTTTGGGAATGATAAATTTTTATAGAGGGTACATAAAAAATGCAACTGCAGGACAGGTAAATTATTCAACTTGATAAAAACAAATAAAAAAAGAGACAAAACACCTATTGTGTGAACTGAAGAAGCTGACAAAACATTTGAAAATGTGAAAGAAATGCTAGCCAATACTACCTTACTGGCTCATCCCAATGATAGTCTGCTAATGTGCATATCAACAAACGCATCAGACTTTGCAATTGGTGTAAATTTATACCAAATAAACAAGGACATTAACTAGCCCTTGGCATTTTTCTCAAGGAATTTATTAAAAGCTGAAAATAATTACAGAACGTATGATAAAGAGTTGTTGGCTATTAGTGCTGTAATAAGGCACTTCCAACATAATGCTGAAAGTAGAAGTTTTACTAAGTACACAGACCATCTACCTATAACACATGCCTTTGAGCAGAGGAATGAACATTCCTTGCCAAGACAAATGAGACACCTCAAATTCATAGGTCAGTTTACAACTGATATTCGATACATCTAAGGAGAATTAAATGAACCTGCAGATGCACTGAGTAGAATTGAGGCTATCAAAGTCCCTTGTCAGTTACTTTACAAAGAAACTGCAAAAGAGCATCATAAGGATAACAAATTGTCTGAATTAGCATTGTCTGAAAATACAAACCTCATACTAAAAAGGAGAAAACTCTTTAGCACTGACATATCTTTGATATGTGACATGTCCCAAGGTTTAGAACATCCATATATTCAACAAAAATACAGGAAAATGGTGTTTGACAGTGTACATAACATATCATACACTGGACCTAGGAGTACAACTAAATTAATAACCTCGAGATTTATATGGCCAAGGATGAAAACTGATCGCAATAACTGGGCTCATGCTTGTCTAGATTACCAAATATCAAAAATTGGTAGACACACAAAATCAGAACTAAAAATTTTTAAGCCCACAGATCGATTTAAACATATACACATAGATTTAGCTGGTCAATTACCTCCTTCTCATGGTCATAAGTACTTACTGACCATGACAGACAGAGCAACAAGATGGCCAAAATCTGTACCATTAAATGAAATGTCGGCCCCCACAATGGTAACAGAATTATATGCAAACTGGATTACTAGATTTGAAGTGCCACAAAGCATAACAGACTAAGGTACACAATTTGAAAGTCACGTTTTTAATGAAGTAATAAAAATTTTAGGTGCTAAACAATGAGCTACTACCACCTATCAAATGGGAAAGTAGAAAGTGGCACAGAGCTCTTAAAGCCTCTATTATGGCTCATAAAACCAAAATTAGGTCGTATATTCTGCCTATTCTGCCCATCATACTTTTAGGCTTCCAATCAGCTTCATAAACTAACACTGGTCACTCTGCAGCTCAGTTGGTACTTGGTAAAGAATTGATTTTGCCAGGGGATTTTTTCTCAGAATCAAAAAAAGATAAACCCTGAAACTCTAGTTCAAAACATAAAAGATAATGCAAACCAATTTTTAAAACAAGCTGCTAGACATGGACAACAAAAAACTTATGTTTCTAGACATTTGGTAACCACTACACATATATTTTTGAGAGAAGAAGATATTAAAAAAGCCCTTTCAATACCATATACTGGCCCATATAAAATAGTTAGCAGCACAGAAGAGATATTTGTTATAATAATAAATGGTAAAGTGAAGAAAGTTTCAATCGATCAATTAAAACTTGCATTTATAATAGCAGAAGACAATACTAACATGAGAAAAATGAAATAAAGAAATTAAAGTTTTGAGGACCAAAATTTTCAAGATATTGACAATAATTTGGTTGAACAAAATCACAACCTAAATAACTTAATCAAACAAAATAACGATTCAGATGAAGAAGATATTGACAACACTGAACAGAATTCACCATATGATAATTCACAAAAACCATATAGTGAAGTATTAAAAACAAATTTGAATAGTCAGAATACTTTAGTCGAGAATAAAAATAAAATAAACAAAGTCAAAAAGGCAGTCAAATTTAATGACATAAAATGGATTCTATATGACCAAAATGCTCCAATTATACCACCAAAAGGGGTAGGCCTAAAGGAAGCTATAAAAAACGGAACCAAGTTCCAACCATGTGATCTAAAAGACTGACACCAGATGTCAGTTAAAAACAATTAAATCCTGAGACAACACTATGAAACCAGCCATAAAACTGAGGTATCTATAAAATTTTCAAAATGAAATAATCTGCTACATTCTTCTTTTGAAGAATAGAGTTTAAAATCTGACATTTTCTCCCCAATTTTCTTCCATTTCTGCTTGTAGCTTGTTCTTTTGTTCAACTACTATCAGAAATGAAACTAGATAAATTGACTTTTCCTTCTCTCCAAATTTTTTGGACTATCTCTAACTTTTGAAGATTAGAAGAAATCACTCCATTTGGTACCTTTGCTTAAGCAAGTCCTAAGAATTCATTTTTCATGTAATTTTGAACTTGGAAAATTTTCCATCCACATGAAATTTTGTTTTTACCTTGTGTTTTTGTCAAATGCTTTATTTTGCTTCGTATTACCTCATACATTTTGAATTATAAGTATGATCACCTTGTGAAGAATTGGTATGTTGTATGTATCTTTGAATATAACCAGTATTTTGTTTTTTCTAGTTATTATTTACCATAAATAATGTCTGGTTAAGGCGGTCATATTGAGTGGGAAGAAAAATGGTGGAAACATGATGGTTTGATTTTCTGGGAGGAAATTGGAGAAAAATTGGAAAAACTTGGAGTGATCTTAGGTAAATTTTCAATCTTTTATAGACCTTCTTAAAATGTAATACTACACGAGTTTAGCAAGAACAAACCATAGGTCTTTTCCTTCCAGTTTTTATCCCTTACAGTGAACTTTGGAATTTCTCATCTTGGGATACTAAAAATTTGGTATTGAAAATTTTTGATTGTTTTTTGTTTTCAGCATTATTATTTCGACAATATTGCAACTTCATCATCATTTTGTCATTGGAAAAACATTTATTTCTTCAATGTTTTCATCTTCAGATATCATGTGTATGGTATCTCATTACATACATTGTGAATCAATTCAGTTGAATGATTGGTTGAAAACTTGTGAAGGTCAATAAAAACCAAGTTTTATGTGACAAGTAAAAACCAAATTTGGCATACCACAAAATAAATAAAAATTATCCCCACATTTTAACCGACTGTACTTGGGATAACAAAATAAATCCTATAAAAAATTCCTAACAAAAGAAAAGTTGCATAGATCACACTTCCTCTTAATAATAAGAGAAAATATAATTTTTTTAGGGTTGAAATACCTGCAATATTACGCAGATGACCAAAATACATAACACAGGTAAAAACCAAAATTTTCCATGGACAAAAACCCCCATAAAAATCAAAAACAAAGTTCCACCACCAGAGCTAAAAACTGTCACAAATAAAATTGTATACGAAAAATTTAAAAAAAAATCCGTCACAGTGAAATAAACTCACCTGTGTTTTTAAACTACAGAATTTTTAATAATCAAACAAAAGAAAAAGGTAGCAGTGCAATGAAATCATTGTCATACTCCTCACACATACAAACAAACAGATGAGACATCAGGTCAAAGTTCATTTACCTCATACTTCAGAAAGATAAAATACAAAAATGGGACAGTGGTAATTTGCAATGAAACAGCTGATTTATTACAATGATAAACAACTATCTGACAAATCTTGATCAAAATGCACAACTACAAACTGTCCCATGGTTTAGTTGTTTGTCAATAGTAAAGAGAAGTGTCTTTTCTAATTTTGTCATATTTTTTTCCAAACTTGAATTTGAACGCACTATTTGCAACTTAGGCATTTTATTTTTGCTTTGAATTCTCATTTCAGTTATTTAACTATCACATTTTCCCTCAATTTTTACATTAATTGCAATCTCTAACAATGCCATTACCCAATGATCTCATCCATATGAAGAGGCCCATCTCCTCAAATAGGAAATAGATCAATCCAATATTGAGCATAATCAACTCCTCGCATGTATCACATCCAAACTGCTCATCAAGTATTTCAAAAATCTCAGAAATAACACTACAGTGTTTGACATGATGTAGAATTTGTCTATCTAATATTTCAAAAATGTAGGCTTTGGCCTTTTCCTGAGTTTGGAAAAATTTAATCCATCTAGAAAATAACCCATCATTGGTTAAAGTGTAAATATAACTGGTTTCTTTAGGACCTAGAAAGACTGTGACTTGACATCCTTTACCTATCAATGTGCTAATTATTGTTACATGCTATTCTTCATAACCAGTTCCCTTAAATATGTTCTGTGGAATATCTTGTTGTGAGATATATTAACACATAGAAGGTTTGTAGCTAGTTTTGTGAGCTTATATACTAGATTTGGCACACACACACAGATACATATACATACATATATGTATGGTATTATGTCATACATTACGTCATTTCCTACCTCCATAAGGTGATAAGAAATGATGCAGTGCATTTGATACTTAACTGTGACATCACCAAGATCCTTATCAGGCAATTTGTCATGGCCCGTATAATGTATCTTACCTGTACGTGAACACAGAAATGTACGGGCATGTATTTGGTTTAACATCATAAAGACAAAATATGCTAGCCTTTTGGTGGTGACTGTCATCGAGGGGTACGAGCCTCTATACCTCATACGAGTATTGTCCTCACATGTTCAAAACACAATCATTTGTTTTAGTACTCATAATGAATGGAGTGACTTAATGAAGAAAAATAAAAACAACTATACACAACGAATACAATCCTTAGAAAATGCTGCAAGACTATGATTGCCATACCTGCGTAAACCAAACAGAAATAAACACAATAGTATATAAATTTGTCCTGCGTGGTATCCGAATAAGAGAATAATAAAAAGAAAATAAAGGTTAATGTAGGGCATGAAATATCACATTTTTAGAGATGAGGAAGCATTTTACCTAAAGTAAAATAAGACTAAATAATCCAAATTATGATAATAAAATCAATTAATAAAATAAATATATGCGAACAATATTATGTACCTAAAAGGAAAAAAAAATTAGTAAAAACAGGGGAAAAAAGAATTTAATTCTCAATTACAGCTCCTGAAAACCCTAAATTTAAAAAATGAAAAAAATTTTCTGAGAGGATATAGTTTTGTTTTTAAAAAATTGTTTTTTAAATCCAATTGAGATTTAATTAATCTAAGTAAAAAAAATCTCAATTGATATATATAATCAAATAAAATTCAAAAAAATTTGTGTGAAAATAAATTTAGATAAAATAAAATGATAATAAAATTTTACTAAGTTTTTGTTCAACTAGGCAAAATTACACAAAATAATTTCAACAATGTTCGGGGTCAAAGTTGTAAAAAAATCCCAGAAAATATGGGTATTGTTTTAGGTGATTCATACCTTCTATCTTTTAATTGTACAGTGTCAACATATTCAGCAGTCAGGTTAAAGTTATGACAGGTGTAGACATGAATGTGCGAGTGAGAAAGTTATAAGTATTGCATGATGCAATAACATTCCAATGTGGGATCTGTATTCTGTTTACTGCATTTCATTGTTGTATTATCGTAAGTATGAATGACAATTGCCTGATGTGACGATATATGAATATGATTGTTGAGTAGTAGAAATATATCGTTACAAATGACAAATTTTATGATGATGACCAATTGACACTAATTTATGATAACTCTCAATAAGATGAACCAGCTTATGACAAATTTGATGATGACCTTGACAAATTTGTAGACATAGAATACAGCACTTCAATCATTTGAGGACCAACTTTGTTGAAATTTGGATTGTTTTTGATTATTTTGAGTTGACAGTTTACATCAAAATGATGATTAAAGATGTTTTTGATGATTCTGAGCCAATTTGAGGATGTAAGTTTTAAAATACAGAGTAGTTTTCTATTTAAATTGCGTTATCTCAAGGTCATATTTTACCAAATACCACCCAAACAGGGAGGTAACTAATGAATTTACAGAATTTCAGGCAACACAAACCGGGCTCCTAACAAGTTCAGCAACAGAAGACAACTTTGGATATTTGATAACTTGGCTAGACTTTGAACACAAACAGGGTAAAAGTTCTTTCAGTGAATGACAAAATTACTACAATTTCAGCAAATTACAATGTTTTTGACCAAATGGGTGTGGCTTGAAAGTGTATGCACAAAACAAGTTAGAACTAAGTTATCCAACATTTGAAAATTTCAATAAATTATGAAAAATTATGATTCAAAGCACTTTGTTCTGCCAAATAAAAGTATTTATAATTTACAAAATTACTTAAAAATGCGCACGAAGGTAAACAAATGAGAGGCGGAACGAGTATCATTATAGCCACGAGTGTAAAAATATAAATGTGTTTTTGAAAGATAGTTTAGTGTTTGCAGGTGTGTGGAGGAAGAGGATAAGAGGATTGGTGGTCTTAACAACTAGCAATGAAATATTGATATATCGATAGCTAATGATATAAATATTAAACTATATTGATATAAATATCGATTAATACTCATATAAATATTATAGAGGTTGAGGAAGACAGATTTGATGTAATTAATAAAATATTAAAGATGTTCACGAAGTTATGTCTTAGAAGTGTGTAATTGCAGCAAAAAATATATGTAAAAGTATAGAGTATGAAATGTACATACATGGAAGAGATGCACGAAGGTAAACAAATGGCAGTGGAAGGAGTATCAATGTAGCTGCTAGTATAACTGTATAAAAGTGTTTGTAGGAGAGAGAGGGGAGGAGGATTGGTGGCCCCAACAAGTATTGATTAATATCGATACAAATATAGATTACTACCGATATTATTTTGCAATTTTTTCAAGTAAGCTTCCTCTCTTCTCATCTCTATCTCCATCTCATCTCATCTCATCTCATCTCATCTTCATCTTCATCTCTATCTCCATCTGCAAACTGCGTTTAGTGAATTACTACTGTGCTAGAGTTTTTAAATATGTTTTCTGTAGAAAATCTACTCATTTTGCTTGGTGCAGTATTAGCTCATAAGGTTGGGGGTGAGTATGTTTTCCGTTTCATAATCTCAGGAAAATTTTGGGACTAATAACTCAAATTTATATATATATATATATATGTGTGTGTCAATTTATTTTTTCCACGGTACAGGTCGAAATTTTTGTCCCATAATCACAAATTTTGGTACGAACATTTTTACTGAGCCAAAGACCAGACCTGTTGATGTTGGTGCGGATTAGCCAGACGATACTTCAGGTACCACCATTTTTGTTTTTATTTTGGCTATAAAATCTCAATTTTGCACTAATAGCTATGAAATTCGGAGTAAATATTTATTTTAATTCATTGTAATAGGCTTCTAATATGGTGCGGATCAGCCGGGGCCGTATTTTCGGCAAAGTTTTTATTCCCTCTTTTTTCTAATTTGCATGAACTTTCGTTTTTACAAAAATTAACCACATGCTCATGTTTTTTTTTTATTTCATAACTTTATTATACTTCATTGGTTTTATTTTAAGATATATGATCATGTACTATACTTCATTATCTTAATTTATTTTTCATTTTTTCAAGAAAAAATTCTTTTAAATTTCACATTGTAATATTTTGATCATTAACGGATATAAACTTACAGACAATTGATGTGACTATCAAAATTCATAATTCTTTCTCTCGAAAACCTACTTTTTCTAGCAAAGCTTGCTGCGCTAGAGTTTTTTAAACATATACTACGTCTGTTTGATATGGGAAAAAGTAAACGCTTCAACTAATTTTTTTTTGTTTTGATTAGAATTTTTCTTATCTTTTGATACGTGGTATGTAACTCAAAAATTGGGGTATGAAAAAAGTGTCTGGGCACCAGACTTTCTCTATTTATATTCAAAGATTGACAGTCATGATGAAAAAAATGTTTGATTGAAGGCAGGAAGTTAGAAGAATTTAATATATTATTCAAGGTCATATAGCAAATTATTCAGTGTTGAAGCAATCATTTCAGCAAAATTAGTTTAATATGAAAAAATTGAGACCAGGGTTGATAGAATATTCCAGGATATGCCATTATAGTTTAATCCATTTGAGATCTATTAATATCTGTGAGAAACCTATACCAAATATCAAATAATATATGTAAATTTACTGGCTACTCTGAGTCTGGTATTCACAGCTGACATTAATCCTGAGCTAAGTATTTTCTAAACAAGGGTCAGTTTCAAACTTAGCCTCATGTACACTATAATAATTCTACCACGATAGTGTTGCTGGCTATCATGTCAAAGTCAACATTGAAATAACTGGATGGCAAATTTATAAAAGATACTGATTGATACTTTTCATTCATTAATGTGAGAAATGCCTTATCCCAGACTACCATTTCAAACATTAACCTAAAAACTGCATTTTCATAAGTCCATACTTCCCAAATAGAAAAACCAATCGTTGTCTTCAATAAAGGGTTCCAAATAATGTTCGTATAATTATAATAGAAAGAAATACAGCAAGGTAAACACAATTAATGAGAATACATAAAGAAGCGTTTTTATTAGTCTAATTAATGCTTTAAAGGAGAGAATAATTCACTATTAGATAAAATTTTCACTGATGTGTAGTACAAAAATAAATATGCGATTAAGATATATAGTACTGTAAACACTGCAAAATATATGATAAAATTTCGTTATTGATCCATATTCTTAAATTAAAAAATCAATTGGGGTATACATAAATCTCATTACACAGAATAATCAGTTCTTATTTGTAGATACGCCAAAATTCATCAATACAGTTTTTTCTATTTTTTAATTCATATTTTCTTTAATTACATCCTTATAATTAATTAATTTTCAAATATGAATGATCTACGATACTCTCCGAATTGTCACAAACATTTTAAATCCACGTTTATTAAAATTCATGAAGTAGAACACTTGTTCCGTGCAAACAGAAATCCATTAGCAATAGAGATTGAACATACAGAACATATTATTTTCTCTAAAATTCAAAATAATAATTCAATTATTTTCAAAGAGCTAAGTAGGTACTATATTATTTAACACGAATAACTATTTTGTATTGAAAGGTCTGTTTGAAAATTCAAATTTTAACAGCATTGTTTTGACCTCAACTTACTTTCCTCTGTAACACCTTTGTTATTTTAAATGCTACCAGCTGCCTAGCCCATTCTACTCCATAAAAATTTCTTGTTAATTAAAAAAAATATTTTTTTGATGAATGTGGGGACATTTCCCTCACCTCCTCAATACAGGGCTTGGCCCTGCATTGACGGACGAGTTGCAGACCAAAGTCCGCAACCCAAATTATTAGTGTATTGCATTTTATGAAAATACGTTGTCTGTATGCACTCATACAGAAGATATGTTTTCATGTTTACTGACAAACGGTAAATGGAAAAGGTCAGCATGTAAAATAGTACGTACTCGCTGATACAGTAAGTGTTGCGGTCCATATATGGTATTGCGGTGCCTTTGGACGCTTTTCACTTTTGCTTTCCACTTCCCAAATTTTCACAACTTTTAGCTTAAAAATTTTCTCTTTCTGCTTTTTTTCATACTAACGATTCAATAACACCTCTACTTTTCAATTTTGCTCCCAACTTTGAAAAATAAAACTTTTGCTTTTTGCTTTTCCCAACTTGCCACTTTTCAATTTCTTTCCACCTGGGGTAATGTTGAAAAGATATGAAGGCTACTACGAGAGACTTGATAATTATGTATAGTAAAACGTTTAAGGCTCTCTGAGTTTCTTTAGAAATAAGTAGGTACCCTTGTCGCAACAGAAAAAAATAAGAATGCTGATAATGTATCGTTTTATTGGCAGAAGCAATGGTGTATTTTTTTGGTGGTGAGAAGAAGAGCGGAATTGATAATGAATTGATTTTTTTAAAAACAAGTATTTGCCATTTGCAATAAGTCTTTCAGTTGATATTATCAATGCATTGCGAGCTGGTAGAACTTGTTCAGATAAAAGAAAGTCTAGTGCGACCATGAATAGAAAATACAATAAATGTATGAGAAACATCTAACGGGAAATCGAATATTATACAGCTTATTGTTTCCCTCAAAAAATTTTACACATAAGTAGCCCATATTTTTCTTTCATGGAGTCATAAAAAACCGAACGAACGACAAAACTTTGAAATATTCAAAAATTATACTTCAGCGGCCAGAAATAAGTTCCATTTAATGATCTCGAAGTAATCTTGCAAATTTTATTCAAATTTGGCTACCTAGTGACATTTTGTTCAATATTTCGACTTTCGAAAGCAGCTTAAATTTGATTGGCATGAGATTCGAAAATGTATAGAATTTGCCAAATCGAATTAATTAGTCCATTATGTTTCACGCGAAAAAATTATCGGTATTATTATAATTCTTAATTTTTTGATTTTTTAATCTCCATCAATTTTTTACCTTATCAGGTGGTACATACTTTAGAAATAACACTTTTTGAAGTCTGTGGTATGGGAATAATGGGGGTAGAATTCAAGATTAAAGCACATTCAGTATGGTCAACTAATTTATATAACTGCCTGGGAAATATTCAAAATACTTATGTTCGACTAACTTGGACATACTGCTGCAAAATCTGTGGGTTTGACCTGGATGGTCACTGTCCTATCTCCGTTCTTTGCAGATTTTATACCATATTACTAATAACCAAAATGACTAAAACAATCAATGAGAGATTATTTGTCAATTAGATAATTACCCATATTTCATGAGGCCTGTACCGGCGTGAGTCCCATAATCAGATTAACAAATCGTTGTTAAGGGATAATGATGTATTCATTATACACAGTATATATGCAGAAACGAAAACTGGAAAATCATACGAGTGAGTACAAATTTACAAGGAATCGGAAGATTGTAAGATATCGATAGAATATCCAATGAGCTGTGCTATACACCGAGCGCAAAAAAACTAATTTAAAACAGCAGCAGCTCCCTTAAAATAGGTTTTTGAAAAATGTAAAATTAGGTAGTCACTAAAAAATTATTGGTAGATCGTAATAAATATTTGTTCCGAATGACGTTCCTCTTATTGCTCCAAAATTAGGCATTTTATAGGCGAAATAAAAACGAAAATTATGTTACTGGAAGCATCATGCGACCAATCAACACAAAAATTTATAGTAGCTTATAATATATTACAATGAATATTTATTTCAAATTTCGTAGCTTTTGATCGAAAATTAAAAATCTTATAGCCAAAACGAAAACCAAAATAGCCATACCGAAAGTACTGTACGGCCGATCCGTAACAAAATCAATAGGTCAGGTCCTTGGCTTAGTACTAACGTTCGTTCGAAATTTCGTGACTATCGAATAAAAATTGCGAACTGTACTATGGTAATAAGAAATTGGCTTTTATACATACGAATTTGAGTTATTAGGGCCAAAATTTTCCTTGAGTTATAAAACGAAAAACGTACCTACCCCACCTCTAGGGCGTACCATGACACCAAGTTTAATAAGTAGATTTTCAATAGAAAACCTACTTAAACGAAAAAGAAACGAGAAATAAGATAAATAAGTGCAATAAATTATAAGTTGCACACGAAATACATTAAATATCTTATGCCTTCGGCAATTAAAGGAAAAAACATTATGTACACGGTGTTCACTTTATAATTGCCCCATAGGAAAATACAAGCGAATTTTATTTTTTATTTTTGTTATTTAAAACGTTTTCATTATTTTTTCGAATTAATATACGAAGCTTTTTAGAATCAAAATTCATAGAGAAATTGAATAGAGAAAGTTTTCACTGCTTTGAAAAAATAAGGGGAACTTTTCCAAGTTTTAAAAACAAAATTCGATTATATTTTCCAAGAGAAATGTTACCAAGTGCACACTTTGTACATATCTCCTTGAAATTAGACTTTGACCAAATATGTTGCCGTATATTACAGAATTAAAATTCTCCAAAAAATTGAGTATCTCATCGAATACCACAAGCCTCACTAGCGATAAGGCTCAATTCTGTCGGTAATACGTAACGTAAATATGCTTACAGTGATGAGTTGTTTGCGTTCATGTTTAGTCTCCAGCTCTTTATTAATTTTGTCCACACGAAAAATAAACAAATAAATAAATTTTTATCCTTTGACTTGCTGCAAAAAGCGTTTTATTACATTCTATTGCCTATCAGTGAATTGAGAAAAATGTGAAAGAGCTGTAGAAAAAAAAGGAGAGATGAGAAAATAGCCGACCACCTTTTTTATTAGAAAATTATGAATCTCTTTTGTAATATTTACCGGTACCGGGAGAAAAGTTGCAAACCTTATCTCGGCCAAGAGTATTGTCAATATCTAAATAATACTCACTGAAATGGTCTGTACATTCTTAATTGGTAAGTACCTATCTATTCGAATACTTAATCACCGATGGAGTACAATATTTAAATACGACATTTTGAGGGGAAAAGAAGTATCTTAAATAATTTTTCACAGAATTACTTTATTTAGGTAGGTACCTATTTCACGTGTAGTTTTTATGTGATAAAAATTATTGTTGCAACATTATACAAAAGCAAGAAATAATTTTAATTTACCGAATTTCGACGATTATACCATTTTCAAGCGAATTTTTCATTTTTCGAGCTGGTAGTTGCGGATGGTAAAGCGTTTCAAAACGATACAAGCGTGAGATTGGGCCCGAAATAGGCGATTCAGTGGCTCGGCAGGTTATGTCGATCAGTTGGTCACATTTCGATTTCCTATTTTTCAGTTCAATACAATGATGTTCCGCAAAAAGAAATATTGCCTCGTATCTTAGTTACGCACCATAAAATGGTCGATCGCTAAAACGTTCATTACAATGTCTAACTTACTAAAATAAGCAGCAATGTCGCTGATTTGAATCGAAATTTTCACAGCGGTTGTCGATGCCTGTCCAGGCAGTTGAAAATGACTTCTTCTCTTCCCTACTCGCCCGCTCTCTTTGAGTTTGTTGCATAGGTAGATGTGGCATTATATTCGTATATTTGTGCCCAGCGAACCCGATCTCGAATCAATTGCGATTTTTTTTCCCCTATCGACAATAAACGAGTCACACTTCCAATGCATCACGCTCATATTCGACGTCACATTTGAGGTAAGACAGTCGAATTTCACGATAGGCCTATAATCAGATGAATAATGAAACGTACGAGCGTATATTTTGATTATTTTTGTGACTTAGAGAAGTGCATCAGAGGGCGTTGATTTTGGTCTGTTTGATTGAGATTTTTCTTCAGACCCTGCGCAAGAGGTAAGATATGTTTTGAATCATTGTTACGAGCCCGCTAAAAAGAATTCACACGCTTTCATGCTTCCCAAAAGCTTCAATTTCTGACGATTAATAATTTTATTTTTTGTATGATATTTTTTTGATGGTTCATTTCCATTGTTGCGGATACAATACATGCAAATAAATATGGCGTATCTACTACATATTGATGAAAAATCCCAGTAGACCAATTCCTTCGGCCATCTTTATATTCACGTTTAGTTTCCCAACAAGAAAATAAAACCGTTCATTAAGTATATTTTTGGAAAAAAATTGAAAAGAAATACCCTTCTTTCCCATCATGTATTTCAGCCCTTTCGATGGTTATGAAACAAATGTGGAGAAATTTGGTTGTTCCAAATTTTATGTATCTTATTTTTATACTGACATATTTTTACTATACGCTTCTTTTAGCTAATGAGGGAAATTTAAAAAAAAAAAAAAAAAACTAAACGTAGTCGAAAGTTGAAACCATCATACCTACTGCAAGCATACATAAGGGGTTGGAGCATTTTCATCACTTGATGAGGAGCCCATCTTCACCATATTTTAGACATGAGCGCTTTTGTGTCGATCAATTCTATTTAAAATCCTTATTTTAATGGGCTATAGGTACTTAAAAACTTGGTTTTCTGACCTAATTTTGTCGAAATTTTCTCTTTCTTTCGCGAGGGCTCCATTGATGAAGTAGGTAGCCATATTATTTATTGTTAACGAGGAAAACCTTTCACAAGTTTCAGTCGATGAAAGAACGAAATTCGAAGTTTCTTCGTAACTTTTGAAGTATAAATATTGTTAAACGTCTCGAAACGTCAAAACAATGATAAATTCTTCAGCAACGCGACAGTTATTGAAAAAAGAACAAACGGAGTTCCCTAAATTCACTATAAACTTAATTTCTTGTTTTTTAACATCGCTTCTACACTCGACTACCCAATTACTGTCAAAATTCTTTTTTGTTCGAGTTGATAGTCGCAGCAGAATGTAAATTAACGAATTAATAAAAAATTTCTACTTTTTCTCATTTCGCAATTTTTTGTTCATGAATAAAGTAACTTGTATTTTTTCGGTTAGGTAAGTTGAGAATTCTATTTTATCCGGGATGCATTGTTTGAAAAATTCGACATCCGTACGCAACAGCGAAGTTCGTATATATTATCTAGGGCGAATAATTCCTCCAATGCCCAATCCACGTATTTCTGAATCGTTATCGATATTTTTTCATCGAAATTTGGCATTATAGCCTATTAGTTACCCATCAGTTAATTACTACCGTACTCGTTTACTTTTTTGGTTTAACGTGCTGCGTGTCGGCGTAATGGCTGGACGAGATGAGGCACGATGAGGTACTAATTTCTTTGAAAAAGCCGATCGTTTGTATGAAGCTTAGTGCGTAGTTGACTTTCACTGTATCCACTAAAAAGATTTGTGATTGTGGCGTTGACGAACGCAAATTTCAACAGTCCTGAGCTAAATGTGCGCATTCAAGTATTGTGTGTTTTACAGAAAGAGGTTCAAGAAGAGGCGAAAGTTTTTGTAGTATGCAGCTATAAGTAATTAAAATATGATCAAGTCTTAAACAATTAAGAACCATTTCCTCTTTTCTAACGATTTGGAGGTTAGCAGACCATTTTTTAGGATCTGATTTTTCCTATAAGTACAGTTTATTCGATGTCAATGTGATCAGATATTTATCGCGGGCCTGCATTTCAGAACAAAGCAATTGTTAAAAGTGGCCTTTTCTCGAGTTTTATGATTCTGAAATACGACTTTCATAACTAAAAAATTAGTTCATGCTCAAACAAGTTGAAAAAAAAAGTTGTTGAAAAAAAATGTTTTTTTCTTCAAAATAAGCTTTTACAAGTGCAAAAAGTTGTGTGAAGTGAAACCTAGCGCACTCAAATAGACCCACATAATCGAACCCAGTGATCACGATCGAAGCATTTTGGTGGCCGCATAAAAGTTTTGGTGAACTTGAAATTGTGGGAAAAAAGAATAAAAGCGTACAATAAGTTTAGGTTAAAAATGAATTTTTAAAAGAAAAGTTTTTATTTTTATTGATTTTTGGCTTTAGCTTCATACGAAGTAAACATTATTTTGTTTCGGAAGGTTGGCTGCAGTATTAGTATATTTTTAAATTGCAGTAGTGAGTAGAATAAAAGCTTAGAAAAACGAATAATTTTTCTTTCTGCTCTTCCGTCATTTTCCAACTGAAAATACTGAGAATGAAGACTAACGTATAAAAACTGTAATGTTCATTTGAAATTAGTCTATACTTCTGTTAGTGATAACATGAAACTATTTTAGGATTGCTCGAATGTGGACAACAGAAAAAATTGGATTAACTTAAATCAAGCTGGAGAATTTCAGCAATATATTTGTTAAGTATATGATAAGATAATTGTATACTTTAGTATTATCATATAGAGTATTCACTCGTTACGTTATCCAACCAATATCCGCACAATTTTAAGGTAGGTAACTATGCAAACGTGTACTCTGAGAGAAATTGACATTGTTTATTGGCAGATAATTGCAAATTCAGGCGGGCAATTGTGTAACTGTGCATTTTGATAATTTAGTGAATACTCTATATCCTCGAGAATAAGATCGCAATACTTAAATTATTACTTCGTGAGTCATAATTTATAAATCATAAAAATCATACACAGCTTAGGCTTAGCAAAATTCACTAATAAAACCTTTTCCATCAGTTAATTTGAGGGATAATCACAATTTTTTGACAGTTGTCATCATTTAGTGCTAATGAATGATAGATTGAGCTGGTCATATCTCCATTCAGCAAATTTTCTCAAACTAGGAACCTGTCTAGATTGTTTTCACACACTTAAAAACCCATATTTCGTAATTTTCAGCTATATTGTTGATCTAATTCTTCAGAACGCGATTACCCACAAATGTACAAACATACACACATACATAAATACATACATACATACAATTATTTCTCATACTATAGTACAGTACCTGGTTCACTGAGCATTTCTCGGATGTGGACAGTAGAAAAAATAATGTTGACTTAAATTAAGCTGGAGAATTTCATCAATATGTATTTGTTAGGTACACGATTACTATTCTTCATTATTATCATATATTTTGAGAATTAGGATCACAATATCTGACTCATTACTTCATTATCATGAACCACAATAATTATAAATAGCTTAGGCCTAACAAAATTCACTAGTAAAACCTTTTCTATCCGTTACTTTTAGGATTAGTCTCAATTTCGCACGAGGCAATAGCGAAAGCACTTTTCCGAAGGTTTTGTGACGTCAGAGAGTGGTTGTTCCTAACCTGTTATAGATGTGTACTGACTGTGAAATCACTGAAATGGGAATCCTTATCAAACTGTCGTCGGTGCTAACCTGTGTGGGGCACAGATCTTTTAAAATTAGATCAACAGATCAATAGATCAAAATATCGCGATCTTAGATCAATAGATCACTTCAAAAAAGTGATCTAATTTTAAAATATAGATCCACATTTTTCAGATATTTTAGATCTTTAGATCTTCAAATTAGATCGTTTGTAATAACTTCAGTCAAGTACTTACACAAATTAGATAATTAAATAGTATATTACTGAAAATGAGTTAATAATGGGATCTGAAGTCAAAGTAGTTCCGTTCTAGTAGCTCATTTGGCAAACATTTCAATTTTGGAATTATGTACTGTTTTTCAGCATTAAGAACATACACAATCTATGCTTTCGAACGCAATTCCAGGAAAACCGTAAGTGGTAGAAAGCTGAAATTTTCAGAAGACTTTTACATTGGTTAACTAAAGATTTCCTGAAAGTTTGGCTGAAATCGTACGTTTATTTTTTGAGATATCGTTGAAATTTGGTTAAAATAATCAACTTTGGGAATATGAACAGAATATCAGCGATATCTCGAGAAATAAAGGTACGATGTCAGCCAAAATTTCAGCCTTTTACCATTTACAGTTTTTATGTAATTGCTTTTGATAACATTGATTTCGTATGATTTCAGTGATAAAAAACTGCTCATTATTCTGAAATAAACAGGGCTGTGGGCGCAGTTTAGCAGAGGCTTTACATCCCAAATGACTCAAATTTATTGTTCTAGATACTTATAATTTTCTATTTTTCTTTTTTTTTCAATTATTACATTATGGAAAGAGGTGATGGGGAGGAAATTGGGAAGTGATCTTAAAAATCAGATCTCCTTGATTGATCTGTCGCCCCACACTGCTTAAACCCAATTTCAACTGAATTTTCAATTTTGATCTTGCCAGAAGAATAGAGTAATTCAGTTCGAATTATAAAATACTAGTTGTGCCTGGGCAGGATTCACATTTCACACTCAGGACACACCTATAACAGGCTAGAAACGACCACTCTTTGGCGTCACATAACCTCCTGAAACCACATACATACGAACATACATACATACATACGTACATACACACATACACACACACACACAATTATTGCTCTTATTATAATATAGGATATATTATAGTCTAGGACTGTATACAATAAAATCTTAAAACTATGATAAAAAAATTGTAAGGCCGCTACACACGGTTCGCCTTTTGGCAGTTTGAAATTTGCAGTTTTCATTTTGTCATTTCATCTACACTCTGTTCATGTTGAAAAGTGTGCAACAATTCATGTTGGGGTTGGCTGGAGAGAAAGGAAAAGGTATTGATGCACATTGTTAAACAATGTAAGCATCATTTTGTAAGTTAAATAAACACTGAATTTCAAATAGGTAAGTATGGATATGGTTTATGACATCACGCACTTCTTAGCCTGAAACGAGTATAGAGTTTTACATTTCCCACTCCCTCACAAAATTGAAGCTTTCTTCGTTCACCTAAGGCAGCATTTACACCGAATGAACGTTCATTGTTCGTACAATATTTTTGTATATTCGCTGTATTACGGAATGTTCGCTGCTGTCGTTGATTGAATTCAGTCAAAGATTGCTCTTCACTCCGGTAGCGAATATTATTCGTTCTTATTAGTTTGTTCTTTGGCCGTTTACACCAAAGAACCCAAAAAAAAGTCCGTTGTTTCGTATGTTTGTTCAGTGTAAACATACCTTAACGAAAAAACTTCACACACAGAATTTACAAAGTGGCCTGAAATTGCAAAACAAATTGCGAATGGCGAGAAAGCAAATCGTGTGTAGCGGCCTTTAGAAATAAAAGAGAGGAGACATCGTTAAATTTTCAACAATTTTTTTTGAGGAATCCTCAAGTTAGGTAAATAAAGGTTCGAGTATATTTCATTCTTCATACTCATAAAAAACATAACCAGCTGGGGTAAACTAATTAATAATTAAATTCCACAGGTCCTCTGTCGCATTAGTGTGTCCTTATAAAGAAACGTTTTAAAAGAATGTCAGTTGTGCAGTTTCCATAACCCCCGTCTCTAAAAATTCGACTGGTTTAGATAAAAGTTTTTGGTATTTTTCTACAAAAATGTACTTAATGGTAAATAAACTAGAAATAATAAATTAAAAATTAGGAGAACTTATCCAGATAGTTCAATACAGTCTAAAGTAAATATATTTGACAATACCTTAGTTAACAATTATTTACGGAGACTTATAAAAAGTGAAATCAGTAAAGGTTCTTCGCAGATTCGGTAGCTACTGGGAATGAAAACTCTGATTAATTCACATTCGAAGCTATAAAAAGAGAAGCTTATTTTTGAATTTTGCTTAACCAACTGGAATAGAAATAATTTTTGATCGTATTAACAAGATAATCAGAGTTCCAGCACCAGATTTTGAGCCAAAAAACAACTATCACACACATGTATCAAACTTTGAAGTCAGAGCAGATTCCTTACGTACGGCAAAGTAATAAAAATGCAACATAAATTTGTTGTTAATTTTGTTATTGTACTAAGAGATCAAAAACCTGTTCAATTCAATTCGAACAATCACGCAATAAATCCAAGAATTAATAACGTCATTTTTTCCTCTCTTCTTTCTCTTTACCGCAAGTTTTGAAAACCAGTTAGTAATATTGGTAAAAAACCAGAGTCAATAAACCACGCGTGCCTATACAGAATGATAAACGGTACATAAAGCATTTAAAGGAAGAAAATTAAAAGTAATATTTTTTGTAACAACCTTGTTAATGTGTGACTTATTTAATAGCGAATTTTTTATAAACATATCATGTTTAACGAGGTCTAAGAAACGCCAATTAATTAATCAATGCGTCTATTTTGTTGTTTTATTTTCAAGTCATTGTAAAATTCTGAGTAATATTAATCGCTGAATTCATGGTAGAGGATTGTTACCTGGCCATATTCACGAATTTATACCGGCCATTCGGTGTAGCAAAAGTAATTAGATTACTGAGAATATTCACTAATGAAATTTATTTCGATAGACATGAGCTTTCATTCGCGTCGAGATAAAATCATAACTGAATCTAAAACAGCAGGTTCTCTTTGCTGGATAAACGGCGAATATTCTTTGTATCCAAGCCTATAGTCACAGCGGATTAAATGGAATAATTAAGACAGCATTACAGTAGAGACTAAAAACTTGTTTTATGGAAAAATAATATGACTACCTAGTGCGTACCTGAAACCAGCCTGAAAAGCTCGCAATTAATTTTAAGAACATACATAATTTTAGCGAATGCCCATAAAAAACTCAAGGAAACTGGTGTACCATTTGAAAGAATGAATATAAGTTGTTCCGCACGTGAATGATGATTTGTTTGAATCATCTATTAAAACCGTTTCCCAAAACATACAAGTATACATGACAGAAACTGCAGGTAGAATACAAATTTTCAATATTCTGTAGTTCATTGTTGCATGAATGTTTTGGGTAAATATAGGAATACACGACAGTATCTGAACTCGTCACCATACTATCGCCAAGACGCCTTGCACAAGCCTCTCGGCTGACAGCATTCAAAGCAGAAGCCGAGGAAATGAGGTTTAGTGAAATTTAACTTTGTTCAGTATAAACTAAACAGGCTTGCAACCACATCTCTTATAATTAAATTATTATAATTAGTAATATCGCAATTCTGACAAACGATAAGCACCTAATTAAGATTAAGTAGTACTTTGTGTCACTAATGGACACGTTACTATCAAACCAAAAACAATCTTTAACTTTCAGAAAGAATTTCTAATTTTAATCTTCTGAAATTTTAATGGATTGAAATTTGACTGAAGCTAGTCACTTCATAAAAACTTTCTTCTCTACAAAAACCTAAAATTTATCTACCAATGAAATTAGATAGAACACCATCAATGTTTTCATTATTATTGTTCAACCTGCATTAAAATTAACAAAATTGCAATTACTTTTGAAGTCAGAACAATATAGTTGATATTAAGTTCAGCAGCAACACGTTACTTACACACACATTTACAAACATATAAAAAGCATGCACATGCGCGCGCGCACACATACACACACACAAACTACAATAAGTATCTTGTGAAGTTTTAAACAAATCCTAGCCACTGTAACATTTTCAAAAATCACTGTTCCTAATTGCTCTAGAGCTGTGGGGGTAAACCTATAGGTTGATTCATTGCTTTCTCAAAAAATCGGGAGTTATTTCCAGTAAAAACAATGACATTTTTAATCATGAGAAATTCTCCTTACCATGTGACATTTTCAGACCTTCTTACTACCACTATGAAGTGATTTTAATTTTTAAACACCCTAAATTTTTCAAATTATTGTTAACGATTAGTCAAAGTTAATTTCAATATGAAAACAAAATTTTTCGGTGCAAAAAATTCATAAAAAAATCATTTTGAAATTCTGCCCGCTGTGGGATTTGAACACAGCTGGCAGGATCCTGAACATATAAAATAAATAAAAACAAAAATAAAAAAACAGTTTCTAATATTCTCTCCCCTCCCCTCTACTTACTCTCTCTAGTTTCAGAAAAATACTAAGTGCATGTTAAATAACGCCTTTCATACATTAGAAAACATTGCATTTAGAACAAACTGAATTTAGTATGTCTAGGTCATCAGTTCCCAAATTGTGGTCTGTGTATCACCAGATGTTCAGGGAAGGGGGACTAAGAATTTGGTTATAAACTATTGCGTTGATGAAGTTGTCTTATTCATGTATAAATTTTCTGTATTTCAATGTGCTTAGTGTTTGGGAAATTGTGGTTTTTATGCTGAGGGGTTCTGTAAAATCATTCAATGGGTAATAAAAAGTTTGGGAACCACACTGCCCTGGTTAATCAGATTAGCAACAGCTAGCTCAAGTTCAACTGCTGATCCATTAAAAGATGTACTTGTTAGCATTGCAAAATATCAATATACTTACATATTGATATTTTAATTTAGATAAATTATAGTCACATTTGGGGTAAATTGTGAGTTGATTTTTGCAAATATCCATACTTTTTGATTTTTTTTTTTTGCATCATTATACAAAATATAAATAACCATGTAGTTGATTTGTTTCGATTAATACGGGACAAAAAATTGATTTTAATACAAAATCCATTTTCCAATTTTTTTCTTAATTGGGTTTGGCAACATATTAAGTTTGAGTAAATATGGTGAAGATTTTGTAGATTATTTTAGTATAGATATAACTACACATTCGTTGTATGTAACTCAATATATTAAATTGTTTTTATTTTGTTTTTTTAGAGTGGCAGGGGGAGGAAATGGAGTTAAGTTTCAGAAGCTCAAGAGTTTGTAGAATAAAGGACTTAAAAAATTGTGAAGAGAGGGGAGAAGATTATGTACATTGCCTACAATACGTACGAGTTAATTTTGGTAGAAAAATACTGCTTTTATTTTGTGTTTCTAAATTAATTTTATGGTAATGAATGGGTAATGATTTGATGGGACACGTCACAAATCTCGTATTTTAAACACAATATGTGTATAGTATGCACTCGATTCGCACTATGTTCGTCATATTTTGATTACACTGTGATGTTTTTTGTGAAATATACTGGGAGTCATACTTTTTTAGGCTAAACTTTGAGCCAGGAATTCAAAAAAGTGTTTAAAACATTCTGAAATTTTTAAGAAAAATGTCAGAATGAAAAAAAAGTCAGTAGTACTAGTTTATGTCACACAAAACATGTCACAAGATATCATTGTCAAACCAACTTATATTATACTATATATGTTAGTTTTTAATGTGTTAACATTCTTGCTCACTGTGAGGTGTAAAAAAATAATTTGCGAAATACGTCGCAGAATATCCTACCCTATAATGTACTGCACAAAAATTTGTACATATTGCGCATACTAGCCTCTCCTCTTTACTAACCACAAATGAGGAATTTGTTTTTCTTTTCTTTTTTCATTTTTCTTTATATGTAGAATGTTTACAAACTAGATATGCGAGTATACTATCCTCACCTACACATTTCTTATATATATTTCCTTCACTTCAAAACCACTCAATCAATCTAGCTAAAATTTTGATGATTTATTTGGGTTATTTCGAGGAAGAGGATATTCCATCTTGATAAATCTGAAACTGTCATCAGAACAGAAAATAAAAGTGTATCAAATAATTAATGAATTTAATAATATTTTTACCAGGAAAACAGACGAAGTCTCCGTTTGTAATGTACTCGAACAAGTTGTTAGAGTTGATGATGAAACACCAATGAGGGGCAGAAATTTTAAGTTCTCGCACACAGAACACGAGGCCTTACATAAACAAGTCGATGACTTAGTAAAAGGAGGTGTCCTAAAAGAACAAAAATCAAAATACAAATCGCCAATCTTTGTAAAAAAGTAACCAGATGGAGTCTACAGAGTTTTAGTAGACTACCGAAGAGTGAACCAAAGAATTATTATGAATAACAATCGTGTTCCCACCATTAATGTTATTTGTCCATACTTAAGAAATAAAAAATGGTTCCCAATAATTGATTTAAACAGTGGTTACTTACAGATTCCTCTCACGAAAGAATCTAAACAGTACACTGGAATTAATGTGGATGGAATTGGATATGTATTCAATTCTACCCCAATTGGTCTTAGTATTTCCCCGTCAATTTTCCAAACCATCATGGATGACATTTTCCATGATATATTCTGGAAAAAATGGTATGCTACCTGGACGATGTCTGTATCTTCGAAGAAACATTCGAAAAATGTTTCGAAAATATGAGAGAAGTTTTAAAAGATTAAATGAAGTAAACTTAAAAATAAAACAAAAAAATGCCAATTTGCCATGAATGAAATCGAAATTTTAGGACATACTGTTCGATATAATGAATTAAGACTATTAAATAAAAATATAGAGGCAATAAAAAACTTAAATCCCCCAAATACTTTAAAACAATTACGATCATTTTTAGGATTGATAAACTACCATATGAAATTAATTCCTAATTTAGCTAAAATTACTGCTCACCCAACTGATTTATTAAGAGGAACAGATAGCAAATCAAACGCCAAAATAAAACTAAATCAAGAGCATTTTGAAATTTTCAAAAAATTAAAAGAAATAATGATTTCCAAACCTGTATTGGCAATTTACAACCCAAAATTATAAACCTGTGTTGAGGTTGATGCTTCAAAAATAGCATTAAGTGTAGTGCTGCTGTAAACTAATCCCATTACAAAACATGAACACCCGGTTGGATATTTCTCTGAAAGTCCAACCTGTCCAGTCAAAGTTAGGTTCCTTTGACTTAGAAATGATGGAAACAATTAATGCCTTGGCCCATTTTTGTGGCTACTAGCATTATGCTTCGTAGTATACATGGACCATAAACCTCTGATTTACTATCAGAAATTTAATACTCCATGTCCAAGATTAATAAGATTAATTTCAAAATTGAACAAATATAGTTTCCAGATTAAACATATTGCTGGAAAAAATAATTGCATGGTTGACATGTTGTCTCATCCCCATGACAAACCCAACAAAATTACTTTTGAAAAGGGAGAATTTCTAGAGGATAAAAAATACACCCTTCCTGAAAAGGAAAAAATGTGAATACTACATGTAGAATTCACAACGAAAATACAGTTCCACTAAACACCGTATTTTATCAAAATCAAAATTTATGGTACTACCCAAACTTCATTCCATAAAATTATCCCTACACCCCTTCTCCCGCTTCAACTTTCCCATATTACCCAGCAGTACAATCCACAACCCCTCCAAAGAATGAGATCAGTCATTCTCAAAATTTCCCAAATTCCCAGACTACAGTAAAGGTAGTCACAAGATCTGCTCTTAGAAGAAAGTCAAATCTCGATAACCAGATCACCCCAATCCCCCCTGTACAGAAGTCCCAACTTCTGAATACCTTCCAAAAATTGATTTACCCAAAAATTTAAAAACAATTCAGGGAAATGATTCGCATTGGAAAAATGTTATTTCATTATTAAATTATAATGAAATTAAAAAAGATAAGAATAAATGGCGAAAATTGAATCGTTCGATTCAATTATATTTTCTGGATGAAAATAATGTTTTAAAGAAATTACCTAACCCAATCTCATCGTATAATGAAGCGGTTACAGTAATTCATGAAAAATTAATTCCGACAGTTTTAAAAAAACTGCATGACGATCTGTTGCATGGAGGTCATTTCGGAATTAAAAAGACCAAAAATAAAATAAAAAATAAATTTTTCTTCAAAAATATGGCACAAAAAATTACAGAGTATGTTCTATCCTCTCACAAATGCCTAATCACTCAAAACTCACCCAAAGAGATTGGTCATCTCAAACACATCAAAATTGAAAATGCAAAACCTTTCTCGCATCTAGAAATTGATTTTATTGGAAAATTTAATACCGACTACGAACACTTGTATATGCTCGTTGGTGTTGATAAAAGTACAAATTTTTGTACCATACATCCAACAAAAAACCCAAATGCTCAATGTGTAATTGAGTATTTGAAGTTTATTTGTTATACGTATAGTCCTCCCAAAAAAATTTCATGCAATAACGGAGGTCACTTCGCAAACGAAGCCGTTTGCAAATTATAAAATGAAAATAACATTACCTTAGTGAAATACATTTACCAGAAATACCAGAAAAAATAAAAAATATAACGACTTGTGAAGAAGAGATCAAAACCCTTCTTCAAACAAGAGAAAAAACGCCAAGCTTAGCAAAAAAGCATTGGAAAAAAATGCGAAACATTATAACGCACACCATAAGATCTTTGACTTCAAACCCAATGACTTGATATTGCTTCATCAATCAAAAAACGTCGCTAAGAATTAAATAAAATATACCGAACCACATAAGATTGTTAAGAACGTCACAGATTTAAATTGTGTTATTCACATAAAAAATGATGACAAAACCATGTACGAAGAAACGGTTCACATACAGAAATTAATAAATAACGAAACAGAAGATGAAAATGATGCCGACAAAAATTTAGAAACCCCCATCCTGACCCAAATCTTACCTAAACCTAGGGGTCGCCCTGGTAAAATACACCTATGAGTATTTGTAAAGTCTATTACCCGTACGCAGTTAATTTAAATTTTTTTTTCTTTCTTCTCTTTCCATTATTCTGGTTATAAGATCTTCCCCCCCTCCAAACTAATTTTACAAAAGATTAGTGGCATATTCGATAAACAAAAATTATAATTACATAACATAATAAAAAAAAAGGAAAAACTCACCAACTGCCCATGTATCTGCATATCCATTAAGGAAGTCCGTGAGCTAATTGTCACTGACGGTACTGTCCACGTCTGTTGACATAGGAAACAGGTTGCTGCTGGGACTAGGATCCTCCTCTGAATTTGATCCGATGGTAGCAATGCTGTCTTCAATAGAGGAAGTGTTTCAAAAGAACAAACAGACAGTAGGGTCATTCAGCATCCACCCACTCTTGAGTGACATCGCATGGTAGGGTTCTGTGGCGTCATAGTGTCAGACCATATGAAACCCGAACAATGACACTGACACATCTATACAAGGTTTGTAATGCTTGTTTAAAAAATGAGCAAAACCAAACCTGTCTGGCCCCATCAGAAAATTGGCAAGGTAAAACCTGTTGATGTGTACGTATGCTACAGTTACAGATTCGTTACTCTACTGCAAAAAAATACAGAGCAACCCAAGCAGTAGACCGACAGTACACATAAGCCAACAACCCCTTGAGTATCGAGATTTCCCCAAAACTCCAGCTTAATCCCAGAATATCCAAATTCTATTGACAGAGAACGAGGATAGAACACTCTGAGTGAAAACAAGAGATGTTTTATGAAGTTCTCACACCCAGGGCAAAACCAAATGGCTCCGGAATCTGACATTCTCCTCCACTGTCTCCTCTGGAACCCGATGTGGATGGAACTGATTGAGGAAAGCACCTTGATTTGTCTCCACAGACACGCGATATAATAGTGAAAACAACATGTGAAGCGAATAATAAAGTCTCACTTCACACAGGCAATCTTGAAATGGGCAAATGTTGGACAAAACCTGACTTCCAAGGAACCAGGTTTTGTTCGCCTTCACCTTCCTCATTGAAACAAACATAAGCTCATTCATATATTGAATGGACATCGTAAAATTTTTTTTATTTATAAAACAAAAAATAAGGAAAAAACTCCCGCACTAACACAACAGAAACTACAACACAGAAATTTTTTTTGTTAATGTAAAAAACCGGTTTCGAACTATATAAATACATAATTGGAAAAAAATCATAAGGTGGAAAAATCACAACCTAGCGTCTGTGATAAGAAAACTCAAACTACCTAGACAAAACTAGTAAATTTTATATACGATTTACAATCGAATTTTTTATACGTACATTTGCTAAAAAAAACTATCTCTCTCTTCACTTTCCCCCAGCTTTGTACGTCCCAAAAAATTCTGAAATCGGAAATCCATAAACAACTAATTTGTAAATAACTTAGACTTTGCACTTTTTTTGTTTCAGAAAATGTATATAAAATTAATTTTCTATATTGCAATAACTGTTCCAACGGTAATTATTGCATAAAGAATATCGTCTGACCCATATAGGATAACGACAGCGTCAACTGGCTCTTATTTTCAATAAATAAGCAACATTTTTGTATACTCCAAATTTGCCCAAATTATATATTCCATTAAATTAAATCTGCAGGAATCAGCAGATAACCTACTGGCAACAAACTTCAAACACCGGTTGTATAATGAAACAACCTGGAAAAATTGTAAATACGCAGAAATGGCAAAACGACTAAAAAATTCAATAAAAAATCTTAAAGAACAGAATGATGCAATGATTCAAAACTTCTATTCAACCCTGTCCTTTATTCGAAGCAAACAAAGTGTTTTCACTCCGATCAGATCTTTCTTTGGAAATGTGCTACATTTCTCCTGTCAAGTACTAAATTTTAGAGATGGAAGAAACTTTCTCGCAAACGAAATTACCTTAAAGGAAGAATATGATATTATAAAAAACCAACTTCTGTCCAAACATGCATCATTAGTGAATATGTCCACTAATTTGCATAGTTTCATCGATCATACTAACAGTTTTATGACAAAATTTATTTCTAATACAAATTCATTTATGGAAAATTCCCTCGAAGAACATGAATTACTAATTTCATTAAACTACATACAACAATTTTAAGATAATTACTTAATAAATACATTATGACTATCAAACATCCTAACATCCTGTAAATCGCACATGATTTTTTCTTTGATTATCTCGAAGGAAATTCTCAAAAAAGATATTCTAAAATTATTGGAAAAAACAAAAAACCTAGATCTGGATTTAGCTATCCCGATTAAAGACATCCAAAACTATTATCATGTAGAACTTGTAAACTGCAAATTCTCTAAAAATACTTTGGAATTAGAAATTAAAATCCCCCTAAAAAAACTTGTTGCAAAATACAAAATTTTTGATTTTATTCCTCTCACGTTCAGAAGTCATTCGAATCAACTGTGTAGGAAATTAGAACAAACACAGTACGTTACATTAGTGAAACCAACCTTCACTATTGTAGCTCAGATAAACCATTAAGCTTCCTTCCATCTAATATAGGAAGTGACAAATTATCCTCCTGTGCTAAAAACTTTTTCTTTCAGGACTTAAATCAAAACCTACTACAATCTTGTTCATTCAAATGTAGTATTAATAATAACCAAACATTAGTGCATCCTATTAGACACATGAAATTTGCTATTGTAAATTTTAACTCCCTTATTGCAAACAATACTATTAAAAAAAAATCGGAAAAACTCAAAATTAATAAAAACTCCCCTGGAACTTTTATTCTTGATGTACCTTATCATATTCAAATTGAGGATATTGACGAAAATAATAAAAATACTATTATTATCCCAATAGAGATCCCCTGTCTCTCTAAATCCTTAGAAGAGACTATTAAAATTGAAAACCATTTACTCCTACTGTGGACATATTTTTCTGAGTCTACAGAAACTTTTGATCTTGCCATAGACCTTGCAACTACAAAAGTCTATAATCCTAAATGGAAAAACTTTGTTCCCCATACTGCTCCTATGAACGACTTGGAGAACAAAATTAAATCCGATCAAAACTTTAATGACTATTTTATATTCATTAAAAAAATTACGCAAAATAATACGATATATTAAATATTTATATACGTAAGAAAAAATTTTGTTGTTCATAATGTATATTCTCAAAATATTTTATTCTAAGTATATATAATCACATTATATGACATAATTTTTATTCATACTTATTTAATAAGAAATTTTCTTTAACTCATACTTGTTGGATAGACTTTGGAAAAAATTTTTTTGATTTTTTTTGTTCCCCCTGGAGAATTGTGTAATGCATATTTTTGTCTATTTCTAAATATGACGAATATATTCGTTCACACGCTTTCAAATACCAAAAATGCAGGTATTCATCAATAATGAAAACGTCCTATTTGTAAACAACCACTAAATTACACGTACTTGATTTTACAAATATAGATATAATGTCTGTATATTCATGACCTCATTTTGCCTATATTGCGAGTCAGCACAACTATAACAAGCCCCTACCTCACTTAGCCAATCCAGCACGTACACTTACATACCCCAAATGAGTATATAAACCCTCGATTCGAAGGAATAAACACACAGTACCTAGAGCTTCTCTTACAAAGCCACTAGTTAATAAACAATCTTGTCTAAGGGTTGTAATCCCAAAGGTTAAACCTAGTTTATAGTGTTTAAAATATTATTTAATGTACTTGTGTCGTACAAATTTATTATTTTAATAAAAGTGTTAACTCAACCTTGTGTTTTAAATATTATTGAGTCTCTCAAATGCGTTAAGGTCCACGATAGTTGTGGATGATAAATTGAGTATTTAAATTATTATATAGGTATTAATGTTTGTCCAGTGTTAATTATCTCGTTTATGGTGTAACACTGAAAGTGGTTCTAATTAGGTACATTACCACCTCTTTTGACAGTTATAATGGGTTGATTAATTTCTCACATGGGTTGATTAATTTCTCGCATGAGTTTATTAATTTCTCACATGGATCAGCTACTTTCTCAGTTTTTATTATTTTTTGCTAGGAACTAAATACCATATTTTTTATTGCAATATCATCAAATATAGGAGAAAAATAAGAAACTAATGACTTTTTCAATAGGTTTTAATTTCTTGCAAATTTTCAATAATAAACTGACAAAAATTTACAAATAAAAGTAATTTAATTAGTATTTTCAAATTTGGTTAAAAAAAGTAAAAAATTATTGTTCTCAAAAAAATTTAAAATTGTTTCCCTGTGGAGATGAGGTGTGAAAAGGTAAAGTGATTCTTTTGTTTAAAAAAAAAAAATTATTAATCATTATTTTTATCTGAGAAAAAAATTCATTGCCATTTTGGGGAACAGTGGGGGGTGTTGTAAAAAAATAGTGAGAAATACTTGAGCAAAGTAGGTGACTGATACTCATGTGATTTGCAGAACTTGCTTTTGTCTTGTGCTGAAAAATTCATACTTGTATGAAAATCAACTACTTTTCGCACTTGCATCACAAATAACTATTTTTTTTAATTCTGAGTTGAATATAGTTTGGTTTTCTAAACATTTCAATTTTTGGGTGATTACTAAAATTTCGATATTTTAGTTTTTGCTGAAATTTGTGAAGATTTCCTCAAATTCTTTTCCTAAATTTGGCCTTACTTTTAACTGACCTCTGTACAAATTATAAGCACTCCCTTTTCTTGAGTTTTACTTTTACTTCACCAAGAGATTTATTTATTTATCCGTTATTATCCTCATTTCATTTTTATAATTTTTCTTCATTCTAAGAATTTTGAAATTTTAATTTATTTTTTATAATAACTTGTTCTCTTTTAGGTGGGTTAGTTTCCTCTTACTTGAGTTAATTTCTAATGTATCCTCACTACAGTCAATTTCTAGATTTTCTTTCTCCACTTGGATTAATTTCTGATTTTTCACTCTGGTTAGTTTCTAAATTTCTCTCAATATTTTGGATATCATCTTGATTAATTATGCTTTCTCTTCCTAAAACACTTTTTTCTATTGCTGAATAGAGATTAAAATTGTCTCCAAATTTGGTATCATCTATGTACTAGATATTGTATATATATTAATTAGAGTTTTAGATTTAGATGGTGTTTCAATTTTGGGATCCATAATTTTCAGTACATTAGATAAATTAATTTTATTAGGTGAATTTATTGTTTTAGGGGAATTAGGTTTTCCCAATAGTTTTTTCGTAGGATTTTATTTTTGCAGACTTTTAATTTTATGATTTTGAATTTTTGCAAACTATTATTAGCGTCTTAATTAGCAGGTGTTTTATTGATATCTTTAAATTTTTCCAATTTATATTTTTTTAATCCTAAATTATTAATTTTAAATTATGTTACTTAAAGGAATTTTACTTTTTGCATCAACTTTCACCACACAATCACTGTTAATTTCTTAAAATTCACTGATTGATTCCTCCTTTTATAAATCATATAGATGAGCTAATTTCCTATCTCTAATTTTATTATAATATCTCGTTGAATATCTATACAATCTTTTTTGATTTTGGTACCAACAATTTTTTCTCAAACTCTTAATAGTTCCTCATTGTTGGAGTTGATGAGCCACTTCGCTTCTACAATGATATTTATAATTGGCAATATTTCATTTGACCAAATATCTTCTTCCTTTATGAAATTTCATCTTTTTTACTTAGAATTTTTTCTGTTTCAGGATCACACATTATGTAAATCACATGATGCAGGTCTTTAAATACTATTTTTATTTTCAAGTAAGTTTTCTTTAAAAAATCTACTTATTACACTCGGTGCGATATTAGCCCTCAGGGTTGGTGGTGAGGATATTTTTGTTTCATGATCTCAGGAAAATTTTGGCACCAATAACTCAAATTTATATATACAATAAATAGATGGATAGATAGATAGCAGTCACTTTCTTGTTCACACAGTACAGGTTGCAATTTTTGTGTGAAAATCACTAAATTTGGTATGAATATTTGTACTAAGCTAAGGAGCAGACCTATTGATTTTAGTGTAGATCAGTCAGACGGTACTTCTAGGACTAACATTTTCATTTCATTTTGGCTATAAAATGCTCAGTTTTGCACCAATAGCACGGATTAGCGAGACAATATATCCAGTACCTCTATTTTTGTTTTTATATAGGTCATAGAATGAAGAATTTTGGAACAATATGTATGAAATTTGAAACAAATATTGACTATAATTTGTTGTAGCCTACTACCAATTTTGCTACGGATCAACCAGATGGCACTTCCAGCAAAGCTTTTTTTTTCCTTTTTGTTTCCTCTAATTTTCACAAACTTTTCTTTTTATAAAAATTAACAACATGTTAATGTTTTCTTTTTTTTATTTCATAACTGTGGGGACTCACTGGTATGAGGTAAAGGGGCTCGGACCCCTTGACGACAGTCGCTGCCCCAAAGGGCAGGCCAATTACTCATCTATATGACGTTAAATGAAACACAAAATACGTTCGATCGTAATTACCTGCAAGTACATGCAGGTAATGTACGAGTACCGAATCGTGACATCACCAAACAATGCCACGATCCGTACACGAACCGGCCAGCCATCTCTCATCATGATAGGGGATAATGCGACCTGGCCACCCTCACCGACATATGTATTACCTTACGTACGTGTGTTTGTGTGCGTGTGAATAAGCCGTATATAAACCGCCCGAACTGGCTCTAAAATCGCCAGTGTTCGGTCTGGTTCTGGCTTACCCGTACTTACATACGAAGTGGCTGAACACGCTTAAATTCTGTTGAATTTCCTTCTGGTGAGAATATCTCTCACAACAAGGTATTCCACAATAACTTTATTATATTTTTTTAGTTTTATTTCAAATTATATGATTATTTACCATACTTTAGGATCTTGATTAATTTCTCATTTCAAGAAATAATGCTTTTAAATTTCATATTATCTAATGCTTTCTGCAGTTAACAAAGTTCATACAATCATGACATTTCATTTACACATATGAACTTATAAATAATTAAAGTGACCATCAAAATTCATAATTATTTTTTTTTGAAACCTAATTTTTCTAGTGAGGCTTTCTTTTCATTTTGTTTTGATTTTCTAATTTTTTATTCCAATCTTATGAATTCTCTATGCTTTGAGGAATTTTTTGGCTAAGTCCTAATTCCAACAAAAATTTTACTATGTGTCACAAAAAATAATTATCCGTTAGAAATTTTTTTCCACTCGCAACTAATCTCTACTTCTTTTCACCAAGAGCAGGCTTCACACATTTTTCATTGGGTACTACCGAGAATTTTCACAATTAATAGTTCAAAGTACTTCAAATCACTGAAGAATTTACAACCTAACTTTCAATTAATTGTAAAAATTTTGGACAATTTAACTCTGAACTTGAAAATTTTCTCTAAGTTCAACTTTTTTGACAAAAATTTAAAAAATTCTGTGTTTTGATAATTTTCCCAGTTGCATTATACTCATATAATGCCAGTTTAAACAATTAAAATATTTTCGTTTTGACTTTTTGCAAAAATTATTTCCGGACTTGAAAAATTCTAACGAATTTTCAAAATTATTACTACTTCAAAAAATTTTTAATTTACACAAGTATTATTTTTTTCATACATTTACTTTGCACCAACGATTTTAAATTAAAAAATTTTCTGTTATGGCATCAACTTTTTGACGGAATTCTTTCGACTTAAAATGATTGATTAACTCAAAACACTTTGACAAAGTTCCAATACACGTAAATTACTTAGAATACTGAGCCCCTTAACATATACTTTATACAGAAGACTAGTTAACTGAAGTAGTTAACCTGGATATGGTTATTTTAAAAGTGATTTTACATTTCAATAAATTACAATAATTAGATCAACGACGTATTTGTGAGAGGATGAATACATACGATGACATGATGATAGTAATAGATGAGCATATAATAGGATGATGCCAGAATTGACCAATGAAATGATTGATTATCCTACCCTCAATTATGTGGCTCAAAAAAAGTAGCTCTTCTACATGATTCGAGATAATTTTGGAAGGTAGAAGGAAATAATGTGTCAGCAAAGTTGGTGGAGTATTGAAGGTTGTAAGTAAGTATGCCGCAAATGAAAACTGTATGTGGAAGTGAGAGAGCAATATATGCAGACTGATGCATCATATCATATAGAGGGTGCATTACAGTTTATTGGAGCGGAGATATATGAATATAAACGTTAATGAGTAGAAATATATAGTTACAGTAACACACCCACACCCACACACCCATATACACATTCTCAAAAATATTTGAAAAATAGCAATTACCGGCACGATGAAAAAAATTAACGCCAAGGACAGAAAAAAACTTATTTAAGTAGTAACCTGATTCTTTAAAATTTTCTGATAAACTGAAACGAGGTTCGGAAAAGCAAAAATAAAACTGTACACGAATTCAAAATCATTTTAACCCCCCGTGGGAAATAAATGAATAATTTAAGGTAGCTTTAACTCACCAGAGACCAATTATATTTCAGTCGAGGGGGAATCGATCAAAAACTTCGATATAACTTACCTGTAACAAAATAAAAGGAAAAAAGGACAATTAATAGAGTTAGTTGATATTTCAAGTATATGTAATTTATTAATTCTTTAATTAAAACTGACAAAAAATTATAGTTTTACTTCGTATTAGATCGACAATTCATAAATTTTTCAACAAATCATAAGCGTGAAGGAAAATCACTGCAGTTCAAAGAATTAAGAATTATTATTTTGCGTGAACTATTATTCCATGCTAGGACTAAATTAAAAACTATTTCGGGTAAGAAATGTCTTCATTCTCAACAGAAAAAAAAAAATCTAAAGTAGCAGCACAGCTCCGTTAAAAAAAAGTAGGTTTTTAAAAATTAGGAAATTAGTTAAGTATCTACGAACTAGGGAAATAACTAAAAAGTTAGGAATGAATCATACTAGATGCGAATTTAATCATCTCGATAACGCGTCTAAATAACGAACTGGTACATTGGAGCTTTTAAACTGTGTAGCCGTTGATCTAAAATTACACAGTTTAAAACCATTTTACCCTTTTCAAAATTGAAACAAAAATAGACTTTATGCGCTCCAAAATCAGTACCTAAGTATCTTCCTTGACTTAGTACTAATGTTCGTAACTTCGTAGGCACGAAATTTTTCATCTATCGAACAAAAATTGCAACCTGTAGTGGGTTAACAAGAAAATCTTATACAGAATATAATTATCTTCTTATAAGCTACTTCTATACAGCTGTCACATGACCTGACTCCAACCCATTTTTTTCTTCATTCTTCACTAATTCATGATTATGCGCCTGGTTTATTAATAATAATAATTATTACGACACATTTTGATTTTGAATTCATATTGGACCGAACGATGTTGACGAACTTTTTTTCAAATGATACAATGTTTCTGAAAAGTGCGGTAGTTGGATTTTGAATAAGTGTTCGATTTACCTGATGAAGCTGGAAAATAAACTTTTTTTCTTCAAATGTGCCGATGAACATGATAAGTTTTATTCTGAAGCATAAGCGTTTCTTTCACATACTCCTTTTTAACAAAAAAAAAAATTTAGTTTCATTGTTCTATTTGAGCTACCAAGTTTTGAAGTTTTCGAGTTCGTAGAGCTAAAATATCGCTAAAATCTCACAAGTAGAACAAAATAAACTTTTAAAAGCAGATGAGTCCATCCTTTCATAGAAATTATGTTTAATTACATTTATAAAAAGTTTCTGCATTGAAGTTACAGTTTAACACTATTGTTATTTGGAAGAGCACTGAAAAGCAGGAAAGTTGCACAAGACCAAAGCAAACGCTCTATTCCGCTTAGGAAAATATACATGGGAAAAATTTCTACAACACTGTAGGTTATGAATTAGAGTTTTTCGTACCAAAAATTTCCTTCGGTTATGAGACGAAAAACGTAGCCTCTCCGACCCTCATGTCGCTTCATGAGATCGAGAAGAATAAGTAGATTTCATAGAATACCTATTTAAAAATGAAAAGATGGTAGGTCGTTAATTGTTTCAGGGTTGCTGTAATATGCCACATTTTCTAACTGACATCAATCAAATCTGGGATAAGAATTTTAAAGTGAGATTAAATCATAATTAACATCTGGTATTAATAAATCACCAACAGGATTTCAATAAAATCTGTGCCATAGATGAACCGAATAGATATGAAGATATAAATGACAGCAAAAAAAAAACTGCAAAATGGCTATTGTTTCAATATAATGCATCATGAATGCGCAGTGCAAATAGTATTTTCAAAACACAGGTCGCACAATAGGTTACCATAAAATTTATGACGCACTCGATTGTTTTATCTTTCTTCTGCAGTAAACATTTTAAATACGTCAACCAAAAAATGTTTAGAAAAATTATTCTTATAATATAAAAGCCACTTCTGTAACGCTATCACGGGATCAGTTTCACAGATATATTAATTTGGCTATACGTATATTTGAGTCTAACTCGAAATCATTTTTTTCTTCATATCATATTGAATTATCCAGGCACCTGGTTGGCGTTTTTTTTTTTTTTTTTTTTTTTTTTGTGAAATAAATAAGGCATTTACGTTGCCAGTTCTCCTTATTCACTCTTACTTCGTTGATTTTGTTTGTATTCTTTTCTTACGTTTCTCACGTGTTGTGCTGGCGTGTAGAAAAAAAACAGTAGAAACGGAGGGATCTTTCTGATGAAGCGGGGGGGGGGCTTTACCAAGGCATGCCACTTTGTATGTCGGCGACTGCAGGGTGTCCTCCAGGGGCTTGGGCTTTGCCCCATCCGCTTCCTAAAGTGGCATACCATAGACTATCCCCCACGCCTGCCGAAAGATCCCACCGCCTAAGTGAACCACAAACTCAATTTATATCGTATTAAAAAAATTTTAAATAATGAAAAAACAACCGACCTCACTCCGTACCTAACCTCCCACCTTAAATCGTTAAACAAAATAAAAAATAAAAATATACACCCTGTGGAATACCTTGTCGTGAGAGATATTCTCACCAGAAGGAAATTCTACAGAATTTAAGCGTGTTCAGCCACTTCATACGAAAGTATGGGCAAGCCAAAACCAAACCGAACACTGGCGATTTTAGAGCCGGTTCTGTGAGTTTTTATACCGGTTTTGGCTGGTGCACACAAACACACGTACGTAATAAAATACGTACGTTGTTTAAGTACGGCCAGGTCGCATCATCCCCTACTATCGTAGGTGGCGGCTGGCCGGTTTGTGTATGAATCGTGACATTGATTGATGGATGACGTCACGATTCGTACTCGTACATTATCTGCAAGTATTTGCAGGTAATTACGATCGAACGTAATTTCGTGTGTTCGTTTAACGTCGCAAGGACGATAAGTTGCCTGCCCTATGGGGCGGCGACTGTCGTCGAGGGGTCCGAGCCCCTACACCTCATACCGATGAGTCCCCACAGCTACTCCCCCCCAGTTTTTGCGCCACAAAAACGACCAAAAATGCGCAAGGCCTGGGGGACGTGCGGGTTTACTTACGTCTTTGGTCGGCCTCCCATTTCGCCAGAGCACTGCCCACCGCGGCCCCAACGCACTCGTAGGATTCCCTACGGGCGTTTGCTCGGGCCAGGTAGTTAGTCCGGCTGGTTTCACCCCTATGCCTCGGTTTCGCGTTTTTCGCGTGGGCGTAGGGATGACGGCGGGAGTGAGGGGGCAGCGGACGCTTGAATACTGGCTTTCTGTGCATCGGGGAGTTTGTGTTCCCCGATGTCCAGGCGGCCATCTTTGCCCGTTCATTCGCGGCCCTCTCTGCCGTGAACAGGAAGCCCATCGCTTCCTTCTTCTCTTCGGGTTTCGGCTCCGGCTTCGGGGGTTCCGGAGTCGGAGTCGTCTCCTCCGGAGATCGGGGAGGAGAGATGACCGGCGGTAGTGGAGTCGTCATCTCCGCCAGTACATCAGCAACCGGAGGAGCTGTGTCCATTAACAGCTCCTCCTCTATCCTATCCAGCTCCGTTTTTGCTTTTGTCATCTGCTGAGTTTTTGATTTCTCAGCGGATGTCTTGGCGAAGTGGAAGCTGGCGGACATCGGGATAGGTATTCGTGACATTGGAACAGAATGGGTTATAGTTAGGAGAAGGTACCAAAAATTAAGCTCAAGAAACGACCAAGTAAATCGGTGGTTCTGAAACGGATGTTTTTACCTCATTTTTCGATTTACCTTTACAGTTATTTTTCTTTATTTTCGGATCTTCTTATCTACACGTAGAGGGGATAGCGCTTAAAATTCTCGGCCGTATACAAGTTTTCCGGTTAAGTTCTGATCGGGTTAAGCAGAGTTATGCCTGAAATAAACTCAGTGAATATTATTTTTCGAATTTTAAGTACAAAGGAATCTCCGTTTGTGACGTCACGTCGTAGAGATTATCTTTGCGGTTAACGGTACTCGCACGTTGCAATGTTTTGTTTCCGTATTGCACGTGGATTTGTTTATTCCTGTCTTCTTCTTTTTGTTGGCATTCCTCGTTTGCTTATCTCCGGAGTTTCTTTGTCTCGCGGAGTTCCGATATTTCCCGTATGTTTTTAGCGGGTTTCGACTTTTACTACGGATATTACTTTTCGGGAGTAAATTTTATTTTCGTCGCATTAACCTCTCGGACGTGCGGGAAGGATGTGAATTTTTGCGTTTTTTCGTACCTGGAGGTCTACCTCTTTTACGTGGGTGTAAGGGGGCCTCAGGATCGTATGTTTTAGTGGTCACATCGTCCGAAAATCTCACTGTTTTCTTGAGTTTTTCTTTATGTGAGGTGTTTTTCTCACTTTTTTCGACGAATTCTTCCGTTTTTGTTTCGGAATTCGTCTGCGTATTTTCGGGGTTCTCCTTTTGCACCCTTCTTATTCTCTTGTCGTCACTTACCAAGTACGCAGGCTTCAATCTGTCGATTGAAATTGTTCTTGGTTCGCCTGCGATGAGTATCACAAAGTTTTTCTCATCTCGTGATACTACTTTGTAAGGACCGGCGTATGGTTTCTCCAGCGCAGATCTCATTTTTTCGTCTCTAACAAATACGTGTGACGTATTGGCCAAGTGTTTCGAGACGTAAATCTTGGGCTGGCCATGACGAGCTGCCTGATTTAGGAAATTGTTGGCATCATTTCTTATATTTTGTACCATTATTTCGGGGCTAACTTCTTTCGATTTTGTGAAGAAGTCCCCTGGAAGGCGTAGCTCTTCGCCGAACGCTAATTGCGCTGCAGAGTGACCTGTATCAGTTTGTAGGGCGGATCGAAGGCCTAAAAGGATGGTAGGGAGTACTTCTACCCATCTCTTTGTGTCATGTGACATGATGGAGGCTTTGAGAGCTCTATGCCATCTCTCTATTTTGCCGTTGGCTTGAGGATGGTAAGCTGTGGTATGACTATGTTGAACACCAAGCTTATTTGCCAGCTCTTTAAAGAGCGAGCTCTCGAATTGGCGACCTTGGTCTGTGACTATGACTTCTGGTACGCCATACCTTGCAATCCAGGTATCGTATAACCTTGCAGCTACTGTTGGAGCTGACATCTCGTGAAGAGGGATTGCTTCTGGCCATCGTGTTGCCCTGTCTATTATCGTCAACAGGTATCTGTGTCCTTGGGATGGTGGCAATGGGCCTACCAGATCCATGTGAACCGTTTTAAACCGCTGTGTTTGCTTGAATGATTTGAGGGGCGAGCGAGTGTGTCTTCCTACTTTGGATTCTTGACAGTTCAGGCAACTGCGAGCCCATTTGTTGCAGTCAGACTTCATTCGTGGCCATACAAATCTTTCTGAAATTAGTTTAGCACTACATTTTGGCCCAGCATGTGACAGATTATGTACACTGTTGAAGGCCAACCTGCGATATTTTACCGGTAGAAATGGCCTATTCTTACCTGTACTGATGTCACATGTTAATAAAACATCAGTACCGGGAATTTTTCGCTGTCTCAATTTGAGGGTAGTATCATCGTTCGATAACAGCCCCTGCAATTCTGCATCCTTAAGCTGTGCTTTAGCTATTTCAGCATAAGGCAATTGGACAGGAACCGAGATAGCTTCGATTCTACTCAAGGCATCAGCTGGAGTGTTAAGTTCTCCACTTATATACTGAATGTCGGTAGTCAGTTGGCCAATATAGTCCAACTGTCGTGCTCTTCTCGGAGATGCCGGTTCTGCTTTTTGTGTGAAGGCATATGTTAGGGGTTTATGGTCAGTATACACAGAAAAACATCTACCCTCTAACTGGTGCCTGAAATGCTTCAACGCAGCAAAAATTCCGAGCAATTCCCTATCGTATGTGCTGTAATTCTTTTCTGTTTTTGAGAGCTTCCTCGAGAAGAAAGCTAGCGGTAATTTGATGTTGTTAGTGTCTAGTTGGTACAATGTTGCACCAATAGCAAAGTCTGATGCATCGGTACTTACGCATAACGGCAGACTTTCGTCTGGATGACCCAACAGAGCTGCATTTGCCAGTGTTTCTTTGATATTTTCAAAGGCCTGTTCGGCTTCTTCATTCCATTCGAGTGGAGTTTTATCTTTCTTTTTACTTGTCTTTATTAATGCAAACAACTTACTTTGTTCGGCTGCTGCATTCTTCATGCAACGTCTGTAGAAATTCACCATCCCCAAGAAACGCCTAAGTTCTGCGACATTTGAGGGCTTCGGGAAGTTCAATATTGGCTCTACCTTGGTCTTCAAGGGGGAAATGCCTTCGGTCGAGACTTTGTAGCCGAGGAAGTCAATTTCGGTCTGTGCATATAAGCTTTTGCCTACGTTGATAGTGAGTCCGGCTGCGTGTATACGCTGTACCACGGCTCTCACATTCTCCTCGTGCTGATGCTCACCGCCTTCTGAGCAAATGCAGATATCATCCAGGTATGCATATGCAAACGGCAATTCCCTAAACAGTCCGTTGATAAATCGTTGGAAAGTTTGTGCTGAGTTGCGTAGTCCAAACGGCATTCGAAGGTATTCGAATAATCCAAAGGGGGTTATAACCGCTGTCTTTGGAACGTCCTGGTCGGCCATAGGAATTTGGTGGAATGCCCAGTTGATGTCTGTTTTTGTGAACATCGTTTTACCCTTCATATTCGCGTTGAAGTCCATTATGTTGGGGACTGGGTAGCGATCAGGAACTGTTATGGCGTTTAAGGCCCTGTAGTCGCCAACAATTCGCCACTCTCCACTTGCTTTCTTTGTCATGTGGATAGGAGAGCTCCATGAGCTTTTTGAGGGGCGACATACGCCCTCTTCAACGATGCGATGGAAGTACTCTCGTGCCGCTTTGAGTTTGTCAGGTAATAACTGTCGTGCTCTAGCATGGCAGGGCTGTCCTTTGGTTTCTATGTAGTGAACCGTGTCGTGTTTGTACGTAGGATGCCTGCGAATTGAGGGCTGTGTGACTCCAGGATAGTCTGACAGGATCCGTAAGAGTTGTCCGTCGACTTTAGTACAGCTGGATATGTTTGTGTCCAGTCTGTATGCTAGCGTTTTGCCTTCCACACTTTTATTTTCACTATTGATCAATTTACCGTTTTTGAGGTCGATGATCAGGCCATAGTGTGCGAGAAAATCTGCACCCAGGATCGGGTTTGGAACGTCTGCAACCGTGAAGGACCACGTCATATTTTTGCTGAGTCCGATGTCTACTTTGCTTGTTTCAAGTCCGTATGCTGGAAGGTTTTGACCGTTCACAGTACGGAGATAGTATTTCGGAGGAAGTACTTTTTGGGTTTTATTTACTGGCAATATGCTCAGGTCTGCTCCCGAGTCAATTAAGTAACGTCTCCTTTTTGTCCTGTCCTTGATGAACAGGCGGCGTGAGTATTTTTCCGAGGGGTCTTCGGCCGCACAGATGGCCCCTCGTTCTAGTTTGACGCTTCCTTGTTAAAGGTTTTACCCCACCATCTGCACCTGTTGTTGCATTTGGTGGCTTCAGCGCCAAACCTGTTATGAAAGAAGCAACTCTTATCATCCCAATTTCGAGACTGGGTTTTGGGAGATGATGTTCTAGGGGGAGTTGAACTCTGACCCCTGTTTCCGGAACTAGATCTGCGGTCTCTTGACCGGGACTGACGTCCTCTGCTGCTGTTGCTATTGTTGTTGCCTCTGCTTTTCGATCTTTGTCGCCAGCTGCTATTGGGTTTCGTCGAGCTTTGGCTTTTGTTCCTCTTTACTTCTTCGGTCAACTGAGCTATTTGTGCTCGAAGTTGAGCGAGTTCCCCAGTCTCTGCAGATACTGCGCTGACCACCGGTTTTGACCTTGTGTATTCGAGCGCATTGTCTGTGGATTTCGCAAGGAAGTCCAGGTCCGCGGATGTATTGATTACCGTGGAACCAACGGCGGCTAGGCACTGCACAACACTTTGTGGGAGTTGCTTGCAGAACTGATTGCCTATGACAGAAGGGGCTACGATATTGTCCGCCTTCTGTCTTAACTTCGCCATGAAGATTGAGGGTTTGTCGTCCCCCATCTTCATACCGCCCATCACATCGTCTATTATTTCATTTTTCGTTTTTCCAAATACTTTCTTTATTTTTCTGACGAACCAGGCATACTTGTCCTCTTCTGTCGAAGGGCATTCCATGACGTCCGGAATGTGGCGGATTATCTGTGGGGGCATGCCTCCACAGATGTGTGTATACCGCTGGTTCAGTGTTATGTTCTCTGTTCTGAACCTGCCTTCCAATAGTGTCAACCATAATTCTACCTCATTCGGCAGAAATTCCGGGATATCTATCCTTCGTCTATAGAGATTGGGGTTCTGTCCTGGTTGCATTTGCAAGAGTTGCAAGATTTGGGCCAGAACTTCGGGTGTCAGCTGTGGCTGACTACTGCCTCCCTGTGATGGTTGTGGGTTTTCAGTTGGTGGTGGAACCATTGCTATGTCTTTTTGTTGACAAGCGTATTCCACAGTACTTCTGCCTTCCTTGCTGGTCGAAAACACTGGCTCCTGTGTTTGTAGGACAGGTGTTTTCGGGTCGGAACTTTGGCTTAAAGTCCGACCACTTCTCAACGTTTTAACTGCAAGATCTTCTTTATTTATTGCAGTTCCCAGTCGTGCTAGTTCTGGGTGTTGAGGGCCTTCTTCTATGTTTGCTAAATTCAAGGAGTGTCGAGTCGAAGTTGGGGGAGTTGGGGGATGAGTCCAACCTTCTTCCTCCAGATCTACTGTCTTGTTTCTCTTTATTTATTTATTTTAAAGAGAGGGGTATAAATTCCCACTTCAGCAGACTCTTACTTCGACGACCTAAAGGTGTCTTAGTCTGGGTAAAAAAATATTTTTAATTTGCCGAGCAAGCGAGAATCTCGCCGGCGCTACTGCGCCAAGTTGAAATAGCGCCGAAGCGCCTAAGACTCCTCACGACGTGGCTGAAATCACGTCGGGGTCACCACTGTGGAATACCTTGTCGTGAGAGATATTCTCACCAGAAGGAAATTCTACAGAATTTAAGCGTGTTCAGCCACTTCATACGAAAGTATGGGCAAGCCAAAACCAAACCGAACACTGGCGATTTTAGAGCCGGTTCTGTGAGTTTTTATACCGGTTTTGGCTGGTGCACACAAACACACATACGTAATAAAATACGTACGTTGTTTAAGTACGGCCAGGTCGCATCATCCCCTACTATCGTAGGTGGCGGCTGGCCGGTTCGTGTATGAATCGTGACATTGATTGATGGATGACGTCACGATTCGTACTCGTACATTATCTGCAAGTATTTGCAGGTAATTACGATCGAACGTAATTTCGTGTGTTCGTTTAACGTCGCAAGGACGATAAGTTGCCTGCCCTATGGGGCGGCGACTGTCGTCGAGGGGTCCGAGCCCCTACACCTCATACCGATGAGTCCCCACACACCCAATTCAAAAAAAAAAATTAAAACAAAATTGGCCGAACGTGAATTGGAATTCGCGCCCCCTGGGTGACATGTCATTGCTTTACCACCGTGCCAAGGCAAACGAAGCATCTCCCCATAGCAAACGCTAATGCAACTAATGAAAAAAACAATGAATAATACCTATTATGACGGGTAAAAGATATAATTATGACAAGTCCAAGCGCGTCTTGTCTTATACTACAAAAAAGATATAGGCACCTGGTTGTTGATTAATTGATAATTCTGACCTATTTATGTAGGTCTGCCTGTGTGAATTATTGCTCTTGCCGCATCGGTTACTTACTAATTTTTTAATAATAAGGTTAGGATTCTCAGAATAAGTTTGCCTACCATTTGACTGGGAGCAAAAACGATATAAATAAAATAGATATGTTTTAAAGATCTGACTTTCAACCTGGCATTGCTCGCCGTCATCGAGAAGAAGGAAGTGGCATACACTATTTGTAAATATTCACCGTTGTTACCATAAACTTTACGACAAATTGAAAACAAGTTCCGAGACCTTGCTACGGTACAACGCACTATAACATCAAGTTTACGTATAAGGGAGGCTGTAATAACAGATTTTTGCATCATAGCTATGTTTAGCCAACGTAATACGAGCAAGGATACTTTTCTGGCGTAATATTATGGCGACTGTGCGTACCAACAAGTCAATTTTTGGAAGGATTTGTAATTCTGACGCGAATGAATGAGAAATAATATAATTATCCTACGGAACGCAAAACCGCTGGGCACACAGTAAAAGTAACAATATTTACCTTGTTCGTCAATAACATTTTGATAACGCCGTTCTATTTATTGAGGAGAAACAAGAAAAAATTAAAAAAACTAAAAAAACTAAAAAAACTAAAAAAATTAAAAAAACTAAAAAACTAAAAAAACTAAAAAAACAAAAGAAGTAGAAATGAAAAACAATGGGACACTTATTTCGCATGAAACATCGAGGGTTCAATTTGTTACAGCCACTTCGAGTTGAAATTTCGACCACCAACGGTCAAAAATGCCAAATTCAAATAACTAGGTACACATGATTATGATGATGATGGTAATGACGTGTCCATGCACTGGTTTATGAGCCACATAAAAACAAAGTGCCACTGCATTGTCACATCTAGCAGACAAAATTTCTTAATTTTTGGAGGACGACTCGGTCGAGCTCCCCGTCGAGTTCCTAGGGCTGGGTTTCATATAGACTGAACACTCAATTAAAACGTCTCAAAAAATTAAAAGGGAACCCAACTCATACTTACCAAAAGGAAATTATGAACTCAATTCACCAACACTACTGTGAGCAGTAACCATTGGGACTTTGAAGGCGAAAGAATTAGAGTAATTAAATAGGCACCCGACTTTTATGCAGCGCCAAAGCAATAATATTGACCAGAAAATTTTACGAGAATATACCTCAAACGTTGCGCTGCATATTCTTCATAAGTGATTTTTGTCTGACATATTCGACGGCTTCAAACCTTCTCAATTAAATTGAATGTTTCAGATGAAATTTACAGCATTTCAAATTTTTAACTCTCCAGTATCATCATATATATTAATACTGTAAGGTCACATCGTATTTCTCCCTTTTGCATCACAAAGGATGGACGGATTTTTATGAAGAAGGCAGCAATCGAAAAACCTTTGAGCACAGAATGCGGCAGGACCAATAATATTTTCCAAAATTCAATTGGGAAGTTAAAATTTTGAAAAAAAAAAAAAAACTAATGGCGTCAGAGCCGATGGACAAATAAGGTACTCTCAGTACATTTATCCTTTTCTTAATTTCTTTCAAATTTTTTATAAATTTTATTCGTGAAATGAGTGGTTAGAGGGGGTTAATTGCTTTTAATATAATTTTTTTTTGTATTGTTGGTGGTCAGGTGTGGTGAGGTAAAAGAAAAAAAGTGTGTTATAAAAGCCAAGTCCTCTAACAAATAAAAATTATTAAATTATGAAAACACACTCACTAATCTTCTCTCTGATGAAGAAATTTGCCCAAAAACATTTGCCAAAAATATCTCCACCATATGCAAGTGTATATTTATAGGCATGAGTGAGTGAGTGAGTGAGTGAGTGAGTGAGTGAATGAGTGAGTGGGAGAGAGAGAGAGAGAGAGATATGTATTCTAATCAGAATTTATTCTATAGGTATAAATCAGCTCACTATTCTTAACAAGTGGAATAATCAATTCTAGAATTCCTGCATCATTTAGAGCGAGCGGCTGGTAGTGTATAAGAAAGCGTTATAATTCGATGCACTATGAATCCGTGAAAAAAATATTTCCAGTGTTGTGACCTTCGTTTTCGTGAAATATGTTATTTTAAAAGACAATGAACATATTGAACATATTACCGTGGTTTCAAATTCACTAGGTAGGTCAATAGTTGCACCAAAATGAAACTCTGGTAATTTTAATTACCAAACAGTACGAGGAATCTGGTCTTCGTTAATGCCAATTCAGAAGGTGGGTAGTTATTTTTTCAAAATGAAATGAGACTTATTTCGTAGGTTTCTATCAAGAATTATGGTATCATCAGTGAATAAAGACAAAAATAGAAAGCTACATGGTAGGTAAATTAAAAATAAATTTTTTTTTTAGATTACTTTTTTAATTTACCAATTTGTGCGATTAAAAAACCGAGGAAAATAAATTGTGGGTTCACCTCTAAAACCCACAGGCGAATTGATTTGGACTTGCGTGTTCGGGTGTTACCGTTTTGGTAAGGCAGCCAACCTTTTACAACATTCCTGAACTGGCGACTAACAAAAGGCATCACCGGTGTAATGTTAGGCTAAACACGCACGTCATCCGCGAGTATCGGAAGATAGGCGCGTGTTTCGTGTTTAGCCTAGACTGCGGCACGTGCGTATTCGTATGCACGTTCGCGCTAGGCTATGTTCGTAACACATCGGCTAAACAGAGAACGAATTTCGTTGCTCGTCTGTTTAGCCTAAGTGCTACGAGCGCCTAATTGTTTTTTAACGTCTGTAGACTTAATTGTGCGGACTTGGTGATGGACCAAGTCCGCGGTCTGTCGACTGGGGCCGAGCCCCGAAAGAAGGGAGGACATGGTCCCCACAGCTACTACCCCCCAGTTTCACTGTTGGTGGAACAACTCATGATCCGAAGTCTGGGGGAAACCCGTGGACGACTCATTTGTGTCCAGTGGGTGGCCTCGCATTGTTGCAAGGGTTGGCATTTCCTCCGAAGATTAAGTCTCGGAGGGCCACGCCGAGGGTATGTCCCGCAATAGTCCCATCGTAGTAGGATAGTCTACGGCGTTGCTGATAGTTAGCTCTGGATTGGATACCACGTTTTCTATTCCTACGAGGGTGGTGTCCATGTTTGTCCGCCTGAGTACTTTTACGGAAAGGAGTGAAACCTTGGAGAAGTGGCGATTTGGAAATGCCAGTGTTCTGAAAGTTGTTACGGACGACAGAGTTAGAGAATTTGAAATTTGAAAATTTCGGCTCTGGTTTCGGAATTATCGAAAGAGCCTGATTTTTGGAGGTGAGGAAAATGCTCGCCTTCCTAGCGTCAGGTGGCTCTGTGGTGTTAGCCACAGAGGAACAAGCCGCCGATTGGTCCGCAGGGAACGGAATAATTTTTGGGGTTTGTTGCGTCATCTCATTGAGAATTGACTCAACGTTAGCAACATTCTCTGAGGATTGAGAATTATTTTTGGCAGGTGGAGGAGGTTGAGTTGCGTCGGAAAGCAACATTTCCTCCTCGTAATCGAGAAGTTGGTCAACTTCCATGGTGGTAGTTGAGGACATAATGAAAAATAAGATAAAAATATAAGGAAATTCGAAAGTGGAATCAAAGCGAACAGTTCTAATTGAACTTAAAAAGTGGTGCTTTGAGCAACAGTCGACAGGCGAGTGAAATGTGTTTGTCACTTGTTGCAACAATTTGGTTCGATTTTCCTTTTGCAATCAGCTGTTTGTGACGTCAGTCTATAGTGTGTTTTATGTGTTTTTATCTAACCTTCGATTTTGAGGTCGACGTGCTAGTGTGTTAGAAAGAGCACGTGTGATAAGAGTATGAGATTTTTATTATATCTATATATAAGATTTCTATGTATTGGAATTTTATTATATCTATATATTTTTACTCTCTGCAAAATCGAGGTGATACTCTTGTTAGTTTCTGATTGCGTTTTTTGTATGTTCCTTTTGGCCTGCCCCTTTGTTTAGGCTTGATTGGGCTTTTAGGATTATATGTGTGAGTTATTATTTCCTCATTAAATCTGACTTTTTTCTTATTTTTGGTGTTTGATTTTACCACTTCACTATATGTTTTTCGTGTTTTATTTGTTTGTGAGTCAGATTTTATATTTGTTTTTTCGTCTTTATTGTCTGAATTTTGTGAATTTTTATTTTTATTTTCATTTATCATTTTGTCCAGTTCTGTATTTTCACTAATTAGGAATGCTGGTTTGACCCGATCTATCGACACCTTCTTTTCCTGTCCTGATACAAGTATTGTGAACGTTTTTTCTGTTCGATCAATTACTTTGTATGGTCCAGAATAGGGTTTTTGTAAAGCTTGTTTCATTCCTTCCTCTCGTAAGAACACATGCGATGTTGTAGCTAAGTGTCTTGAGACATAAGGTTTTTGTTTACCGTGAGTAGGTGCTTGCTTAAGGAATTGATTTGCATCGTCTTTTATGTTTTGCACTAAGGTTTCGGTGTTTATTTCTTTTGATTCGATGAAGAAATCCCCTGGCAAGTGTAGTTCTTCGCCTAATGCTAGTTGAGTGGCGGAGTGGCCAGTGTCGGTTTGTAAGGCTGATCTTAGGCCTAACAAGATGGTAGGTAGGATCTCTACCCATCTTTTTGTGTCAGCAGCCATTATAGAAGCTTTAAGAGCTCTATGCCACCTTTCTACCTTCCCATTTGATTGGGGGTGGTAGGTTGTAGTAGCCCAATGTTTAGCACCCAAGGTTTTTGTTAGTTCACTAAATAATTGGCTTTCAAATTGTCTACCTTGGTTGGTTGTAATGCTTTGGGGTACTCCAAATCTAGCAATCCAGGTTGTATATAATTGAGTAGCTACTGTTTGTGCTGACATCTCAATTAATGGGATTGCTTCTGGCCATCTAGTTGCACGGTCAATCATCGTAAGGAGGTATTTATGTCCTTGTGATGGGAGTAATGGACCCACTAAATCTATGTGAAGGTGTTTAAACCGATTGGTTGGTCTAAACCTTTTGAATGCAGATTTCGTATGTCTGCCAATTTTAGCTGTCTGACAATTCAGACAGACACGGGCCCAGTTGTTACAATCTGAATTTATTTTGGGCCATACGAATCTCGAGGTCATGAGTTTTGTAGTACTACGAGGTCCAGTGTGTGATAGGTTATGCACACTGTCGAACGCCATTTTTCTGTATTTTAATGGAATAAATGGACGTTCTTTACCAGTTGACACATCACATATTAGTAGTAATTTTGTGTCAGGGAGTTTTCTCAGTTTTAGTTTGAGACCAGTGGTGTTGGAAGATAGCAATTTTTGCAATTCTTCGTCTTCCAGTTGATCTTTTGCTATTTCAGCATATGGTAACTGAGATGGAGTTGTGATAGCTTCAATTCGACTTAAGGCGTCAGCTGGTTCATTCAGCTCTCCTTTGATATACCTTATGTCAGTCGTGAATTGGCTGATGAATTCAAGCTCTTATTTGGCGAGGTGAGGCATGCTCACTTCTTTGCTCAAAGGCATGTGTTATGGGTTTATGGTCCGTATATACGGTGAAACATCTACCCTCTACATGGTGTCTGAAATGCCTTATTGCTGTATTTATTGCCAATAACTCCCGGTCGTAAGTACTATAATTTTTCTCAGTTTTGGAAAGTTTTCTCGAGAAAAAGGCAAGTGGTTGATTGGTGTTATCCTTTATTTGGTATAAGGTAGCACCTATTGCAAAATCGGATGCGTCTGTTGAGATACAGAGTGGAAGACTGTCATCCGGGTGAGCCAGTAATGTTGCGTTGGCTAGCATGTTTTTTGTATTTTCAAATGCTAGTTCTGCCTCTTCGGTCCATTCAATGGGCGTTTTGTTGCGCTTTTTATTAGTTTTAATAAGGGCGAACAGTTTGCCTTGTTCTGAAGCAGCGTTTTTTATGCAACGTCTGTAAAAATTGATCATTCCTAGGAACCTTCGAAGTTCTGCAACGTTCTTGGGTTTAGGAAATTTCAATATTGGCTCCACCTTTGTTTTCAGGGGGGCTATACCTTCGGGTGTTATTTGGTACCCGAGAAAGTCAATACTGTTTTTAGCAAATTCACTTTTAGGTAAATTGACCGTAAGGCCGGCAGTGTGTATACACTGTAATACAGCTCTTACGTTTTTCTCGTGTTCATCAATTCCACCTTCTGAGCATATGCATATGTCGTCTAGATAAGCATATGCGAATGGTAAGTCCCTCAATAGCTGATTCATAAAACGTTGGAAAGTTTGAGCAGCATTTCTAAGTCCAAATGGCATTCGCAAGTATTCGAATAAGCCAAATGGAGTGATGAGTGCTGTCTTGCAGATATCTTTTTCGGCCATTAGTATGTGGTGGAAGCCCCAATTAATGTCTATTTTAGTAAACATTGTTTTACCTTTCATATTGTTATTGAAATCCATTATATTGGGTACGGGGTATTTGTCTGGAATGGTTTTAGCGTTCAGGGCTCTATAGTCCCCGACGATTCTCCATGTTCCATTAGCCTTTTTGGTCATATGTATTGGTGTAGACCATGAGCTGTTAGAAGGTCGACAAATACCTTCTTCTATCATTTTAGAAAATTGCTTTTTGGCTTCAGCAAGTTTGTCGGGTGGCAATCTACATGCCCTTGCTGAGCAAGGCTGACCCCTTGTTTCTATTACGTGCACTGTATCATGTTTGTACGTTGGATGTTTCCTTATTGATGGTAATAAAATACCTGGATATTCATTCAGTATTTTTAGGAAATTTTTATCTACAGTTGCACAGCTTCCAATGGAAGTATCTAGTAATTTGTAATTTTTTGTTATACCTTCCACATATTTGCCAGTGGTTAAGTCGATTAAACGTTTATTTTTTAAGTCGACTAGCAACTCATAGTGAGCAAGAAAATTTGCTCCAATTATTGGTTGTGATATATCAGCTATTGTGAAATCCCATGACATGTCCCTATGGAGACCAATGTCTATTTTGCAATGTTTTTTGCCATATGCAGCAAATGTATGTTCGTCAACTGCATTTAATTTGGATTTCGGAGAAAATTTCTTATGTTTATTTTTAGCTGGTAAAATGCTGAGATCAGCACCAGAATCTATGAGGAATTTTCTCCTTTTTGTCCTGTCCGTGATGAACAGGCGGCGAGGTGAGGGATCGGTAGCCACCGATATGACCCCTCGGTCTAGTTTGACTTACTAGTCTGTTCTCTTTTCTCGATCTCTGCGAGGAGAGTTTTCTTCTCCTGCGCGTCTTGGACCATTCTCTCCGCCCATCGTTTACAGCGGGTGTTGCAAGCCTTTGCTTTTTCTCCATATCGATTGTGGTAGAAGCAAAGAGCTGCTGACCAGTTCGGATCTAGTTTCTTGGGAGATTTGGATCTCCTCGGAGGTGTTGGACTCCTATTTTTATCATCTCTCCGTCCTCGAGAGCGTGACTGCCTGTTATTATAGCTTTATTTCTATTGGGGTTACGTCCCCGGCTCTTGGATCTGTTGTTGAAGTTACTCCTAGCAGATGTATAGTCTCTAGCCTTGCGAGTTTCCATTTTTAACTCAGCTATTTCGGCTCGGAGCTTACTCAGTTCGTCTGCTGGGGCTGCTGTTGCTTGGATGGCAGGTTTCCCTGTGTACTCCATTGCAGTTTCTGCAGCTTTGGCTAGTGCTAGAAGGTCGTCATCGGTCCTTGCATTAGTCAGGTTTAGAGCACCCAGCAATTGCACCACCGAAGCTGGTAGCTGCTCACAGAATCTATCTGCAATTACCATTGGAGAGACATGGTTATCACCTTTTTTAACCAGTTTTGTCATAAAAACGGTTGGTTTGTCGTCTCCAATTGACATCCCACTCAATAATTGCCTTATTTCCTGGCGTTGAGTGGTACCAAAGGTTCTTCTTATTTTCTGAATGAACCATTCGTACGGGTCTTCCTCATCTTCCAGACAGTCCATTATGTCTGGGCAGGCCCGAATTATTTCGGCTGGCATACTACCGCAAAGTTGCTGGTAGCGTTCTTCACGGGGAATTTGCTCAACCCTGAAGCAGCCTGTCAGTTGCATGAGCCATGTTTCTACGTCTTTGGGCAAGAATGTAGGAAATTCAACTCTCCTTTTCTTATTTTGGAGGTTGCCAAACAATTTCTGTTGTTTGTCCAAGGCTTCTTCTACACTAGCTTTAATTAGATCTTGAATGAGTTTTTCTTGATTTTCAGCTTCTTTGGAAGCGATGGTTCGAACAGCTGCTTGCCTAGCTATATTTTGAGCTGGTTGATCGGCAGTTTCAACAACATTTTCATCTACCATTGCGAATAGATTCAACTCGTTAGAGGATCCTAGATTTACAAATCGTGGGTTACCACAATTGGTGAGACGTTTCCTTATTTTTAGGCGTGTTCCGTTACCCTTCCAAGTGGACAACGTTTATTTTGGAAAGGGGGGTTGATTTCCCACAGACAGTCTCCAAGTGAAGAGTCCAGCGAAGATTTCCGCTAGACAAGCGCGATTGCTCGCACTAGCAGGCCAGCGGTATTCCACCAGCTAGCGTTTTCACGCCTGCTTTCCTAAAAAAAATTCCCAACGTAAGAGATCACGTCGGGGTCACCAGGCTGTGGGTTCACCTCTAAAACCCACAGGCGAATTGATTTGGACTTGCGTGTTCGGGTGTTACCGTTTTGGTAAGGCAGCCAACCTTTTACAACATTCCTGAACTGGCAACTAACGAAAGGCATCACCGGTGTATATGTTAGGCTAAACACGCACGTCATCCGCGAGTATCAGAAGATATGCGCGTGTTTCGTGTTTAGCCTAGACCGCGGCACGTGCGTATTCGTATGCACGTTCGCGCTAGGCTATGTTCGTAACATGTCGGCTAAACAGAGAACGAATTTCGTTGCTCGTCTGTTTAGCCTAAGTGCTACGAGCGCCTAATTGTTTTTTAACGTCCGTAGACTTAATTGTGCGGACTTGGTGATGGACCAAGTCCGCGGTCTGTCGACTGGGGCCGAGCCCCGAAAGAAGGGAGGACATGGTCCCCACCTAAATGTTATAAATTCGATTCTTCTCATAAATCTGGAAGGCTTTGAAATATTAATAGACCCACTTTTGACGACCGGATGAGATGACCCAGTCTCCAAAGAAAAGATTCTCACAAAAAGTCTCAATCTAATAACTAGCGCACCTCCAATTAACTCGCATAAAAATAATGTACTGTAACAAAAAATCGAACTCCGGTTCATTAATGCGACGATGAACCACAATATCGTATCGAAGTTGCCACTACACTTCAGTACGACTGCGCTTTTCTCCCGCATTCGCAGTAATCTGACTCCCTTAACGAAAGAAAATTCGTAGAATCGGTTAGCTGATTACCAAGTCTGAGATCTATTTTGAGTTTGACGATTATACCTAGTAGCTTACCTAGGTAGGTACACGTAGGTATGTATAGTGTGACAAAACGGAACCAACTGAAAACCCTTTTTGGAGTCATTGTGAAGGTATTCTCGATGGCAGAAGGTACATGTGTTCATGAACTTCAACGGATCGGGGCATTCACTTGATACAATTATTGCGGCCCTACCACACTAGTCGCTACACGTATGCGGTACCTAACCAATACGATTCAAACCAATTAATCAATTTAATTCAAAAATTAACTAAATCTTGACAGTTATAATTATCGAGGACATTGAGGTGCACTCAACTTCAAATGAAAGAAATCGTTAATAAAATACATTCACAGCTAATTGGTATTGTCAGTAGCCGGGAATGGTATATAATTATGTTCCAGGCCAAGTGAGAAATCTTTCATTTCAAGAAATGCGTACGAAGTTACAGGTATTCAATAAAATGCTTGAACGAATACCTACTATTTTTATTGTTATTTCATATAAAGTCTAAAAATGTTGAGGCAATTTCTACAAGTTATGCAGAGTACAAAATTAAACCGTTTTCTTGTCTGAACTGGAAAAAATTAAAGAAATTAATGCTACGCGATCACAGGGCAATTTTATTTTTACAAATCACCGTTCTAACGCGTTCAGTCTGTGTTCATGAACATGGAAGATAGAAGATGCAACATTATCAATGAAAAAATTAGAAGTAGTCAAGAGTGATGTCGAATATAGAACAAGGAAAGAAAATAAGGGACTTTGCCTCGAACCATTTGAAACAAACACGTGCACAGAACCTAAATAAGTAAATAACTTTATAACAACCAATAAAGGATTTCAAAACATTCTTCATGGCTCTTACGCCAAACGATTTTGGAATTTTCGAATTAGTTAAAACAAAATAAAAAACAGTAAAACACTGAAGTTCTTTTCATTTGTTTGGTTTCAACACCGAGCCGAAACAGATTTTAACTATTAACATAATATCAATTAGGATTAAAAATAATAGTCAGAGATAGCAATAATTAGAATATTAAGATTAATTTTATGTTATACAAAAAATTCCAACGCAGCAATATCTCGTTAGAAAATCCAGTTTTCCAATTCGCACCGACAATAAATTCAACAAACAATCCACAATTCGAAATGCGTCAAATTTCATAGTTAAAGTTATGTGTAAAATAAGTAAAATAAACCACTGCGCCGTAAATACGGAGAAGATACTTCAAGCAACACAAGCGACTTGCTTTTCTCCATGAAAATTATTTTTGTTTTACATGTTTCTGGGAAACTATTGAACCAATAAGCATAGAACTCTTATGAGACTCTCACAAACCCACAAATATTGTATCGTGAAAATTTTAGCTCTATCTCTTTCGTAGTTTCCTCAAAATCCTGAAAAAACCACTTATCCAGCAATTTTTTTTACATTTTGTACGAAACTACCGAACGAATAGGCACAAAACTTCAATGAGATTTTTACAAGCATAAGAACCATATATCGTCAAAATTTCAGCTCAATTTCTTCGGTAATTTTCTCAAAATACTGGAAAAACCACTTTTGTAGAAATTAATTGTTCTACACTTTTTCCGGAAACTGCGTCACCAATAGGCACTAAACTCAAATTAGACTTGGTCTTATATAAAGACTATCTTTTATGAAAATTTCAGCTTTACGCCTTTGATAAATTTTTTAAAACACAATTTTCTCTAGCAATCGTCTTTTCCCATATTCTCGAAAACTACTGAACAAATAGGCACCAAACTTCTATAGACTCGCACAGGCACAGGAACGGTGTGTCGTGAAAACTTCAGTTCGACAAACTTTTTAGTTTTCTCAATATCGTTGAAAAACAACTTTTTTAGAAATTTTTTATTCCCTAGTTTTCTCGCAAACTACTGAACAAATAGGCAACAAACTCCTATCAGACCAGGTCCTGAATAATGACTACCTTTATTTCATTCCTATCCCTTTTTTTCGTTTTCTCAAAATCGTGCACAAAAATGTTGGGCCATACATATATACACGAGGTTTGATGGACATGACGGATTTTATACAGTTTCTGTAAAATCGAGAATGCTATTCTACAAATAAACAATCTTTATGTCGTCAATTCCATTTAGTAATTTGAATTTTATAGGAATACAGCTCTCTACAGTACATAATTTCATTACATCCAACCAAGATATATACATAGGTACAAATAAATTAGGTTTAAATGGGAAAATTACACCAATCTTTTTTTTTTTTTTATGAATCGGATAAATTTCGTCATCCCCATTCTTAACTATTCGTGACGTCAAATTTTTCAATACACCGTTTGCAAGCAATCTGGGTAATTATTGCGAGTCAAAGTCACATTAAGGTCATTTCTATAAATTCTGCCCGATGTCTCCATGCGAAAAGGGGAGCGGGTGGTATTCGGCCACAATCCAGCAGTCAAAGGTTTCTGAACTCGCATTTTACAATCACATGTGAGAGTACCAATTGAGCGAAATCAAACACCATGTCATTTCGAGTCGCAAGTGTGACGGAAGCTGGTCTCGAGCCTGAGATACTTGAATTCCTGCGCCCTCTAGTTGCAAGGAGAAAGTATTTTCTTAAGTAGGATTAACACTGTAGCAGACAAAAAAACTGATCAACTTGTTCTCACAAAGGATAGCAATGATTCCTGAATTCTATCGAAAAATGTTTATGCTTGTATAATTATAGAAGTTCTTGTTTTATTATGTGGATTTCTGAAGAAAATCTACATATTAAAATCAATCTGGTGTAGAGACTCAGGGTCAGAAGAAGGTTTTTTTACGTTCAGTACATACCATTATACTGCATTTTTGGAGCTTAAATTGTTCTAAAATGCGTGATTTTTAAGCAATAATCACGAAATTTGGTACAGACTTTGAATGTAATACATTCTAAAATTTACTTTCAATCTCAGAAGGCTGGAATCAAAATAGAACCGTCTTAGAAAAAAAAATATATATATATATAAAAAGAACTAAAAGAGAAAAATAATTCTTTTAAAATTTCTCCGGTAAGATGTAGGTTAAGAGACTGGAATTACTGAAGTCAGCGCTAATAGGGTACCGGACATGATTTTCAGTAAACATATTTTCAAATTTAAAAAAAATAAAAATAAAAAATATCAGTGAAAACCGCATTAAAATTGGTTGGATAGAATGGGAGAAAATGAATGGTAAAGTTGAGTTGTCAAAAAACGTTGTGATATTTTTTGAGCAGTGTATGTGATGTCATAGAATTGACACATCAGCAAACTTTTCACCTCTTTCACAGGTTTCTCATTCATTCATTCCTCACTCTCCTGTTTTTGTACGTTGGTTTGGTTAAGCTCATCAATTTAGAAAGTTCATGGTGACTGTGAGGGAAGGGAAGAAAGAATGTGCACTTGCACCCCCCACCCCTTATTTATAGACAAATTCAAAACATTGAAAAACAATAAAAACTAAGAAAATCAAAAACCAATTTTTATTTTTATATTAGAGCACAGTATTGAAAAAAATTTTTGGTGGTGCCTGAGGAGTTATTTACTTTTAGGGCTGAGTTCACATTTGCAACCCATTTTTAGATTTAACCCTTCATTTAGCCCCCTGTAGCCCAAGAAATGGAATTAAGATAATATTCTTGGATGTTATTGAGTGATACATCGATAATATTGTTTTTTGGGGCTCTGATTTTACATTTATAATCCATTTTTAGATGAAACCCCTCCTTGGCCCCCAGTGACCCCAAACAGAGGGTTCAAATAAAATTCTTAGATATTATTGAGTGATACACAATAAATAATGTTTTTTGAGGCACTGAGATTATATTTACAATCCATTTTTAGATTGAACCACTTTTTTTCTTACTTTGGCCCCAAAAAAGGGATTGCAATTATACCTTCACTTATTATTGAGTGATTTATTAGGTATTGGTAGTCCACGTTTTTTGAGACCAACAAAAAACAACAAAATTCAGTAAAACCACTTATTCAGCTTACAGCTTACTTGTAAGAAAAATAAGATTTTTGTATTTTTACTCAAAAACTTGTACCTAAAACATTAAAAACGATATATCACACAATAAAATGTGAAAAGTCAAAACTAGCTAGTTATATCTGAACAATGGATCACATTATAAGGAATTGAATGAAGAAATAAATGTCAAAATAAAACTTCAAGTCTAAAAAAATTACCAACAATGTATCACACAATATAATAGGAAAATTCAAAATTAGCCCCTTTCAGAGCCCCTGTGGGATCACATAATGGGTAAAATTAAGAAATTAAATCAATTCAAAATCAGCAGCTAAAAAACTATTACCAATGATGTATTACACTACAAAATATGAAAAGTCAAAATTTCCCCTCATTTTGAGCCTTGGGGGTCAAAAATGAGTAAAATGAATAAAATAATGTCAAATTTGAACTTGGTGCCTCAAGAAACATTACAAATATGTATTACATAATAATATGTAAAAAAACAAAATTGGACACTTTTATGGGTCTCTTGGGGTCAAAAAATTGATCAAATTAAAAAATTATAAACAAATTTGAACTTAGCACCTCAAGAAACATTACAAATTATGTATTACATACCAAAATGTAAAAAAAAACAACAAAATTGGGCCTTTTTTTGAGTTCTCTAGGTCAAAATACTGATCAAATTAAAAAACTCAAGATCCAATTTGAACTCAGTACCTCAAAAAATATTTTTTTAACGCATAAACAAACAATATTATACCACCTTTATATTGAGTTGGATAATTTCAGTGTATATAAGTTGAAAGTTCCAAGAAAATGAATTAATGACCCATATCTGTTGCTCCTTTCTTATTTTTGGGATTTCAAAAAAAAAAAAAATTAGATATGATACTCAAACACCCTCATAACAATTTTCAACCTTCTACCTCAATGGGAAGTACAAAAAATAAATACAGATAGAAACCCAAACTTATTGAATCTTATTTACTTAGGTGATAATTTAGAATTTGAGCTTTCTGTGCCAAAAGTTTTCTTGGGTCCTGAAATGAAATGTGCGCCCACCCTTGATTCAAAGTCATTTTTTAAAGTCAATTTTGTTCAGTAAATTTTCACCAAAAACCTACTTAAAAATGAAGTATTAATGAGATGTATTGAAACCAGCAACCTCTGATAATGCAAAATACAAAAACGTCAATTCTATGACATCAAAACAACAGGGTGCGCATCGAGGTACCATTTTTGGTGTAGCACAACTTTGAAATCTTATATCTTCCTTTCTATTCAATATTTTTCAAAAAAAATTTCAGAACCTTCATTCACAGGCTTTAGACTATCTCTCCCATTAATTTCAAGTAATTCTGAGAGTCATGTCCAGTACCCTATTAAAAAGTTTCGTCATAGAATTGGAAAGAATTGACGTAGGTGTGAAGCCTACGTGGCAAAGGAAAAGGACATCCAATTCAATAATTTCAGTCCCCAGACCTCGATTTTGCTGGAGAAATTTTAAAATAATTATTTTTCTCTTTTTAGTGTGTTTTTTTAATTTTTTTTAAAGTTGGTTCTACTTTTTAATAAAAAAATTTTTTTAAATGATTTTCTGTTTTTAACGTTAGTTAGTGGCAACATTATTCCAAACTAACAAATTTTTTTATTTTAAGATAACTCTTTAAAACTGCCTCATGGATTCTAAAAAAACTTAAATGGGACTACCAATCACCATTCAATCATCTCTATCAATTAAAAAAAAGTTCTTCAAAATCGGTGCCCAGGTGGAGAAATTATGTAGGAATAAACTTAAAAAAAAAAACAAAAAAAAAAACCATACACACGGATCGAATTGATAACCTCCTCCATTTTTTGAAGTCATCCGTCAAAAATAAAACCCCAGTACGGTTAGATACACATGGGAGAAAAAAATCCCAAAATCAATAACTACACAATTCTATTTATTTTCGGTGATAATTATATTGGTCCAAATAAAGATGACCTCGTTTCCGACGACATTGTCAGTGAACGAGACGAGAAAGTCACGCACACACCCAAAATAAGTGGGGTGTGTCACTCGATGTCGAATTTAGTAATAGAGCACACAAAAGGGGTTCCGGTCGTTCCGTCGTAATTTTGTCATTTTTTTCTTCGAAAATTCGGAATAATTTTACTTTTGCCTATAAATAACTTTTTCTTAATTTACTTATAACGCGAAGCACGCGAGACTATGTTTCTTATTTTTTCTCTACTTTTTCCACCACATTAATTACCAGAATTCGTCGTTAGTTTAAATGGGCTTTTAATGAGAGCTACGCGATGGTACGTGCGTACGCTAAACGTCTTCGGCCAGGTAAACATCAGTCAAATAGCGCAAACCATTGACACGAGTTTCTTGACTCCACAGGACGAACGTGACACCGGTCACCTAGCCCAGTTAAATTACATAAATGCATCGGAAAGTCATTGGCTTTCCGATCTTCAGCTCGACTTACGTAATACAAACAAACAGTTTTTCCAACGCAGGCTGCACCAATTATTCTGAAGCCGAATATGCTACGTACTTCTCAAGTTTTAGCTAATTTTAAATTCTTTCATTGTATCACAACTCGATAGTTCGATTTAACAGAAAGGGGCGAGAGAGGGCTCGAGTGACGTAAGCAGCAACTTCGACGAACATCGTCTTGGCTATGGAGCAAGGCGCTAACGACCTAAAAATCTGTACTTACGGACGCTTCCAGGCGATGCGAGACGTCATAGAGGACGTTAAGAACTGAGGTCAATCGAGTCAAACGAAGGTGCTCCTACGACTAATTGTTGGCATGGTAATAAGTCGCTAGTTCACTCAGATTGAGATAACATCATAATCCCTAACTTCTACGAAAAACTATACGATACACCTATCTAGCTTTTTATCTTGTGTCAAGAAAATAGGGTATTCGATTCCAGTAAAATCTATTCAATCGATTCTGAAGAAGGAATCGGGAACTGCATCGATTTTGAAAATAGAGCAGTTAAAAAATTCCGTGCATAATTACAAAAACATTGTATTCTAATGGTAGTAAAATCGCACAAAATGGATAGACCAATCAATCATATATTTAGCTTTCCAAAAGCAAATTATTGATTTTAAACATATTTTTATTTTCTGTAATTTTAAGACTTTCCATATACGATGAGGAATAGAACAACTAAATAAATAATGTTCCGTTTTCTGTCTTCTAGAATCAACAGCTCTGTTTGATAAGACTACACCAACTTACACCAACCTACATCAGGAGGGTGATTGGATAAATGTAGGAATGTTATACGACTTTATGCTAAGTTTTACTTAAATATTTGTGGAATATCCCTACTGGTGTAGGTTGGTGTAAGTTTTAGTGTTATCCTATCAAACATACCTATTATAAACAGTAGGCTGACAATTCATAAAAATATCCTACGGATACATAAATACCTCCATACCTCTATACTAAAACAGGAGAGCGTTCAAAATAAACAACCAATACAACAATGTGGTTGTTTGTTAGGATAAAGTTGAAATTTTACCCCAAGTTTACTCAATTCAAAACGAATGATTTCTCCGAAAGTCGGAGTAAACAATTAAAACACAATAGATTGTTACCAAATATTTCACGCTATTATCAAAATAATACGGCATCAACTAATCAAAATTGTTAGGGTAACTTTTCATCAGATATTTACTATTCACCAGATTTGAATGATTCTTTTATCATTAATAAACTCATTTATTAACCCTAAACATAGGCTGCTTATTATTACAATCTTTCACAAATATTCCAGCAGTTAAAAAGAAACAATATATGTTTTCATCCCTTACAAAAATACATTTATTTCTTGTCCTTAAAGGATTAACAATTTAAAGAAGGATAGAACAAACAAGAAACAAAAAAAAAAAAATTCTATCTTTGTCTCCCTCTTACCCTATACTTGACTTCTCACTTGTGGGACCCTGGACCCACCCAAACATTTTTAAATTACAGATGTTGCTGTTAGTAATATTCTGTTTGCTAGTATAATTTATCTTGCCAGTAAATTATTAAGTTTATTTCTATTCAAGAGAAGACCACGGCTAATATTCTATGGAGAATATAATACATTCCTTTATTTATTATTGTATTTAGTTGGCAACGTCTTTATCTACAATTTCCCCAAATAATGTTTCTTCTATGGTTATCCTTTTAGGGGCAGGCTTGTTTTGGTTTATATAGCCATACCTGAGTCCATTTTTAATCGGCAACCAAAGAAAATTACATTAGTTGAAATGTATCTAAGTTCTTAGAAAAAGATAAATTGTTTTACATAAACTCAGTAAATAGTAACAGAAGTTTATGAAATAGTTTGCCAGGATCGTAAAATGCATGTGCCTGATTTAGTTTTGGTAACATCCGTGGGTTAACAGATCCTTAACTTTGTTTCAGGGAATCACGTATTAGCGAGTTTAATCAATGTCAGCTACGAAATAAAATGGATTCAAATATCATCAAGAGTGTAATCATTTATCCAAATACGTCTTATATGTAAATTTACTCTTTCTATATACAAATAATGTTAAATGAGATAGCTCAGACATTTTCATACTACACACGTTGAATGTCCCACCATTAAAAGATGACAGATAGGTTAGGTTAGGAGCCTTGTGAGCTGTTGTTAGAGCACTGATCTACTCCCTTGCTTTTCTCTATGATATATGACGTTTATTGTTGCTGTGAATTATCAGTTACATACTGCAAAGATTTTTACAATACTGTATGAATTATAATTTCCCGAGTATATGTTGGAGTCCTGTGTTTTTGGATGCCACACACTCTTTCTTCCCAGTTGGCCAGTTATTTGTTTTTCAATTTAATAAACTGTTGGCTGTCAGCCACAAATTTTGACTCTTCATATTTAGTTGTATGATACACCAGCAAGTATGTTTTTAGAGGTGCTGATTTCAAATTTGACGTTTATTTTTTCATTCAACCTACTCCTCAACTAACAAAAGCTTCAATGGGGGTGGGGGAAAATTTTTACTTCTAATACTTTGTTGTGTAATACATTAGTATGTATGGGATTTGGGATGCTGGATTCAAATTTGATATTCATTTTCTCATTCAACCCACTCAAGATCCCAAGAAACATCAAAAGGAGGCCAAATTTTAACTTCTCATATTTTGTTATGTGATACATCATCAAATATGAGTTTTGGGATGCTGAATTTGAACTTGATGTCAATTTTTTCATTCAACCCATTTCTCAACAACCATGGCTTCAAAAAGGTGGTCAAATTTAAACTCCACATATTTATTTGTGTGACACATCATCGTGTATGTATTTTTAGGGCTGATTTCAAATTTAATGTTTATTTCTTCATTCAACCCATTTAAAAGTATAGATTAAAAATTTTTATTGTTGAAGTGCTGAAAAAATGAAAAACTTTAGCACAGCAAGCCTCTCTAGAAAAAGTAGGTGTTCGAGAAAAAGAATGATGAACTATGATGGTAACATTAATTGTCTGTAAGTTTATATGCGTTAATGGTATGCTATGATTGTATGAAATTTTTTAACTGCTGATAAAATATTAGACAATGTGAAATTTAAAAGCATTATTTTTTGAAATGAAAAATTAATTATGATGATAAAGTCTGATGAATAATCATATAATTTCAAATAAAACCAAAGAAATATACCAAAATTATAAAATGAAAAAAATGAAAACATGAAAATGTGGTTAATTTTTATAAAAAGACAAGTTCATGCAAATTAGAAAAAAGAGTAAAAAAAAAGCTTTACAGGAAGTACCGACTGGTCGATCAGCACCAAAATTGGTAGTAAGTACTATGCTACAATAAACTAAAATAAATATTTGTTTTAAATTACGTACATATCGTTCCAAAATTCAGCATTTTAAGATCAATATGAAAACATAAAATAATGGCACTGGAAGTAACGTCCAGCCAATCAGCGCTGAAATTGGTAGCACTACAATGAACTGAAACAAATATTTATTTCGAATTTCGTGGCTATTGGTGCAAAATTGAGCATTTTATAGCCAAAATAAAAACAAAAATGGTGGTACAGGAAGTACCATCCGGCCGATCCACACTAAAATCAATACGTGCGGTCATTGGCTTAGTATAAATATTTACACCAAATTTAGTTATTATTGGACAAAAATTGCGACCTGTACCGTGGGAACAATAAATTGATTTATATCTATCCATCTATCTATACTATATAATATATATGAATTTGAGTTATTGGTGCCAAAATTTTCCTGATGTGAAACGAAAAATGTACCCACCTCAACCATGGGGCGCTAATACCACACCAAGTAATAAGTAGATTTTTTAAAGAACCTACACAAAAACTCTAACGTAGCAGTGCTCCGTTAGAAAAAGCAGGTTTTCAAAAAATGTAAAATCAGATAGGTACTCATTAAAAAGTTATTGATAGATCGTAATAAACATTTGTTCCGAATTACGTTCCTGCTGGTCCAAAATTAGGTATTTTATAGGAGAAATAAAAACGAAAATAGTTTTACTAGAAGTACCATGCGACCGATCTATACCAAAATCTATTGCAACTTATAACATTCGTTACAAATTTCGTAGCTTTTGATCAAAAATTGATAATTTTATAGCCAAAACAAAAACGAAAATATCCATAACCGAAGTACTGTACGGACGATCGGCAACAAAATCAATAGACTTGGTCCTTGGTACAGTACTAATATTCGTTCCAAATTTCGTGTCCATAGGATAAAAATTGCGACCATATATATATATATATATATATATATATATATATAAAAACTTGTGTTATTAGTGTCAAAATTCTCCTCGATTTATTAAACGAAAAATGTACCTATCCCCACCACCAGGTTGTTTCATGACATCAATATTAATTATTATCAATAGAAAACCTACTTAAAAATTATAGCCCAGCAATAATTCGCTAGAAAACCCAGTTTGCCAATTTTCATCTATAATTTATTTTAAAAAAACATAAATTCCAACAACATGAAAAAATTGTGAAAAGATATCGATAATTATCGATATCTTGTTGGGCTACAGTCCAATTCCCTGCACTTCACCACACGCACACACTGACTGCCACTCAATTCTAGTATAAGACAACACTGATTTACAATATTATATTCATCCGCTCTATAATCAGATTTGTCTACTGCTATCTTATTACTTTTATTTCTATTGTTAATACACGTTTTTCTCTCATTTAAATACACTGACATGTTATTTTTCTCCTCAACTAATCTGACAAACATACCGATATTTCATCGCTAGTTTCTGGTAAAAAGAATTACGAAAAACTCTGGATAGTTATTGATATCTTCAATAAAAATATCGATCTGTCCATATTTTATTGACAAAAACTGATTTTTGAGGACTTTTTGCTTTCGAGTTTTATTGAAAACTACTGAAACAATAGGCACCAAACTCCTATCAGATCAGGTAGGAATTTACAACACGTCTATAAAGTTCATCAAGTTTATCGAAGTTTACGGATACTTTTAGATGTTTACGAATATTCTATAAATTTTAAGAATGTACATGCGAAACTTGGTGAGTTCAACAGACAAGTGATGAAAATAAGATTCCTTGATTAAGTAGGGCAGAAATTTCAATAGAAATCAATTAATGTACAAATTAATAATGAATATTATGAACATCATTAATGAATATTGATTCATAAAACAAATTAATGCCATAATAACAACTTCAAAAAAAAAACAATAACAACTACCAATAATTCCTGTTTATAGGTGATATTCACAAGATTTTGTTTTACAGGTGTCTATAAAACTCCAGTTACAGAAAATTATAGATATCGATAAACTTTCTTGACACAATGTAAATGACTCCATGATCCCATATAAGAAGTACTTTGACTATATGAACTCTGTTCACGCTAAGAGGTGCGTGACATCAGAATCATAATAGACGTGGTTGGCTGGGGAGAGAGGAAAAGGTATCAATGCACATTGCCATACAACAAAAAGCATCATTTTGTGGAGTAAACAAGCATCGTATTTCAATCAAGTAAGTGTGGATATGGTTTATGATGTCATGCACTTCTTAGTGTAAACAGAGTATGGTACTGGACCAGTAAAGAAAGATGATTTCTAGTAAGACATGTCGATGCTAAATAGGCAATCAGAGTGTGTACCCTTTGACATACTTTGCTTTTTGTTAATTACAGTATCCTTGTGAATTAAGGGATGTCTTTATCAGATGTATTCTAAATTGATGAACTCAAGCAAAACATCAAAAATATGCAGAAAGTATGATAAGGTTACATACTTCTTCACCAGCATATGTCTTTACATTAAAAAGTATATTGGTTTTATGGAACTTTACTAGCCCAGTACTACTTAGTCAAAGGAGGAATACCTTTTGTGAAATTTTTAGCTCTATATATCTTTTTTAGTTTTCCAGAAAGCGTGAACACACAATTTTTTCTAACAATTTTTCTTCTCCAGTTTTATCAGAAACTGATAGGTATCAAACTTTTAAGAATCAAACTTGTACCTACATGAGGATAATCTATCGTGGAAGTTTCAGCCCCATTGCTTTTGTCGTCTTCTCAGAATCCTAGAAAAACTATTTTTCCAGGAATTTTTTATTTTCCAATTTTCTCAGTAACTACCAAATCAATGATTTCAAACTTCTTTCAGACCTACTCCTATAATACGATAAACTTTCGAAAAAATTTCAGTTTTATCTGTATGGTATTGTTCTTAAAGCCATGAACACAAACTTTTTCCAACAGTTTTTCTTCTCCAATTTCCTCAGAAACTACTAAACTAATGAGCAACAAACTTTTATCAGATTTGCACCAACAAAAGGATAGTCTATCGTGAAAATTTCAGCCTGAATCCTTTCGTCATTTTTCAGGATTTTTCCCAAAATTTTTTGTTTTCCAGTTTTCTTGGAATCTACAAGACCAATAGTCACCAAATTCTTTTCAGACCTTATCAACCTTTGTTTATTGGTATTCCTAGCGCAAATCAGGACAAAAAAAAAAAAAAAAAAAAAAAAGACCGCGTTAATCTGAATGAGTAACTCTTATTGGTGGATATGCCAAAATTTATGATAGTAATTTTTTCAATCTTGAAGTTCTCATTTTCTTCAATTACACCTTCCTAATTTTCTAAATTTCAAATATGAATAGCCTAAGACATTCTGACAGTTAGGAACATTTTGAGCCTACTTTCATTAAAATCTATAAAGTAAAACACTTGTTCTGAGCGAACCAAATTCCGTTAGTTCTGAAGAAAGATATATCAAACATAATATAATCTCCTCCGCACGCAGTCGATAAAAATTGGTCGTCAAATGGCGTAGAACTGGTGTCTACAAAATTCCTCTTTTATACGGAATTAATACAGAAACAAGTTTACGTGTTTGATACATCATTGGATCAATAGGAGGATCGCCTGATTGTGGCCAGAAAGTCAGAATGTAGCCCCAGTTGATCCTGGTGTTAGTTTTTGACATGAAAATATAATCCCTTGATTACATCTGGTGCTTCTTTACAAGAAAAACGTGAGCCCTAATTGTGGCCCATTCCTTTTTTACATCAGTTGTTATACAGGGTGCAGCTAGACACAGTCTAAAATATTTCGGTGAAATATTAGACCCCTGACAATAGAATATTAACATGACATAAATTATTTGAAAGAATTTTCTAGGTAGGTATAGGATTTGAAACATCTGTGATGGAAGGTTGATTTTTCAGGAAAGTATAATTTTTTAGAAATGAGTAAATCAGAGTTGATTGTATTAATTTAGAAATTTTTAAATATTTATTTCATCAACAGATACAGTTGGCCAATCAGTGTAAAGTCTGAAAAATTCACACCCCACAATGAAACAGAAAAATACATAGAAAAATAAAGAGATAAAAAAAATTAACAAGTTATTGAAATGATATACCGCTTTAACATTCTCATTTGCAACAGCGTAAGTTTAAAATGCCTTTCACTCATACCGTCCCTTGCCTTCCTCTTTAACCAATTGCGAATTGTGTCAAGAGTTGTCATGTTTTCATTGGGTTAAGGGTGATTATACTCGTAGGTTAGATCGCTCTCTACTATTAATAAAACTTCTAAATCTGTATTTACAAAAGCATTAGACATTTGACCATCTCTTTATGTACTGAGTTATGAGCAAAAATGACACTTCCTAAAACGCATGCTATCAAAAAGGTGATATAAAAAAGAGTACAAACGTATACTTTGTAGAATCGAAACAAGAATCATTGTTTTCATTTGCTCGTTAAATATTTGGCTGAAATTAACACTACAACTCCCATTGAGAGATATTTGGCGACTAACGATGAGGGAACATAACATGATGCAAAGGTCTCCTCTTTCTTATTTCTTTCTCTCTCTCCTTCTAGTTTACAAGATGGGCTCCGCAGTAGGAAGACAAGAATTCAATCACTGCAGCGAACTTCTTCCTTCAGGCAAAGAAACTTGATGTTGAGAGATACAACCAAGAGCCAACGTCACTCTCGAAATTCTCAGAAATGAGTTTATAAAAATTTAGGTAACTGAAATCAGAAGCAAACAGACACGTGAATGGCTTTGTTTCTTTCAAATGAGTGGAAACACTGAACAGGATACTTCATTTATAAGTAATTCATTCGGTATGTCACTTTGAGGTGACTTTTCCTATATGAACGGATACCGAGAAGCCACTTTAAATAAAAATACTCAATAGGTAAATCGAACTTTACTAAAATTATTCTTGCCATTACGTGCGTCAATTTAAAAAATAAGTAAACAACCTAAACGATTGATTAATGAGAAAATTTATAATTATAGCAAAAAGTTTCTTTACTCAACACTCAAACGAAAATATTAAGAGAAATAAAAAAGAGATAATGAAAAACTAAATCAAACAATCCCATCATATTTAATGATAAAAATTTTGAAAAACTGGCATTAAAAATTGTAAAAATTAATTCGAATACTTTTTTTTTTGTCCAGAAATGACAACAGTTACCTCAAAGTCCAGAATGAAAGTAAATATGAACAAGAGACATCATATTCCGTGATTGCTCAATAAGCGGAATTCAGACAAGAATTAAATTTGAATTGGATGTGAAGCTGTCAGTCCGACACTAATGCCTAAAATGAAAATAAAATTCCCGAATGGTAAATATAAAGAAAGAAACAAAATTAAATCTCTCCCCATAACTCTTTGAAAATGAATCAAAATCCACGAGAAAACGTCAAGTTCTTTGGACTTTCGGTTTCATAGGGAAAAGTCACTCGATCAACAGTACTGAATTCAAAAGAAAATCAGAATTATTTGGAAAAATAATTACGGGTTGAAAATCATTCCACTAACTGTCACTTATACTCGTTAAAAACTCTAAAAATAAGACGATTAAAAGTTTAATCAACATCACATATTGAACCACAAAAAATATTCTCAATATTCCCGACAACATTTTTGCGACTATACTCTGTTCACGCTAAGAAGTGCGTGACGTCAGAATCACAATTGACGTTGCGGTTGGTTGGGGAGAGAGGAAAAGGTATCGATGTACATTTTTATACATTGATAAGCATCATTTTGTAGAGTTAACAGAAACCGTATTTCAAGCACATAAGTGTGGATATGGTTCATTATGTCACGCACTTCGCAGTGTGAAAAGAGTGTGGGTACAAAATTGCCGACTGTTATACTCACATAGTATTACATACATACAATAGAGGATGCCGCCCATCTAAACGCTGTTACAAGAAACGACATAATTTTTTAATATATATTATCCCCACTCCTACATTAAAATATTCAAATTGCTCGCCCGAATTCGGGCCCATTAACGATAATTGGAAATTGTTTTTCAAATAATTAAATTAAATTAATGAATACGTTAATATAATCATCAATTCAGAAACCAAATACATCTAATATTCACCAAGATATACTTACCACTTTGAATATTCACACTGCTCCGTTCAATTGACAACGCTATACGGGCTGGAGTAGGGGAACTGCTTACGTCATCTGCGCTCTTCACGTCATTTGTATCTCTGACCTTGTCTCCGACTAAACTAGTCTCACCTCACTTCACCTCACTTCACCTCACTTCACCTCTTTCAATCTCTTCTCAGAATCCAAACATTGTATCATGGTAAACCTACATAATAAAATCAATATTGCATCAAAACCAATGGGTGAAGGTGGATTTGTTTTGTATCTCATGACACTAGGAAAATTTATGGCACTATTAGTTCAAATTGATATACATCGTTTATTAATTTTGCTAAGCAACCATTTAATAATTTAAGTACGCGTTTTGTAACTTTTTTTAATACATTTCATTGAGAATTTCCTTGAAACTTCATTTTAAACGTAATATTTACATACCATTTTTCCAAGTAATTTTCATTTTTTAATTTTCTTTATTATGCTTTATTCCATCTAATTATATAGTATTCCAATAAACTGTAAAATATATTTTTAACCGACTCAAAACTTCTCGTGTAAAAATGATTTCAAAGTATGGAAAGATATATTCTAGAGGAAAAAAAATCTGTCATCAAACCACTCTTGCTGTTATTTTATTAGACAAGGAATCATTAATTATATTTCACATAATTAAATTTCATAAAATATTCAACTATTTATTTTATTTTTTATTTTATTTTTTGTTAAGAACACTTACATTTTCTAGCATTGCTTGCTGCGATAGTTTTTTCTTCCTTTATGTGACACTTAGGAATATTTTTTGGAAAGTCTTAATGATAGTGCTCGTACTATAAAGTAATATACAGTAATAACTTACGGAACTTTGTTTTTGGCCATAAACAATATGTAAAAAAATAAAAGCTGAATTAAATAAAATCACTCGAGCTGCAAATAAGGTCTGTGGGTAAGTGAAATTCAAATTTTTTTGCTCAATAAGCAGATGGACGCAAATGATGTTAGTGGCTTTTGCCTCGTCTAAAAGAAAAAATATCTCTGTCCCGCATCAACCGCGGTGAGTGTGAATTTTTCAAAAGTGTCAAATTTTTAATGGCTGTCATTCGAAAACTAGGAGACCGATTTCGCTCAAATTCAATACCAAAACAGTGCGTAATAGTCTTCAACTTCCATAAAAATTTAAAGCCAAAATCATTTAATTTAAGGGAATTATCGTAATAACAGCATGGTGGGTTTGCAACACTTTGAGAACTCCACCCTCCAAAAATTTTAACGCGAATGTGTAGCCCATGAAAGCTTTTAACACTATCCCCAGTTTCATTGCCATCGGTCAGAGGACGCTTCACAGACTCCCAAAAAGTGCCAAAATGAGCAAAAAGTGGAAATATATATACCTACATATTGTGTACAAAAGAATCTGAGCGACTATATATTCGTGATCTACGACTCATGATCGGCACTTTTCCACAGGTTCCGCCACTGCACTGAATGCAATAGTTGTATTTTCCAAGGAAAATACACAAATAGGGGCGTGACTAATTTCAAAGAACTTCGATAATTCATTGTAAAACCATTATTACAAACAGAAAAAAAATCAAACGATGTTATTGAAGTTGGACCCAGGTTATTTGATTGAAATAATGAATAAAAAAGTGTTTATGAACTCACTGTATCTTTAAAAAAAAAATGTACGGAAAACACTCACAATTTTGCAGCCGAGTGAACGAACAGAATTCCATAAATGATTGGCTAATTTCGTCTTACTCAATAATTTTAATTATTAACATGATGTTCAAGAATTCTCATTAAATTGTTAGGTCTTCTTGTACTATCGGTTAGTTTTGATAAACAGATCTCAATATTTCTCACGCAAGATTTGCTTAATAAATGATAATTCTTCAATTTATGGAATCAGACTGACAGGCTGATGGTTGCAAAAGACAGCGACTATTTCACATTCGTGCAGAATGAAACCTTGTTTCTCAAGTTTTGGGCGGCCATGCCCAGCTAAAACATTTAATAAAGTCACATCGGTCTCGTACTTATTGACTTATTGACCAGTCCACACAAACGTAAACCATCTTCGAATTTACAAATTTTCCAGACCCGATGTTAATTATTATAGTTTCTGAAACATATTTCCGATTTCGCCTCCTCCAACCGGTCTCATTTCGACGAGGAATACGTAAACTACGATCAAACTGACACCGAACGCGTCTAAGATTTCACACCTCATTGCCGTCCATGCAACTGTCTATAAATTCTTGTAACCTATGGTACAAACTACGCCCGAGCAAATGTTATTTTAAAACACTTTTAAGGTCAGAATTGACGTCAATCAGATGCCACGTGACCGTTCATAATTCTCCGCTAGCTGCACAGAAGACTTTAGTTTATTTATTTCTCCCTCGCCCTTCATATCCAGCCTTACGTCGTTACTTTTCATGGGATACAATTTTCAATCTGATGCAAACGTTCCTACGCAAAACGAACGGTTTAGGAAAAACGGCTCCTTCGCCTCTCCCACATTATTTTCTTCTAACTCGCTCATATTTTGTTAGGACAAAGTTAACGGGGTTAGTCGAGGGCAATTTACCTCGACATCGATCGCATCGAATATTAAATTTATTCAAACTGTAGACGATCTTTCGAGCATAGATACGCGCTCATTTCGCAAAGGGGGAGGAAGAAAACATGATACCCATAGCTTGGTTTCCTAATATGACGAGACATAATATTATGTACTAAGAATTCGGATTAAAATACAATGCACAACGTTGACCGAAACGAACGTTTTGAGGTTGCCGTATGTTCGATCAGGTCAAGCTACAAAGGCCAAAGAAATAAAGAACATAAATAGAAATCCATCCTATGGACATTCTTTTGTCGTTAAAGCACCTTATGAAGACTTAAACAACTTTTTCTCACAACAAAGTTGTAAGACTGAATATAGAAGGTTTACTCCAGTTCTCGCCATAGGCCTATAGGCTAATTCTAAACGTGAGGAAAAATATCTCCATGCCACACAAATGTAGGTAAAATTTTGAAAACAATTAAAGTAAATACAGTACCTATACAGCACTATGCAGATAAGAATGAACTTTGTTATTTAAATATATGTATTAAAACCTACGAAGTTCAATTTCATAACTTTTCTAAGAGAAACAGCGAACTATTTAAAAAATCACATTAATCAATCTTTTATAAAGATCAAAATTATAATAACAAGAGATAACAGTTGAATAGTAGGTACACGCTGATAAATTATGAAAGAAATGATAAACCAAGTCTATACGTCTGCACATAAATAGTTTCAAATCCACAAACCATGTAAATTAATACAGACCTAAAAACTTTCAAAATTTATCAGTAGAAACGGTTGTCATCAGGATACGACAGTAGCGTACAAGTTTGATTCAATCGGCTTAAAATTTGGTACACCGTAAAAGTTATAGGAGTATAATTATTTTATTTATTCTAGAACCCAATAAACACTAACAGCATCATTATGAAAAAAGTCGCATTTTTACCTGGCGTAAATCCCCCCAAAACCCTTTTAGTCAACTTTTTTAGATTCTCTCACAGCTCACACATTACCATGAAGATTTTTACCCGAGCATCTATAATTATTTGAAAATTTCAGTCACACTGCCAGTATCAGTTGCCACTATAGAAGTAGTTTTTCCAAGTAAGTACTTTAAAACGTACCTATGAAAAACTACCTTCGTAACTTAACAGCTGAGTCACGACTGACAAAAAAAAAGTTCTGAAAATATTTTGTTAACACCCCCCTCCAAAATTATCCTCTGGCTATGTAAAGAATTGACAGTTTTACATTTAAATTTTACTATTTTATTCAACTTTTAATATTTTAAACTCAAGACTTGCACAAAAGTGCACGAAACATTTTTAAATAATAACTGACTAAAAGATAGACGAAAAACCAAAACCAACTAACATTTTATCAATAGTCTACAGCTACGAGAGAAAGAAACGAGGCGACGAAACGAAAGCAGCAGTGTAGCCAGTCGGCACACAAAAATATTACGTAGCCCACAACATACTCCCCCCTTTTGAGTCATTAAACTCAAAAAAAATTATATAAAAAAAAAGTACAGTGTAAGTAAATATCACAAAAAAATTCAAAAAATATTATGACAAAAACGTAACAAATGCGTAAATAAATAAGCGGAATAACAATAAGAGTAATAAACAACAAGTACTAAATAATAATTACATCAAAAAAATCTAACTAATTTCTGAATCAGGTAGCAAAGGTGACAACTTAATTACCGGACGACGAAAAACTTTGCCTCGAGTTAACACATCCACCACACGACAAGTACCATCGCTACCTAAGTAACACTTGACTATACGACCCATCGGCCACTCCGAAGGAGGAGTGTTACTTTCCTGAAGCAAGACAATGTCGTCCACTTGAGCTGCACGAGAACCAACTTTTCGAAAATAACCCTTTCGCAGGGCGACTAAATACTCCTGTCTCCAAATAGCCCAAAATCGATCAAAAATAGAACGGACTAAACAATACCTAACCTTAGCCGAGCCTTTTACAACCTCACCGGTAATTGGAGGTAAGATAGAGATCGATCTACCAATACACAAATGAGCAGGAGTAATGACAGTAGATGAATCATCAGCAAAAGTACAAATAGGACGAGCATTTAAGACAGCCTCTATCTGACAAGTCAGAGTCGAGAGTTCGGAATACGACAAAATTTGAACACCCACTATACGTTTAAAGTGATATTTAAATGACTTTACCGCCGCCTCCCATAAGCCACCGAAGTGAGGGGCGCGTTCGGGAATAAACTTCCAGGCGATTCCCAATTTCGAGCAATAATTGATGAATTCGGATCTATTCTTCTTGAGAAATTCAAAGGCGCAACGTAGTTCCCTATCAGCACCTATAAAGTTCGTACCGTGGTCCGAATGAACAACTCGACATAAGCCTCGGCGAGAAGTAAATCTTGCAAACGAATCTAAAAAGGCTTTAGTCGACAAATCTTCTACAACTTCAATATGTACTGCACGTGAAGCCATGAAGACAAAAATAGCGACATATGACTTGAACAACACCTTGCCTTTGTTGCGCCTGGGTCCCACCACTCTAGTCTGAAATGGACCGGCAAAGTCCACACCAATTTCCACAAAGGCTTGGGAGATAGTGACTCGACAAAGAGGTAACTCCCCAACAGGAGGACTATAATGCAAATTCTTTGCAAACCTTCGACAAGTAACACATCGAAAAGTGACTCCACGGATAATACGATTCAAATCGCCGAGTACATGATAAGATGATCTTACAAAATTCTTCAAAAAAGACCGACCTGCGTGGAAAAACCTAAGATGCCAATACTCTATCAGAATCAACAAAAACTGATCCTTAGGCAAGACAATAGGATACTTGGACTCAAAGGTCAAATCTGACTTACCAATTCTGCCACGTAATCTTAAAATACCAGAATTATCGAGAAAACAATCGAGCTTCTTCTTATCCTTATCAACAATGGTGGCTTGAGAATATCTAATTAGGATCTGGTGAGCGCGCGAACGCTCGAAACTGGTCAACTCCTTTGACTCATAATGCTCGTCCCTGAGACTCTTAGAAAAACGCATGATATAAGCTACAACAGAAATTAACTTATCGTAAGATGAAAACTTTTCGAACAAATTCTCCTTAACCGAAGCGAGACATGTCGTGGCTTTACTACCCTTACTCTCGAGTAACGCGCTTGAATCAAAATCTGCAAAGGGCAAAAAATCCACGCCTTCCTTCAAAAATGAAGGACCGCTCCAAAATTCCTGCAATTGAGAAAAATCAGACTCTAAACCTCGTGAAATAACATCAGCAGCGTTACTTTCTGACTTAACATGAAACCATCGACTTGGCTCGATAATAGACCTAATCTTAGAAACACGGTTTGCTACAAAGGTATTCCAAGTCCTATCTTCCACATAAAGCCACGACAAAACAATTGTAGAATCTGACCAAGCGTAAACGACAGTAGTCTTCTGTAACTTGAGAGCTTGCTTAACTTTCAAAAACAAATTGGCTCCAAGAAGTGCTGCGCATAATTCGAGACGAGGCAATGAAACTACCTTAACAGGCGCTACTCTAGACTTAGCACTTAGCAACTGAACATCGTAAACGCCTTGTTCGCTAACTGAACGAACGTAAACCGCAGCACCATAACCTCTCTGAGAAGCGTCACAAAAAACGTGAATTTCGGCAGCATCCCTAAACCCTACCCATCTAGGAACAGCGAGAGAAGGAATGAACTCTAATTTCTGCCGAATCGATTCGAACTTACTGAGAATAATCTGAGGAACAGGATCGTCCCAATCGATCTTACTACGCCACAACTCTTGCAATAAGAACTTTAAAGAAATGACAATTGGAGCCAATAAACCAAGAGGGTCAAAAATACGAAAAATCTTGGACAAAAACAAACGCTTGGTCAGCACCGACTCCTTTTTTTCAACAGAAAACTTACAAAAAAATACGAACTTATCTTCCTGGCTGTTCCAAGTAACACCTAACACGGCAACATCTTCAGAATCTTCGAATGAATGCGACTTGACAATCTTACTAGGGTCTATCTCGTGAAGAAGCTCTTTAGAATTTGAAGCAAACTTGCGCAATGGAAAACAGCCAGAATTTAAAATCTCCGTAATTTCCTTAACTCTAATCTTAGCCTCCTCGAGACTATCAGCGCCAGATAACAAATCGTCCATATAAAAATCAGACTTAACAATTTCAGCGCTTTCCGGATACTCGACTGAAAATAAATCAGCTAACTTGACAAGACACTTAGTGGCTAAATAAGAAGCTGGCTTAGTGCCGTACGTAAGCGTATTTAACTGAAAAGTACAAATCGACTTGGTTACATTATCTCGCCACAAAATACATTGTAACTTCCGATCGGTCGGGTGAACTAAAATTTGGCGATACATTTTTTCAATATCCGCGGTAAAGGTGATTTTATAACTACGAAAACGCATTAAAATTATAAACAAATCTTCTTGTAAGACCGGACCTTTAGCTAGTACATCGTTTAGCGAGTAACCTGATGAAGTAGCGCACGAAGCGTTAAATACGACTCGAGTACGGGTGGTTGAACTCGATTCTCGGAGTATTGCATGATGCGGCAAGTAAACCATCGCTTTCGAACTATCGATACAAATCATGTGTTTAAGCTCTTTGTATTCGACTAAAAACTTATTATATTCAACGAACATTTTTACCGACTTATGTAGACGTTGCTCTAACGATAACAATCGACGAAACGCGATATTACGAGACTCGCCTAACATTTCGATACCTAAATTTTTTGGCAAAAATACAATAAAACGACCATCCAAATCTCGAGCGAAAGTACGTTCAAATTCTTCGTCGACGCGTTTTTCTTCAGGAGTCCACACTGGGCAATTTTCGCTCATCTCGTCAATAGTCCAAAACCGCTGAAATTTTGCCTCTAAAGTAAGAAAACACAAACTTGACGCATCAAAAAACTGCTGTGATTTGGTAACACCGATGAAAACCCAGCCAAATGTAGATTCTCGCAAATAAGCTCGGTCACCAACTTTCACTTTTCCGCTCAGCATAACTTCTTCATAAAATTCGGTACCAATTAATAAATCGACTCGACCTGGATCTACTGATGGATCATCAGCAAGCTGATAATTCTTGAAAACGTCGAAGTCCACCGAATTTTTATCAAAGCTAGCAAAATCATTCGAAATTGTCGGTAAAACCTGAAATTTACCTTTGAGCTTATATTCACTAACTCGAGAATTTACAGTTAGATCGCACGAGTGAGAAATTTTAAATTCGCCCGGCACTAGTGCTGATAATGACACACGTGAGCTTTCGGTCGAACACTGAAGCTTCTTTACTAACCGCTCGGAAATAGCATTGATACCGCCACATGAATCTAAGAAGGCGCGAACCAATTGACGATGACCGTTTCGACCAAAAACATATACCAAAGCTACGGGAAGGCATACACGCGCCGAGAACTTGCCACTCGTTAGCAAAACTTTAGCCGAATCTGAGCTACCAACTTGTTCCTTCTTTGTAGGCTCAGTCACGTGATCACTAGTAGTTTCTGGTTGAGAAATAGGTTCGTTGGGATGAAGCAAAATGTGGTGCTTTTTACCGCATTTCTCGCACCGTTTCAACCGACAAGTAACCACTCGGTGACCACGATTTAAGCAATTAAAACACAAGCCACGTTTCTGGATTACCTGTGTTTTCTCGGCTTTGGACTTTGCAAGAAAAATCTTACAATCTGGAAGAGCATGCGACGAAGCACCGCAATCGAAACAAACTCGAGTACTCGAACCAGTTGATTCTCTCGAAGCAACTTGTGACGGAACTTGTGTTACCAAAGCTTTCTGGCGATCAACCAGTTTTTCTTTCTTAATACTGCTACTCTGACTCGACTTTGGGGAGCTGCTCGTGCTACGAATGGACTCGAAAACTCGCACTCGTTCATGCAAAAACTTTTCTAACTTTGCATAAGTAGGGTACTCTTCTTCTTGAACAATCAAAAGTTCCCACTGTTTTCGAGTTTCAGGATCTAATTTAGCAGAAACTAAGTGACACAGCATTAGCTCCCAACCGTTTTGAACACCGGCAGCACTTAACGACTCGATTGCATCGGTAGCAGCGTCTAATAAAGGCGCTACTTCCGTCTCGAACTTAGCGATAGGCAGTTTACACAAAGCATCTAAATGCGTACTAATTACCGCTCGGCGGTTCTCGTAACGACGACGCAACTTTTCCCAAGCTTTAGCGAAATTTTCTCGACTAATTTCAAAATTCGCTATCAACTCGGATGCTTTACCTTCGACTGCTTGCTTCAAATAAATCATTTTTTCAACGTCCGAGTACAACTTTTCATCGATAACCAAAGATTTAAATACGTTTCTAAATTCCGACCATTTTTTAACCTCGCCACTAAACTTAGGCACGGTTATCTCGGGTCGCTTAATCTTGGTCGCCGAAGTCGTTACAACGGGCGTGGTATTCGCATTCAAAGATTCAATAGGAGCTGCACTACGTCTAATAAAATTCGAAGCACTTACTCGAGCATTTCTTACCAATTCTTCGATGCGAATTCTCTCAGCTTCATGATGCGCCAACTCGTCTTCGGAAATCTCTTCTTCAATTTCATTTTGAGTCGACTCGAACGCGGCAAAGCACTTTTCTAAATCATCGCAATCAATACGAGCAGCATCAATGGACACATCATGACTGTCAACTGCGCTCACATTGTCTAGGTTGCTAGCGATTCGAACAATTCTTCTGGCCATGCAATCACGTTTTCTTACCAGCTTTTTCAGGTACTCCTTCTCGCCTTCACTGTCGACTGAATTGACCATATTGATATCTTCGGGTCACCAACGAGCCAACAGGAACTTGATCAGGTCTCGAAAGCCAAGCTTCACAAACAGCAACTCATTACAAAAATTTTCAATTTTACAAGTTACTCAAATTTACGTTAAGCCTCATGAGTATCCGGCCCGAAGGACCATTTTTATGTAAAGAATTGACAGTTTTACATTTAAATTTTACTATTTTATTCAACTTTTAATATTTTAAACTCAAGACTTGCACAAAAGTGCACGAAACATTTTTAAATAATAACTGACTAAAAGATAGACGAAAAACCAAAACCAACTAACATTTTATCAATAGTCTACAGCTACGAGAGAAAGAAACGAGGCGACGAAACGAAAGCAGCAGTGTAGCCAGTCGGCACACAAAAATATTACGTAGCCCACAACAGGCTACGCCACTAGGATGCAACTTACGAGAATCGGATACTTTAAATTTTAACCCCACTTTTTTTTTCCACCCATAAAAACCACCCATCTATGCGACTGGAGTTTTAATCCGCCTCTACTCAACAAAATACTTTGACTAGAAGACCATTTTTCATCATTTAGGTCAGTAAAGTAGCATTACTCGAGGATATACGAACATGTATGTGTAAGACTATAATTAACTTACTGAAACAGTAGAAGTAATTCACTTAATGGTTTCATAATACCAGTTCGCTGACAATAATTGTAAGTATATATCACTACTTTTACCGTAGCACTCAACGCTTTCAACTGACATACCTACAGCCGAAACAGCCCCCATCGATTCTAAATCGATAAAAATATAACCTATACACAAAAAACGCGTACCTTACATTCTTCTTCATTTTTCAATAAAATGATGAACAACTGTTTTATCTAATTTCGACATAAAAACTAAATATTTTTTTGTCAAACCAAAACTATAATGTATTAAATATAATAGAAGACGCATGTACGTGAAATGAAAAATGGCACCATTTTCATTATCAAAATATCCCTGCTCCTAAGGTAGGTACCAACAATTTTTAATCTCATTTTTATTTACGCAATTCGTTTCTTGTTATAATTTCTGAAGTCAATCCTATATCATAATATGAGTTATGAGCAATAATATTGTATACATATATGTATGTATGTATGTATGTATGTATTGAGAAGTCCGAGATCTGGACCTTAAAATAAAAATTATTTTCGACAAAATAAGACAAAACAATGACGTCACAATTTCAGACAATTTTTCGAGAGACAAAATTTGAATTCGGACATTATATTATCCGAATTCGAACTCGTATTCAGATGAAGACGTGAAGACAGAAATAAAATCTGATTCTCTTTCAGGCAATTATAATGCATTTTATTTCAGTAACGACTCTTCCAAATTCAGACAATTTCAGACAATAATTTGGTTCGATCCGACAGACTAGCGCCATGAGATATATATTAGATGAAGACGAATTGAATAGAAGTAAAAACCCATCGACGGACATGAATGCAGCTAACCGTTTTGCTTTATCTCTGGTCTTTCTACACTTTGCTTGCGGTTTGCAGTCATTTAATATATTTTATTATATTTTGTTTTATCAGTCATCCATGTGTGCTTTTGCCTATTATATGTCGACGTATATATATTTCTGCTATCTGTAATTTCATTGGCTGTAAATATTCGGTAATTCCTCTCGCTTTTTATTATCGACATCGCATGTTTGAAGGCAATTAACAGACAATAAGTGGGGAAATTTCCTTAACAAGAAGAACTGATTTGCAAACACGAATTCTAATTATAAAATCACTCTCTTCTTTGCACTGGCGATACCCGGTACTAGGTTCATCTTTGCAAATGAGTCCTTCTTGTGTAGGCGGATAGTAGCAGATCCAAGTCACAAGTCGTACGTTTAAGTCCTCACATCAGGCAATTTAATAAGTGTACCATCTTCGAGATGTAGAATAAACTTCAATCTGATCTACCTTGAAGACAACTAGGATGGTAGTTGGAATTCTAGATAGGTTCAGTTGAAGACAAAAGGCATATTAGGGATGTTTTTTCGTCATGAAGGATCAGTAGTGACGACACACAAGTCATCTCTAGTTTCGCCAGTTTCCATATCGCACTTCAAGGAGATCTTTTGAAAACACCTGCGAGGTGAAGATATTAGTCATCAATATGATCAGATAGAGTTCCTGGCATCTGTTAGGAGGGAAATTTGGTGTGTTGAAGACAACTTTAAGACAAGCTTGGTTCAAGATGACTGCCTTGCTCTGTCATTTAAAGGCCGCGTCGAGCCTTCTTTTTGCGCATAGTGGATTTGACTCCATCTATGTTAGTTATTTTTCTCACCTCACCCTCACTTTTTCCAAAAGCTCCGAGACCTAAAGTTTCATATTATGAGTCTTTTACATAACAAAACCATCACTCATGAAGACACACAATTAGATGAAGACACAACAGCTTTCTGATGGTTTCCCCTACTTGTTGTCTGCCATAGCTTTTTTTTAACTTTTTATTTTTCTGCTACACACTTTGCCTTGTTCCACTTTGTTGACACTATGGTTCTTTTGTAATTATAGTCTTTAACAAAATAATTCTGCTGTTTGTTTTTGTAAGTTTCGAACCTTGTATGGATCGAAACTTTGTTAGGCTCTTCTATCCGCACAACTTAGCTTATTGCTGATTCATCATATTAATTTGCTGAGGTATGAAGACAAATGTAAGCTGCGTTCCGCCATGTCCGAAGAAGTTTAATTCAAGTCAAGAAGAATTCAGCCGTAGGACATAGTCAAAGTCAAAAAAATAAAATGTCTTGAAAACACAATTCAAGACCCCTCGATTCAGTGTTTCGGCTGCATGATGCCCTAACTTTAGGACATTGTGATGTCATTAGCATTCAAACACCACTATACATTAAAGGTTGACTTTATGAGCTCTCAATTTGAAATTGCCTTTTAAATCAAGGCAATCGATTTTGGACGCCTCAGTATGTATGTATGTAAGTACGTACGTATGCATGTATGTAAATGCGTTCGGAACAAGACCGAAAATTTTGCTGAAATTTATGGACTGAAGGTTTCTGTGCACGAAAAAATGATCCACGTAGGTCTCAAGTTCGAGAAAATTCGCTGAAAAAAGTATTAGCATCTCAACTTATCAATCAGCAGTAAGCGATGAAAAATTCACTAGGAAGGAAAGTGTTTTTTAGATTTGTAATTTGCATATCATCAAGTTATGTGACTAATGCCAATAGTCCAGGTAAATTAAGATTTAAAAAGGAAATAATTGGAAGAAAGCTGAATTTTGGTATATACGTCGGCTTCATCATACTTGACAACCACTCAAAGAGTCATGTTTTGAGCAATTCTTTATCGTGATTGTACATTCATCTTATCTATCTATTTTTAACGTATTTTTTTTATTCTATTGCAATTCTATTCCTGCAATAAGTAAATCAAGTTTGTCTTTTGGAACTTCAGTTTGATGTTATTTGGTGAATAATGGACAGAAATTCGACGTTGACCGGACTAATCGTAAGAGTTCTGAAAGATGTGCATGTTTAACAAAATCGCATGAAGTGTGTTATGTTGGGAGTCAATAGAATCTAAATTCACATCCAAACGAACCGTTGAACGAAAAACTGTCGTGTATTCAATAAAAGTTGCAAAAATTAGAATTATTCATTCAGTTGATTCAGTTATTTAAAAAAAAATCAGATTATTTCCAATGTGTCCAAATGTGGTGTAATCAAATTTAAATTTGTCACCGTAGGAGTGGGTACAACAGCTTCAAAAGTGATGCCGTTTTTCGTAACAGCATTCTGATGAGCGTGCGTGTCCTTTATTATATTTAATACTTTGTGACCAGAACAGTCACACAAAAATATTTTCTCACATATAATTAATAAACATCGTGATGGAAACGATTTCTTATTCTTCGAATAGAGTACGCCTTTCGAATCACCTCAAAAATTTCTCAAAAATTTCTCAAAAACGATACGAATTCGAAAGTTGACAAAACTTTCTCGGTTTCTAGCGCCTAGAAATTCCAGAAATTATCTAAAGGCGAATTTTGAACTATTTTATAGTTTCACTAAAATCCAAGCCTAGTCATATTGAGACGTAACATAATTTATGTCTCGTGAGACACTAACATTTTCTCCTCCTGTGAAAATAGCATCTGTTTATAAATGCATTCCACGATTCTAGAACATAGATAGTAAATCACTGAATCAAAACATTATAGCAGGGTATAGGATAGGTACGGATAAATATTTTTTAAATTAGAACCGCGATATTTCCAAAAAAGTAACTTTAGCACAGTATTTGTTTTGATTCTTCAAAGACAACGCCTCTTTGTTAGCGAAGAATGAAACGTACTTTTCAGCTGGGATTCCTGAAGGGAGAGATTTGAAAATGGAATCAAAAAACATAAGAGATTAGAATATTTTCTCGTATTAAAATATCGTTTCACCGAATTTCTAAAAAAGTATATTTTGAATTCGATGAAATAAAATGCGAACAACTGCCAATGTTAATTTTTGCAACATTTTTAAAATTCGTACTTTCAGTCCTCCTCCTTGCGCGGCTTTTATCTTGGAAAGGGGTTGCGTAACTTACCATAATGTACGAAGTTTGAATAATTCAGAAGAATTCTTTCAACGAAAAGTACTTGTCTAGGATATTTTTGTTTGCAAAAAGAAAATCAACGAACGGAAGTACCTACGACAGAAGATATGGTGGCGAGAATAAAGTAGGCCAAACGATTTCATGGCTAAAAATACTGAAATGAAATTAAGACGAAAACTTTTTTTCAATTTCGATCATATGCACTTGTTGGAATCACGTTACCTCGACGACAATTTTACCCACATTTTTCTTCATATCTGCTACGAGCCACGCGATTTTCGCCATCAACCACAAACACATACTTTCGGATGATTCATTTCGCAATTTGCCACTTCGAATGGAGTAATCGATTAAAAATGCAGGAAAAATACATGTCACCAGCAATATACGAACACACCCGAAGAGTAATAGACTACGAAAATCATTTTACGGAGTATACAACTAGGTACCCTACCTATGCCGTCAATCGTCTTTCAAAAAGGGAATCGTGCACGAACGGGTGCAAGTAAATCAAATAAAAATTCGAAAACAGACACAATACTGACAAGCTTCATCATTCACCACCGCATACGATCGAAGCACAGTACGAGTAAACTTATTAATAAGAAAAATTTGAATTACAAAAAAAGAAAAAAAAACCAAAATTTTAAATAATGTTTACTCAGTTGTACGAGATGATTATTTCCAAGGGAACGACGATTTTTTGACACTCGCGTCACGTTTAAAACAATTTTCATATCATTTGGGGGGGGGGGGAAATCATATTTCAGGACTAACTCGAAGGACGGATGAAGACTGCAAACGCTGGTTCACTAAATTCAGACAACTTCGATCGAAAGAGCTGGCGAAGATAGAAATTTAAATCATATTTGTCAAGACATCCGACATGGAATTACTGAAATCCAATGAATTAAATCGATGAGATAGTATCACAGTTATCTTAAAAAAATGATTCCACTCAAAGAAAAATTGCTCCTATTGAATATCAATCAAGCAAAAAAATATTAAGAAAAAAATTGTCATCTAACTCACCATTAGCTTAAACCATGCAATAAATCATAGGAACCAAATTTCAGCCCTACTGAATGAAAATTATAACTTGACACTCATTAGTGGAACTAATTGTAACTTCCATAGCTGAAAGCCTCAACCATTTTTATAAAAATTAATATCAGCTTTCACTACAATTACAACTACCCATATACTAAGTTTCAGTCCCAACCTCAACTGGAGGAACTTTCTTCAGATCCTATATCCAAACCACTCAAATGATTTCCATGAAAATCTGTATCAATTTTCACGATACTGAGATCTATTTATGTGCCAAATTTTATCCTTATGAATGATGATTACGTCTGAACTCTCATTGAAGGAACGTATTTCAGCCCGCTATGCCTTAACCTTTCAAACGATGTGTACCCAATGAAATTCCCAGCAATATAATGCACCAAGATAACTACCCACTAAATTTCAGCCCTATTGTATGAAAATTGGTACTCCTACGAAGTTTACAAAAAATCTTAAGTCAACTATTGATGTCGTAACTATAAGCTATTCCACAAGGTACCATTGTCATGGCTACGACCATGAGTCCTGTGCGCACTAGCGATGCGCAGAGGACTTAACATGACTGGAGATACTGGGCTGAGGCGACGATAACAGTTGTCTAACAACCAGGCGCGAGCTAAGGTGTGTAACAACAAACATATTTTATTCTTCCTTGTGATGTAAAACGAACTTATTTATAAACTCCTCCACTACATGATAGCAGGAGCACAGTGTTTTTCACTGGACCTCGAATTTAATAATTTGTTTTCATCGAAATTGAATTTCGCAACTCGAAATTTAATTTTGAAAATCGAAATATCATTTCAAACATTGAAATCTCTTTTCGGAAATCGAAAATTAATTTCGTATCTGATTGCGAAAAACAGAAATATTAATTTTTTGCGGCCCGACATACGGTTTGTCTTGAACTTAAATAATACGCTTCCACTAATAAACAACTCTCACCCGTACATCGTACGCAATTAACAGTCTCAGTAAGAATCAGCCTGACAGTTACACTCAGACTTAAATAGTCCGACTTATTGGAGACTGAAACTTATTCATTATTAATTCTCTATACTAGGTATAATCAACATTTTCTAATTGTTAATTAGTATAAAAATGTCTTTCGTAATTACTGCTGTTAGCCGACGAAAAAATAATTGATAATAATTTTTCCGCCGTCCCCAGCGTTAAATATCACGTATATTATTTCAATAAATAAAATACATCGAATCTACAAATTCGTATTCACATTTAGGCTGTAGAAAATACAGAAAGATCGCTAAATGATAGCGCATTTGTGTCTTTGTCCTTCAAATATGAACAAAGTGAGAGAGACAGAAAAAAAAATCTAGGAATATTCCTATCTCTCTCGCACTCGTACGTTTGAAAAAACGATCCTTAATAAAGACACAAACGGCATATAATTTGATCAAAATTCCTCAAAACTATGACGATCATGCAGAAGACAAAAGAATAGGTTCATCCAATCTGCTTTCACCAGCTGCTGGACGATTGAACAATCGTATGAGTTTTTGTGTGAACACACACACATACGCAAAAATGATTGTAATCCTTTACTCAATTACACACACAAATATAATTTGTACATTCCACTGCAACAGCAGCGATTGTGGAGACAATAACCCACGCATGCACTACCTCACCCCAACAACAACGTGTTCAACACGACGTACCCCTGATGTACGAAAAGATAGACGATCATCTTCACTCATTGTCAAAAAGTGATCGAGATTACTGTGCGCTTCAGTAATTAGTTGTGCAATACCACGTTTTAATTATTTAGTCGAAACGTTTTTTTGTTATCAGTTACGCGTTTTACTTATTCATTCCTTCCCGAGTGTAGTGGCGAAGTTTCCAAAAGGTACCGCCATTTATTCAAAAGGAAAACCGTAAGTACACTTACAAAATTGTAATCTTTAGCAAATCTTCTAAAGCGTCGCCATATTTGAAATATGCATTCGTAACATATTGTTACGAGACAAAATCGTAGATATTCGGACTTAAAAAAATTTATTCCTATTGTGCATTATTATTATACTTTATTATAAACTCAATAGTTAGTCCGCTATTTTCTAATAGCCTAAGATCGCATATCGATCTTAGAGCAAATCTAAGATGTTATTTGTGCGTAATTTAGTTACAAATCAAAAACAGTCTGTTACCCCAGGGTCACGCCAAAATTTTTTTTGGGGTAAGACCCTGAAAATCAGACTGATTTCGAAAAACATTATCCTTTTTCTTCAAAATTGAAAATGAAGTTTTCACCCACGGGTCATGCCCGATTTTTCATTTTGTGAAAAAGAGGATCAGAAAAAATTCCTTTATTAATTCCTGTCAATCTTTTCTGTAAATTCGAAAATAAACTTTTCGACCACGGGTCATGCCCGATTTTTCATTTCTCACAAGAGACTTGAAAAAATTTATTATCAAAAACAAGTTTATTTTTGCCAAACTCGAAAATGACTTTTTCGCACACGGGTCATGCTCGATTTTTTATCACTTTAACAAAACATGGAAATAAATTTTTTTATCATTCCTGCGAAAATTGAAAAGACCTTTTCGCCTACGGGTCACGTCCAATTTTTCATTTGTCAAAAATACTTTGAAAAATTTTGAAAAAACGATTTCCAAAAAATCAATAAAATCGCGTAAAAAGCAATTTACGATCTTTTCTTTCCATACCAAAAAACTAAAATGCATAATACATGGTAAAAATTCGTAACACCAGTTACGTCCTTCCTCTATGCAAAAATACAGGGCGCGTTTTTGAAAACGAACCACCGTATTACTAATAAACCATCGTGTCATTGACCTTTGTACAAATGTAGGTTATTAGTACAAACGCAAAAATCGTTTCTTATTCGATCTTATCTCCCCTTTTCGATCGATAGGCATAATACCTAAAGCGAAAAAAGAGAAATTATTTTTTTTTTCTTTTTCCTCTTTCCTTTTACCCTGTTCTTAGAACATGAATAATCAAGAAAAGGTAAACACGTTGCGAGGCGACAACATCGACGTCTTCCTCGACCCCGAAACATTGTTGATGGAGGATGAGGAATCAACTGAAGCCTCCACATTGCGTCAGCAGGATGTAACCCCGGCCCCACAACCACGCTTGGCTGAGGAGGTCAATGAAGAAGAGGAGCTGCGTAGAGCAGCGGCAATACTACCAAACACACAGCCGTTGCCAAGACGCATTGTCCAACCCGTACCTATGGACGTGCAGCCACGTAGCCGCGCATCCACGTATGCAACGAGTGATACAACGGACAGTGAGAATGAGCGACAGCAATTCCTCGCAATATTGGAAGACGCTGAAGAGTACGCCCAATCCCTCGAGAGAAAATTAGAGGGGCCCAACGTACGTGCGTACGAGATTAACGAACTGGCAAATGAGGATGCGGCAATTGAGGCCACAATTAAGGACCTCGACTACGTTCTGAGAGGCCTCACAAGGGAAATCTTGCGTAGGGCCCACCAGACAAAAAGAAAGCTGCTGTTTCAACAAGCTGCGATAAAAACAAAGGTACATCAGCACCAAATGGAGGAACCAGCACCCATACTCGTGGTATGCGAGGACCCTGATGAGCAACACCATCAGGAGGAACAGGCCCGCTGGGATGCCAGGGCTTTGGAGCTAGCCAGAGAGCTTGGGGACGCTCTGCGCAAGGAGGCCAACGCACAAAAAGCATTGACCTCCTTGCAGAAAAAAGTTTGCAACCTCTCAGCCTTGGTCCATGAAGACCTGGGCGTCCAGCCGACGGAGTTTATTCTCCAGTACCTGCCAGATGCTACAAAAGCTACCAAATGTGAACGTTCGCCACAACCACCACCGGTTCTGGAACAATGGACCCCAGCAAGGGGTGAACGCGGCCATCCTGGAATGGTAACAGGTAATGAAAATTCAATTTCAACCGAAAACGTGGCATCCCCTGCAATTAATGAGGGAGAACCAAGCCCAAAAAGGCTCTGTTCCCACCAACCCTCTTTATCTCAAATTCATTCCCAAACATCGGACACGTCGTGTTGTGAGCTACTGCAAAACTCGGTAGAAAATAATACACCCCTAGCAGTAGCGATGGACCAAAACACCATCGAAAAACCACAATCCAAAAATTACATTTTGAAATGCTGGGAACATGATTCAAAAGATCAAGTTAATGCTGGGTTTGCAAATCTCAAACCTCCTGAATTTTATTTAGAAAAGTGGGATGGTGACATTCTAGGCTATCCTGGGTTCAACGGATTCAACAATTACGTTAATAAACGAAATGATATTGCCATCCCACAAAAAATTAACCTACTGCAAGGGGCCCTACCAAAATTCTTGGTAGAGAAAATTAACCACTTCTCCCCAGATAACTTTGGCTACATCCAACGTCTAAAATTCTTAGATAGTAGGTATGGGGACGAATCCAAGATTTGAGCTGAAATGTGGCTAAAAATAACTGCTTACTCAACAACTACTAACGATACAACATCAATCCTAGATACGTTAGACACCCTCACCATTATGGTAGATAGATATCGCTTACTTGCAAAAGTAATCGATGAGGAGCAATTATTTAACATAATAATTAAAAAATTTACCCCTCGAACTTACCAAAACACTTTAAAAAGTAGTGAACAAAATGTTAAACATTTGTTCGAAGCAGTTAGATCGTTTATTAAAATTAGGGAGTTATCGGAGCCTATTTGTACTTCTGTACCAAAAAAGGTCGATAAACCTAATCCACCCCCGCAAAATAGAAATCCCTCTCAACATAAAGGCAAGGAGAAATTTCGCAATTATTTCTACAGATAAGAAACCGAACGAAAGAGGACAGAATAAATCCAATCCTCGTAAACGACCAGCCTAACGTTCGAATCGCACAAACAATAGGGATACTAATGCAAATTTATCTAATACAGATGAATCTGGGATCGTATGGGTCCAACTACCATCGGGGCAACGCATCCCAGCATCGACAGTACACACGCCCTTGAAACCAAACATACTGTGCATTTTCTGCAAAGGTGAGCACCATGCTCACCTATGCAGAAAAAAGGGTACTTTGGAATCTTGTCATGCACATTACCAATGCTACCAATTGTGTAAGCAATGTACACAATCACATTCCAGTACGCAGTACTGCAAAGCGTTACCGCCCGCAAACTGCCGCTGGTTCCAATGCGCCAGTACTGAGCACCACTCGAACTTGTGTCCCGTGATCGAATATCCGATCAAGGAGGGAAAAGTAGCAGCATGGGTGGAAATGCTGAAGGACTGCAAGCAGTACCTACCGCCAGATAACCTGTTTGTTAAACAGCAACAAAATTTACCTGCACCCGATCCTAAATTACCTGTAATATTACAGACGACTGCAGTTTCAAGTGAAAACACTATTGATCTTGTTGCGCAGCAACACCGAGAGAATGAGAACCAGAGTTCCACGTCTGAAGTTCCAGTGTTAAGTGAGTGCCTATCATTTTTTAGTACTAAAGATACTGACGCTCATTTCTTAACGTTTTCATCGTACATTCTCGCTCCAAATGCACAAGAACCAGTGAGAATTAATGGCTTTTTTGATTGTGGAAGCAAACATAGCTATATGTTTTACACATATGCCTATGAACACCTTAGAGAAAATTTTTCTGAGTTTGCTGAAACAATCAAATTTCATGGCCTAGCTGGACAAATCTCAAAACAAATTCGCACCCAAATTGTAAAATTTGAACTATTCAAGCACGACGGAACTAAGGTTCAAATGGAAGCCAATACGGTACCACACATCGCGAATAACCTTTCCGAATTTGATTTTGAAGAATTAAAAAACCGTTACCCACGATATTCAAATATCGACTTTTCAAGCTTGGACCGAGAATCTACGATACATTTATTAATTGGTAATAACTATATGTGGTCATTTATAAAGCACATTAAACATTTGTCACCAACCCTAACCCTAATCAAAACTGATTTTGGAAACATGTTAGGAGGATTCTTAGGAAAACCAACCGAATGTGATTCATTCGAACCATCATTCTTCACATCCCCAGAAAGCATAGAAAACTTCTGGAAATTAGATACAATAGGTATCAAAACAAAAAACTTAGTTGAGGACGATGCTGAAACTGAAGCATTGCACTTATTTTATAAAAATATAAAATTAGTGAACAATAGATACCAAATCAGGTGGCTATACAAGTATAGCCCCCCACTCCTAGTCAACAATAAACAGTTAGCATTTAAACGATTAGAAAAACAATTACCTAAATTGCAGAAAAATCCAGAATTTTTTGTAAGATACGATCAGTATTTTATCTCACTAATCGATTTAGAAATGATTGAACCTATCAAAAACGATAGACCTGCAGAAGTGGTACATTACTTACCACACAAGGGTATCTACAATCCAACAAAAAGCACTCCACTCAGAGTAGATTTTGATGGATCAGCCAAAACCAAAAAGTCTAACTTGTATCTAAATGACTGCATGCATAAACGAAAAGTACTGTTAGCTGATCTAATAGCAATGCTTGTAAGTTTTCGTAAGAACCCTTATGCAATAATCGCTGATAATAAAAAAGCGTTTCATCAAATTGGATTACACCCAGATGACAGAGATGTCACATGTTTCCTATGGATTAAAAATCCTAACAATCCTATACCAATAACAATTTAGTAACATTTCGATTCTGCCGTGTTCCTTTCGGAATCATAATGGCACCATTCTTACTCGCAGCATTGCTATTACATCACTTTTGATTGGTTGACATGGAGTTCCATAACAAGTTCTTCGAACGATTTTACGTTGATAATTTAATTGTTTCCGTACCAACGTGCGAAGAAGCAAAAGAATTGTACATAAAATCCAATAAATTATTCAACGATATCTCCATGGAACTCGCCCAATAGGGCACCAATTGTAAACAGTTAAGAAAAGATTTATACCCACAACACGCATTAAGCAACCCAATCATCAAAGTGCTTGGCCTGTATTGGGATATGGACCATGATGTACTTTACATGCCCAAACCAAAACCGTTTACGTCTCCATGGACAAACGCACATTCCTTAAGGTACTATCATCATTCTATGACCCTTTAGGTTGGTTTGCACCAGCATTTATTCCATCAAGAACGTTCATGAAAGTACTCTGGTCCAAGGGATTGAAATGGGATCAAAAAATCCCAGACGATCTTGAACCAACAGCTACTGAGATAATTACTGATCTCTGCAACAGCCTCAACTACTGCATTCCTAGACAATTCTACCTAGGAACTTATGACCCAAATACCTGTCAACTACACGTATTTGTAGACGCATCACAGATAGCTTACAACATGGCAATATATATCAGATTTAGCAACACTAAATCAAATTGCCATGCAGTAAGATTTGTAACAGGAAAATCACGCGTAACACCTATGCGACTGATCACAATTCCTAAACTCGAACTGATTGGAGCACTCATAGGTGCACGTGGACTATGTTCCCTATGTAAACCACTCGGTTTACAGAACGCACCAACATTCTTATGGTCTGATAGCAAATGTGTTCTCACATTGCTATTAGAAAGAAAAGTTCACCCACAATTCGTAAAAAATAGAGTCAACAAAATAAAAAGTATAAAACCCGTCGAATATCGATATGTCCCATCAACGGACAACCCAGCTGATATTGGCTCACGTGGTTCCTCTATCTACAAACTCTCCAAATCACTCTGGTGGTCTGCACCAACTTGGCTATCTCAAAATGAAAAATCTTGGCCAGAAACCGATTTGAACATAATCGAAAGTCTACCAGACGAACCAACTAAAATAGATACACCTGTATTTCACAACATAGATATCACAAAATTCAACACTTTATCTAAACCCGTACGTACATTTTTACAATGTATAGAAGCCGTACGACAATTTAGTAAACAACGAATAAGGAGGAAAAGATTAATTTCACCTTATGCATCGTTAGATTTCACCTTTCATTTTGCTCTACTCTGCTTCATCAGAGCTGACCAAAAGAAATATTTCGGAAAACTACTCGAAGTATTAGAAAAAAGAAATCACCCTCCGTACGTCTTGTACGAAAAATTCCACATCCTGATTGATCCATCTGGGATATTACGTACAGTAAATTATCTACCCAATATCGAGTACGCAAGAGACATGCTATCACCAATCCTGATGCATCCTAAGTCTCACTTAACAAAATTAATTCTGATGCCTACACATCTGAAAAACGTACACTCTGGTACAAAATTTACCATAGCCGACTTTAGAAGACACTATTTTGTGCCAAAGTCACTAAAAGTGTTACCTCAAATTCTAAAGAAGTCGTGCACACTATGTAAAAAAGCTGAAACAAGACCGTTTAAACAACCAACTTTTTCAGCACTACCAGACTTTTGTCTGGTACCTTTTGTAAATCCATTCACCTACACGGGTGTGGACATCTTTGGCCTATTTATGGTATTTGACAAATACCTGCCAAAATCAAAAGCACAGTTGGCAACACCAACTACACCACCCATTAAAAATTGGGTGTTGATCTTTACGTGCCTGTCCACCAGAGCAGTACACCTACTTTCAGTGTCAAACTTGACAACTGAGGACATCTGGACAGCATTCTTAACATTTTTCGCTGACAAAGGCACGCCCAAAGTTATCCTATCCAATAACGCAGCGCAATTCCACTTAATTGCAACGTACTTACCAGAATACTGGAAAACATTCACTGAAGAACAAAAAATAAAACCTAGCTTAGATGAAAGAGGCATTAAATGGCACTTCATCCCAGCTAAAGTACCATGGTATGGTGGAGTTTATGAACGACTAATTGGCATTATAAAACAAGTGTTTTATAAAGTCCACGGTCATCACTCAATTTACAAACATATCTTTCAAGCGAGCTTGAAAGATATACAAACAATGGTCAACAGAAGACCACTATGCCCATCTCCGGATGAGCTAGACCAGTTGACATTAACACCCTCACATTTCATGTGGGCCAACTTAGGCCACCTAAGTAATCTGATTAATCAATCGAATAAAGATCCAACTCCTACAGCAAAACAGCTTATGGACATTTGGAAACTCGACCAAGATTACCTAACAAACCTTTGGCTAACTTGGAAGAGACAATATCTCTTATACCTAAGAGATAGACCACCAACTGCGCTCTCCAATCCAGGGTGCACGGTAACATTTGTACCGAAAGTAAACGACATAGTACACATTTTGGACTACACATCCAAACCTGGCGTTTACAAACTTGCAAAAATCATTGATTTAGAGCAATCTCGTGACGGCCAAGTCTGTCACGCAAAAATAGAATTCTCAAGCAAGCAAACATCTACAAGACCTCTGAAGTTCTTGGCTCTGTTGGAGTTAGACGACAGAAATGTAGAAAAATTCAATACATAGTATCGTGCCTCCGATAGACCCCCTGATTATGACAAAAATAGACTGGTCTGACAAGCCAAATTACTGACTTTAGGGTATGCCATAATTGGACATTATACTCCTAAAAACGGTATAACTACAATTTTTTGGCACCCACTATTACTGTCATGTGCTTTATAAAAGGTAACGGGTAACAGGTGGCAGAGTGCACTACTTAACTTAGCATCATTGATGTTTACATGGCTCGCTAATTCCCAAATATTCCCTTACAGAATCTGTGATCTACAGCCAATAACTCGTCCCATCCTCTCAACTGCAGCATCTGGCGGTCAAAACGAACTTTCGTTGAAAGTCTCGTTTTCTTGTCACTTCATTACGCCGTAACGCTATAAGATAAAATAAAAAATTGTTCCTATTTTATTAAGCTTCTGTAAATAACTATTTTTCATGTTTATACTGTATTTGTTATTTTTATTGTTGTTTTTATAATAAAATAACATTTCATATAACATGTATGTCTAATCTTTATTCTAGATTTCAGAGGAATCTTCGGAGGTGGCCACCGATGGCCACCCAGGAACACCGCCCCCAGTGTCATGGCTACGCCCACGAGTCCTGTGCGCACTAGCGATGTGCAGAGGACTCGACATGACTGGAGATACTGGGCTGAGGCGACGCTAACAGTTGTCTAACAACCAGGCACGAGCTAAGGTGTGTGACAACGAACATATTTTATTCGTGCTTGTGACGTAAAACGAACTTATTTATAAACTCCTCCACTACAACCGTTTTTAGCGCAGTCACACTTTAGGGCTTAATATTTCCGTTTGAATTTGAGATTTTTTAATTTTTGTTTTGGTATTTGTAATTTATGTAATCAAAATTGTCATTCTTAACGCTGAGAACTTATTCTTAAATTTACTTCCAAGTGCACCATAAAGGAATTTGGAGAGATGTGATCCAAAGATAACAGGATAATTTGCCATAAGTGTTTGGATAGTTCTTCTGGAATATAACAGAAATATTAATGCTTGCTTTTATGATCATATTTCTGCATATTTAAATATCGACACGTGTCTTAGTGTGTGCGCATACCAAGGAATTTATATGACAAAGACTATGAATCTATTTTATCAAAGCAACTGCTCTGATCGGGGTTTAAACCCTCGCCTCAGGTGTGACAACCTTGCATCTTACAAACTGCACCACAAACACACCTAACAATACTGAAAAATTCCTAAGTACATGTATTTCCCAAAAGGTTAAATTCAAACATATGTACATAAATGCAAAAATGCACCAACAGACATAAGTCATTCATATATAAAGACATCAGACACAACCACTGCATTCAGTGGAACAGCAGGACCTAATAGCAGTATCTACTAAAAGAAAAGCAATAATCCTGCCTCTTAGATCACAAACACATAGGTCAGTTAAATTCTTCTATAGACAATATGCACCAATACATATGTTAGACTTAATGATCAAAACTGTTATTAAATGAAAAAGAGGTTCAGTGCAATAACAAAATTCTAGAATTTGAAAAAGGTAAGGAAAGCATTATGGAATTAAAAGAATACCACAACCTACTCTTTACATTTTTGAAATGCCACTAGTGCATAAAGAACCGAATGAAAAAACAATACTTTAGTAAATCTTATACTTTTTCCCTTACCAATTACACCTACACATTAACATATATAGATATAACTTTGTGAAGATATGTAATTATTATGTCACTGTAGATACTTGTGGATATCACCATACATTGTCCAATATGAAATACATTTGCCAGTTATAGCTGGCAATGGATGGCCATGCGGTTAAGTTCACTGCTTTTAGCTGTCAAATATGTAGGTAGCAGGTTCAATGCCCCAAATTGACAAAACCTACATCTGGTGACCTTGACATGTGCTTGACACGTATGCATCCCAGTGATGCAGGGTGGAACTTGCAACTCTCCTTCCTAAGTTACATCTCCAATAGATAGCGCCCTATATGGAGGAAATACAACCCATATAGGTAGTTTAAGCTTGTGTGTATATGTGTAAGAGGCATTTGTAGCTCCGCCTAACCTCCCACAGCATCTAACGATGCATATCGTTCAACCCGTGTTGAGTCTCTCTCAGAGGGGAGTGTGTGGGAACTGCCATACATTGTCCAATATGAAATACATTTGCCAGTTATAGCCAGTGGTGAAATTGCCATGAGGTAAAATTCACTGCTTTTAGCTGGCAAATATGTAGGTACCAGATTTGATTCCTCAAACTTACAAATCCTACAATACTAAGTATCATTCTTACAAACAGGCCTGAATACCGAGCTGAAATTTTTTCGAGTTAGTTGATTAATTTTCATATAATTGCAATTCCCATAAAAGTTTGGAGTCTATTAGTTTCACAATTTTCGAGAAGACCGGAACAGAATAATTTATTTGCCTTAGAATGAGAATATTCACACCAATACTAACATTTTTATTTTTACAATTTTTTTTTATTGTTTCTTGCATGTTCTTCTGACGTGTAGTAAATAGACATGGTAGTAGCGGAGGAATCTTTTGAATGATGCGACGAGCCTTGGTCAAACATGCCACTTTGTATGTCGGCGATGGTAGGGTGTCCTTCAGAGGCTGGGGTTTACCCACTTCAGTCCATCGCCTTCATCGCCCACAAAGTAGCATACCATGGACAAGCCCCCCGCATCTTCCCAAAAGATCCCAAAAACTTTTTAAAAATAAAAAAGAACAAAAAGACCAACCCCCTTCACCAAACCTCCCACTGTACGAAAATAATTCTTCAAAAATTCAAAATAATTCGTCATATAAATTTAAAATTCAAAAAATATAAAAAAACTAAGCCTGGGAGTAATTTTAACTCCGTACCACTGGCATGCTACCATTCCTTGGTGACGCCATATACTGAAATTTTAACATTCGTAGTATTCAAAAACATGATTTATAAAAACAAAGAACTACACACGCACACGTAACGTGCGTGAACCTCCTCATTCCAGCAGAATTAACATTTCGTGTATTTACATTGGCCCCTTGAAGGCTTTGACTATTACAGTACTGAACCAATAAAGAACAGTGATTTCTGATTAGACGTGCCAACGCTAAATAGGCAACCATTGTGTACCACCTGATGTAGCGTATTTGGATAAATACAACACTCTCATTGGCTGAAATCTTTCTATGCATCGTATTTTATTTTTGCCCTGATATCATGTCAGCCACAGCTGTGCTCATTACTTTTTAGTAATACGCTCGTTACTTTTTAGTCATAAAGCAAAACGTAAAATTGAGCTGCAATTTTTTACCGACATCGAGGAATGTCAGCTGAAAATTTTATGAAAATTTAGTTCAAATAGTTCGTTTTATCATCGAGATACGATAAAATTCTGTTTAGATTATGCGATTCAAAATATGATAATTATGAACTCAATCTAGCTGCGGAATTAGAGAAATATTTTAAAAACTAAACGAACAACTTTAGCTAAATTTTCAGAGAATTTATAGCTAACATACCTTGATGTCTCTATTCACATATTGCATGCTTTTTACATCATCAAGATGCATATAAAAAATAAGTTTATCAAGAGGTGTTTCACAAAATATTTAATATAATACATGGTCAGAAAGGCAATGTCTACACTGGTATTTTTTGAGTGAAAAGTAGCTCATATCATTGATGAATATAATCTCATATAAAGTGAACGCACCTCCATATAAAAATGTGAAGAATCTTTTTATATAGAAGCATATTCAGTTTACATCGAGGTAGAGGTTATATTTTCTAAATGAAACGTTAAATCTGCCACAATGAGGAAATTGATATTTTGTTCAGTTTTTTATAATTTTTAAGAAAGACTCATCATTATGATAGAATTTTAACATTTTGTTGCTTTCTGATCATTAATTATATAAAATATCTTCCTCAACAAGATTCAAAAGTGAGTTTACATGATTCAGGAATTGCTCATTCTTTGCAAACTCTCACACATATAATCGCTCACTTTTGAACCTTGTGTGTAATATACCATTTTGTAGAAAGATTTTTTTAATACGTTCAACGGTTCAGGAGTTATAATAGCTTAAAAACTCAAATTTCCTCCTTTTCACTCCTTAGGGGATGAAGGTCTACTCGAATCTACTCAGATTTTTAAGAAATAACTAAGATAGGAATTCCTAACAATCCTGTCAAGTTTGGATTTTGCAGGTACCGATTTTGTATGTTTCAATGGCTAATTTTACAGTAATATAAATGAAAAATGTGAACCAAATAAGAACTTGTGCTGCGAGGACAGGGATGAATGTGAAACAATGGCTTTCAGAGGAGGATGCGAATACAGTGATAGAATCATCAACACCTTCTGGAATGCTTAGACATTGTAATTGTAAACTAATACAAAATGGAAATTTACGAGTTTTATATTGAGGACTCATGAAATCAGAATATAGATGAATAACAGATCGAATACTTAAAGAAGTAAAATATGACTAACATTGATCAAAACTAAAAGTAGACTTTTCTATTTATGTAACAGTTACTTAGGACGGAGAGAGTATTTGTTTTTTCTCAATAGCCTGTGATGATATTTACCCTCTCGAATATTGTCGTTAACTTTGGCCCAGGTAATAGATATTGTGGCGGCCACCACACTACGTTGGCACATATAAATACATACTCCCTTGAACACCGTCACCAGGCACCGTGGCTGAGTGAGTACGGTGCTGCCTTTTGTGACGGTGAATGAGGGAGGTTTTGGGTGTTTGGCCGGTACGGGTTCGAATCCCCGTATCGCCTGAACACCTAAAGTGGTGACCCTGACATGATCCAAGGGATGGTTATTCACGCCATCTCTCGGACACTAGTTGAACCAACTGTAACTGTTGTTTCTGTGCGTGACGGTGCTGGTGGGCGTATGCCACGGAGCGGTGATGGAGGGAAGGGCATCACCACGTTCCGGTGTACGTCCCTACCTAGGCGCCTCCGTATAGGAAGCCGTATTTACGCTCCACCATACTGGGGGGGGAGTGGTGTGGCAGCCGCCACACTACGTCGGCACATATAAGTACATACTCCCTCGAACACCGTCACCTGGCACCGTGGCCAAGTGAGTACGGTGCTGCCTTTTGTGACGGTGAACGAGGGAGGTTTTGGGTGTTCGGCCGGTATGGGTTTGAATCCCGTACCGTCTGAACACCTAAAGATATGTACATCATAAAATCTAGGAGAATATCTACAATACATTATTTTCATTGAAAACGGAGTATAAAATTTCATTTTGAAGCGTCAGATATGCAAATCGATTTGGAAGGGGAGGGTGGGCGAGTGTATGGGGAATAAATATTTTTCGCACAAATATGTAATGATATTAAGGTCGTCATTTTAATAGGGTCACCGATTCTTTATTTTACCTGCGTACATTGGCCGAAAAGTACGAAGTTCACAGCAAAGGTGAGAGAGCGGCGTTCGTTTTCGTAACAGTAAACTAATTGCGAAGAGATACAGGGGAGCAAAACGAAAGAATTACTGCTTTCAAACACGAACTGAAATCGTGATCAGGTAATAAGACGCAAGAAAAAAAGTTGTATTGCATAAACGTGAGCGCGTCAAGATTGACGCAAAATTTTCCAACGAAAAAGAGGGAACATTGACTTCGGGGGCAAAAACACTTTTTCATCTCATACGTCTTTTAATGTGCGTCTGATAACTCGAGGCGCCAGTTTGTGGGAAAAAAAATTGCCGATAACTTAAAAAACGGAAGTATTATACCGAAAATATTAGGTGTCATATATCATCTAATTTATAAGCCAACCAGACAGGGAAACGAACTTGTTAGGTACATAAAAAACTTTGAAAAAAATGATCAGATATCACCGTTTGTTAAATGATAAATATTATATCACACGAACTGCACTCTCCCATATCATTACCACAATCACCACCATCTTCGGTGAATATGGTAACGTCAAAACTAATTTTTCGTTACAAGTCGATAAATTTGGATTTCACGTTTGTTTCCTCATTTAGTTCAGTGCTATAATTGTGAGATTTCTGCCCCTTTCCAAATAGTAGCTCACATAATAAGACTATTTCACGAAAACGCAGTTTTAAAATAATTATAGTTTGGCTTTCGCTATAACATCCTCTTTTTAATCTCCAAGACGACTTAAACGGGTGAAATTTCCCAAAAATACAGCTCAGTTTCAGCTCGTTAATATACTATTTTTTCACTTGTATTATGAATAAAATGAAATTCATTTAAATTTAATCTAGCGCGCGTGCAAAAGTAATTGCCTACTGTGTGAGTTTTAACTCAAGTTCGATCGTTACGCAATGAGTAATTAAGGCCACTAATTTCTTCTTTTCATTCTTCGTTTCGTAAGCTTAGGTATATGGACCAATTTCAAAACATTCAGGACTTGAAATTTTTAGTTTTCACACGTCAAAATTTTATTATTTTCGCATTTATCACTCCTAAATAAAAAATTTCATTCGCTAGAAAATTCCATTATTGGCTTTTTTATATTGAAACTACACACGCAAAAACCGGTTTGATCCCAACTCCTCAGTTCGTTCTAAGAAAAAAAAAAAAGTGATGAAATCTGTCTTAGCCTAACACGATTTAAATCAGAAAAAAAAGTTGAAATCGAAAAATACAATCTGTGGAATAATTCGAAGCAAATTCAACATTATTTTCGTGAAAACATAAACATACATAGATACTTCGTATGAATTGGTAAACAGAAAATTTTCTGCCTTCGTTGAAACACATTGAATTTATCGACGTTCGCGCACATATAAGAATAAAAATTTTTGGACGATTCGAGCAAAACAAATTTCATTTGACGACATGAACTTACAACAAAAACTTCTGTGGGGCAGCGATGAAGCACTTGTTAGCACCAACTCGTCCTTTGTAAATCACGTCAACCTACGCGGGTCGATTTAAGCACTTTTTCTTTCCATAAAATGTACTGACCCAGAAATACAGCGTAAAACAGCGATCAAAAACAATTGCAGAATGATTGAAGTCGAATGAATGACTACATTAATGTTACAGTTACTATTGCTGTGTTCAAGCAAATATACGAACCTATAAAAGGTTCATAGTAAAGATAAAAAAAAATTTTTTTCTGTAGTCTGTCATTCAACAAACTAAGAAAAATTAAAACAGAAATAAATAATAATAATACCCTCTTTCTCCTTCTCAGTTTATCTCTCTCTCTCCTCATAAATTCCCTTCCTGCAACATGTACCCAATTAACCCTTTTCCCTTCAACTAAACATTTTTTAAATAAAACTTCCTTAGTATTGGTTAGTGAAATGGTTTTTAAACGCCACAAAATCACAAGTCTATTTGTGGGTTTGTGTATTTGAATGCATTCAACATACACTTTCTATTGAAATAACAAAAAAAGGGGGGTTTGGGGCGCCTCGTACGAAGTTTCACTTTCACCGAGTGTCCCATTATATGACACGCATTTTTTTTATCATAGCTGTCATTGTTTTTGAGTATTGATGAAGGAAGTCTGGTAGATATACTTTTTCACACCCAAGTTTATGAGTTACATACCAGGTATCAAAATAAAAGAAATAGGTATTCTTAAAACAATAAGTTGAAGTGTCTTACTTTTCCCTATACCAAAGAGACGTATAATTATATTTAAAGATAAGTTTATTATAGGTACCTACTTAGCCAGTTGTATTTTTTGAGAAAAAATTTTTTTATACACTTCAAAATTATAGTGCTACACTTTTCTCAATCAAATTTTCAGGTTCAACGAAATGTTAAAACATTATACTTCACTTTTTGTCAAATTAAACAGACTTAGTGTGGGTCCGATTATGTTAAATATTTGTCCTCTGTTTGTTATACCATACAGTTTTTATGAGGTTTGAGTTGTTTCAAGTTAAAATAATAAGAACATTAATTTTCAAATAAAATCGACGATGTTAGAGGCATTAGAATTCGGCTAGTTAAAAAATAAATATCAAATTCGAATTTGGTGCCTCAAACAATGATAAATTACTGCCCAATGAAATGTGGAAATTCAAAATTCTCCTCTTTTTTGAGTCAGTATAGGTCCAGGAATGGTTCAATGCCAAAACAAAGAACAAATTTAAATTCAACGTCTCAAAATACATTGTGGAATACCTTGTCGTGAGAGATATTCTCACCAGAAGGAAATTCTACAGAATTTAAGCGTGTTCAGCCACTTCGTACATAAGTACGGGTAAGCCAGAACCAGACCAAACACTGGCAATTTTAGAGCCGATTCGGGTGGTTTATATACTGCTTATTTACACGCACACAAACACAAGTACGTAAGATAATACGTACGTTGGTGAGAACAGCCAGGTCGTATCATCCCCTATCGAGATAAGAGATGGCTGGCTGGTTCGTGTACGAATCGTGACATCATCTTATTGTGTCACGATTTGGTACTTGTACATTACCTGCAAGTACATACAGATAATTACGATCAAATGTAATTTGTGTGTTTAACGTCACAAGGACGATTATTTGCCTTCCCTTTGGGGCGGTGACTATCATCGAGGGGTCCCAGCCCCTTTTCCTCATACCAGTGAGTCCCCACAGCTACTCCAACCCAGTTTTTGCGCCGTAAAAATGATCAAATTGCGAAGGCCTGGGGTGACTTGCGGGTTTATCAGTGGCTCTTCTGGTCTACCTCCCACTTGGCTAGTGCGCTTCCAACAGCAGCACCGACGCATTTATATGATTGCCATCTTGCGTCAGCATGCTCCTGGTATTGGGCGTGACTGCCTTCTCCCGTACACATAGGTGGATGATTTTTTGTGTAGGCGTAAGGGTGGTGGTGGGAATAAGGGGGCAGCAGTCGTTTAAAGAGTGGCTTTCTCAGCATCGGGGAGTTTGAAGTCTCCGATGCTAGGGCAGCCATCTTCGCTCTTTCATTCCCTGCCCTCTCCACCGTGAAGAGGAACTTCTTGGGTTCCCTAGTCTCCACGGGTTTTGACTCCGGTTTCGGGGTTTCCGGAATTGGGGTTCGTTCCAGCAGTGACCAGGGAGGAGAGACTATCGGGGGAAGCGGAGTTGTCATCTCTCTAGGACATCGTCTAAGGGAGGAGCTGTGTCCATGAGCAGCTCCTCCTCTATCCGATCCAGCTCCGTTTTCTGTTCAATTTTCCGCTTTGTTTATGAGAGCTCAGCGGTTTTTCGAGCAGTCTGGGAGGTGGCGGACTTTGGGATGGTAGTTGGCAGCGACATAGGAATTAGATTTACAGGAAAAGGAACCAAAGTTCTAAAACAGGTGAATTTACTATTTTCAATTTACCATTAAACTTTCGTTTTAGCTTTTTTGCATCTTCTTATCAGCATGTAGAGGGGATAGCGCTTAAAATTTTCGGCTGTATGCAAGTTTTCCAGTTAAGTTCTGATCAGTTTAAGCAAAGTTATGCCTGAAATAAACTCAAGAGAATATATTTTTCAAATTTTATTACAAAGAAATCTCCGCTTGTGACGTCACAACGTTGAGATTATCTTTGTGTTTGACAATAAACACAAGTTGCGATGTTTATTTCCCTATCGCAAGTGGATTTGTTTATTCCTGCCAATTTCTTTTTGTTGGCATTCCTTGTTTGCTTATCTCTAGAGTTTCTTTTGTCTCACGGAATTCCAATTTATGTCGCGTATTTTTTCAGCGGGTTTAAACTTACGTAGCGGATATTCTTTTTTCGGGAGTAAATTTTATTTTCTTCACATTAACCTCTCAGACTTGCGAGAAGGATGAGAATTTTTACATTTTTTACTGCCTAGGGGCCTGCCTCTTTTTTGTGGGCATATGGGGACTTCTGGATAGAATATTTTAGTGGTAACATCGTCCAAAAATTTTACAGACTTTTTTATTTTTGGTGTTTTCTTTAATTGTGAATTTATTATTTCACATTTTTCGATGGATTCTTCTGTGTTTGTTGGTGAATCCATCTGTATATTTTCTACGTTCTCCCTCTGCAACCTTTTTATTCTTTTATTGTTGCTTACCATGTATGCAGGCTTCAATCTGTTGATTGAAATTGTTCGGGGTTTGCCTGCAATGAGTATCACAAAGTTTTTCTCATCTCGTGATACTACTTTGTAAGGACCGGCGTATGGTTTCTCCAGCGCAGATCTCATTTTTTTGTCTCTAACAAATACGTGTGAAGTATTGGCCAAGTGTTTCGAGACGTAAATCTTGGGCTGGCCATGGCGAACTGCCTGTTTTAGGAAATTATTGGCGTTGTTTCGTATATTTTGCACCATGATTTTGGGGCTAACTTCCTTCAATTTTGTGAAAAAGTCCCCTGGGAGGCGTAGCTCTTTGCCAAATGCAAGTTGCGCTGCAGAGAGACCTGTGTCCATTTGTAGGGCAGATCGAAGGCCTAAGAGGATGGTAGGAAGTACGTCTACCCACCTCTTTGTATCATGTGACATGATAGAGGCTTTGAGAGCTCTATGCCATCTCTCAATTTTGCCATTGGCTTGAGGATGGTAAGCTGTGGTATGACTGTGTTGAACACCAAGCTTATTAGACAGCTCTTTAAAGAACGAGCTCTCAAATTGGCGACCTTGGTCCGTAATTATTACTTCTGGTACGCCATACCTCGCAAACCAGGTGGCAGCTACAGTTGGAGCTGTCATCTCATATAAAGGAATTGCTTCTGGCCATCATGTTGCCCTGTCTATTATCATTAACAGGTACCTGTGTCCTTGAGATGGTGGCAATGGGCCTACCAAATCCATATGTACTGTTTTAAACCGCTCTGTTTGTTTGAAGGATTTGAGGGGCGAGCGAGTGTGTCTTCCTACTTTGGATTCTTGACAGTTCAGGCAACTGCGAGCCCATTTGTTGCAGTCAGACTTCATTCGTGGCCATACAAACCTTGCCAAAATCATATTAGCACTACATTTTGGCCCAGCATGTGACAGATTATGTACACTGTTGAAAGCCAACCTGCGATATTTTACTGGTAGAAATGGCCTATTCTTACCTGTACTGACATCACATGTTAATAAAACATTAGTACCGGGAATTTTTCGCTGTCTCAATCTGAGAGTAGTATCATCGTTCGATAACAACTCTTGCAATTCTGCATCCTTAAGCTGTGCTTTAGCTATTTCAGCATAAGGCAATTGGACAGGAGCCAAGATAGCTTCGATTCTACTCAAGACATCAGCTGGAGTGTTGAGTTCTCCACTTATATACTGAATGTCGGTAGTCAATTGACCAATATAGTCTAATTGTCGTGCTCTTCTCAGCGATGCTGGTTCTGCTTTTGTGTGAAAGCATATGTTAGGAGTTTATGGTCAGTATACACAGAAAAACATCTTCCCTCTAATTGGTGCCTGAAATGCTTCAACGCAGCAAAAATTCCGAGCAATCCCCTATCGTATGTGCTATAGTTCTTTTCTGTTTTTGAGAGCTTCCTCGAGAAGAAAGCTAGCGGTAACTTCTTGTTGTCTTTGTCAAGTTGGTACAAGGTTGCACCAACAGCAAAATCAGAGGCATCGGTACTCACGCATAACGGCAGACTTTTGTCTGGATGAGCCAATAGAGTTGCATTTGCCAGTGTATCTTTGATTTTCTCAAAGGCATGTTTGGCCTCTTCATTCCATTCGATTGGAGTTTTGTCTTTCTTTTTACTTGTCTTAATTAGTGCAAACAGCTTACTTTGTTCGGCTGCTGCATTCTTCATGCAACGTCTATAGAAGTTCACCGTCCCCAAGAAATGCCTGAGTTCAGCGACATTTGAGGGCTTCGGGAAGTTCAATATTGGCTCTACTTTGGTCTTCAAGGGGGAAATGCCTTTGGTCGAGACTTTGTAGCCGAGGAAGTCAATTTCAGTCTGTGCATATAAGCTTTTACCTACGTTGATAGTAAGCCTGGCAGCGTGTATATGCTGTATGACAGCTCTCAAATTCTCCTCGTGCTGTTGCTCACCGCCTTTAGAGCAAATGCAAATATCATCCAAGTATGCATATGCAAACAGCAATCCCCTAAACAGTCTATTTATAAATCACTGGAAAGTTTGTGCTGAGTTGCGAAGTCCAAACGGCATTTGAAGGTATTCGAATAGTCCAAAGGGGGTTATAACCACTGTCTTTGGAACATCCTGGTCAGCTATAGGAATTTGGTGGAATGCCCAGTTGATGTCTATTTTGGTGAACATCGTTTTACCCTTCATATTCGCGTTGAAGTCCATTATATTGGGGACTGGATAGCGATCAGGAACTGTTTTGGCATTTAAGACCCTGTAGTCTCCAACAATTGGCCACTCTCCACTTGCTTTTTTGGTCATGTGGATAGGGGAGCTCCATGAGCTTTTCGAGGGGCGACATACACCCTCCTCGATGATGCGATGGAAGTACTCCCGTGCCACTTTGAGTTTGTCAGGCAGTAACCTTCGTGCTCTAGCATGGCAAGGCGGTCCTCCTTTGGTCTCGATGTAATGAACTGTGTCATGTTTATAGGTAGGATGCCTGCAAATTGATGGTTGAGTGACTCCAGGATAGTCAGTCAGGATCTGTAAGAATTGTCCGTCAACTTTTGTACAGCTGGATATATTTGTATTCAGTCTGTAAGGATGCGTTTTGCCATCCACACAATGCTTAGATTCACTATCTATCAATTTACCCTCTTTGAGATCAATGATCAGGCCATAATGTGCAAGGAAATCTGCACCCAGGATCAGGTTTGGAACATCAGCAACTGTGGAGGACCATGTCATTTTTTTCTTAAGTCTGATGTTGACTTTGCTGGTTTCAAGTCCGTAAACTGGAAGGTTTTGACCATTCACAGTACGGAGATAGTATTTCGGAGGAAGTACTTTTTGATTTCCACTTACTGGCAATATACTCAAGTCTGCACCTGAGTTTAACAAGTACCATCTCCTATTAGTCCTGTCCTTTATGAACAGGCAGCATGAGTGTTTTTCCAAGGGGTCTTCAACCGCATAGATGGCCCCTTGTTCTGGTTTGACGCCTCCTTGGTATAAGATTTTCCCCACCATTTGCACCTGTTGTTGCATTTGGTGGCCTCTGCGCTAAACCTATTATGAAAGAAACAACTCTTCTCATCCCAATTTTGAGACTGGTTTTTAGATGATGATGTTCTTGGGGGAGTTGAACTCTGACCCCTGTTTTTGGAACTTGATCTACAGTCTCTGGACCGGGACTGTCATCCTTTGCTATTGCCATTGTTGTTGTTGTTGTTTCTTGATTTCGATCGTTGTTGCCAGCTACTATTGGATTTCGTGGAGCTTTGGCTTTTGTTCTTCTTTACTTCCTCAGTCAACTGAGCTATTTGGACTTGAAGTTGAGCGAGTTCACCAGTCTCTGCAGATACTGCACTTACCACAGGCTTTGACCTGGTATATTCTAGCGCATTATCTGCTGATTTTGCAAGGAAGTCCAAGTCTGCGGATGTATTTATCACGGTCGAACCTACGGTGGCTCGGCATTGCCCAACACTTTGAAGAAGTTGCTTGCAAAATTGATTGCCTATGACAGAAGGGGTACGATATTATCCGCCTTCTGCCTCAATTTCGCCATGAAGATTGAGGGTTTGTCATCCACCATCTTCATACCACCCATCACATCATCAATGATTTGGTTTTTAGTTTTTCCAAACACATTCTTTATCTTCTTGACAAACCAGGCATATTTATCATCTTCTGTTGAAGGGCATTCCATAATATCCGGAATGTGGCGGATTATCTGTGGGGGCATGCCTTCACAGATGTGGAGATACCGCTGGTTCTGCGTTATATTTTCCATCTTGAACCTGCCTTCCAAGAGTTTCAACCACAAGTCTACCTCATTGGGCAGAAATTCTGGGATCTCTATCCTTCGTCTGTAGAAGTTGGGGTTCTGCCCTGGCTGTAGTTGCAAAAGTTGCATAATCTGCGCCAAGACTTTGGGTGTCAGCTGTGGCTGACTACTACCTCCCTGCGATGGTTGTGGGTTTTCAGTTGGTGGTGGGACCATTGCTGTGTCTTTCTGATGACAAGCGTATTCTACAGAACTACTTCCTTCCTTGCTGGTTGAAAACACTGGCTCCTGTGTTTGTAGGACAGGTGTTTTTGGGTCAGAACTTTGGCTTAAAGTTCGACGACTTCTCAACGTTTTAACTGCTAATTGTTCTTTATTTATTGCATTTCCCAGTCGTGCTAACTCTGGTTGTTAAGGGCCTTCTTCCAGATTTGGTAAATTCTTGGAGTGTCGAGTCAAAGTCAGGGGGTTGGGGGATGAGTCCAACCTTCTTCCTCCAGGTCTACTGTCTGGTTTCTCTTTGTTTATATATTTTAAAGAGAGAGGTGTAAATTCCCACTTCAGCAGACTCTACTTCGACAACCTAAAAGGTGTCTTAGTCTGTAAAAAAATATTTTTTAATTGCCAAGCAAGCGAGTTTCTTGCCAGCACACAGCGCCGAATTTTTATAAAAGCGCAACGCGCCTCAAGACACCTCACAACGTAGCCAAAAATCACTTTGGGGTCACCACTGTGGAATACCTTGTCGTGAGAGATATTCTCACCAGAAGGAAATTCTACAGAATTTAAGCGTGTTCAGCCACTTCGTACATAAGTACGGGTAAGCCAGAACCAGACCAAACACTGGCAATTTTAGAGCCAATTTGGGATGTTTATATATGGCTTATTTACATGCACACAAACACACGTATGTAAGATAATACGTACGTTGGTGAGAACAGCCAGGTCGCATCATCCCCTATCAAGATAAGAGATGGTTGGCCGGTTCATGTACGAATCGTGACATCATCTTATTGTGTCACAATTTGGTACTCGTACATTACCTGCAAGTACATACAGGTAATTACGATCGAATGTAATTTGTATGTTTAACGTCACTGACTGTCGTCGAGGGGTCCGAGCCCCTTTTCCTCATATCAGTGAGTCTCCACATACATATTTGATGATATATTGCACAGTAAAATATTAAAATTTTAAATTATCTTCTTTTTTGCTATATAGGATCATCCAAGAATGGGTCAAATGATGAAATGAAAATTAAATTTGAATTTAACGTCTGAAAAAAAATGTTCGGTGATATATTACGCAATAAAATATGAAAATAAAAAATTCCCCCCTTCTTGGGCCCCTCAAGGTTGACAAATGAGTCTTATGATGAAATGAACATCAAATTCTAATTTAGCGCCTTAAAAAAACATGTACGATGATCTGAAAAAAAAAACTCTCCCCTTTTTGGGCCCAAAGAGGGTCGACGAATAGGTCTAATGATAAAATTTCACATAAAATTCGAATTCAGCACCTGAAAAAAGTGGTTTGATGATATGTTGTACAATAAAATCTGAAAACAGAAAATTCTCCCTTTTTGGGAAAATGAAACACCTACGTTAGTTACTGTACAAGGAATATTCCTATAACACAAGCAAGTTTTTTGTCAAAACTCGAGTTATGTCACCAACAATCTCAACTACATAGCTGGAACAGGCCGAGTAAATCTCGACAATAATGAGCAATTACATGCACAATATCAATGACTAACGATACCTGGTAGCGTGTCAACCAAATTTAGATTTTCACACACAACAATAACTACCTATTCTTCTCCCTTATTTATATTATAACGCTGCATTCAATTTTTTTCTCAAATACTCTGCACACTGTACCTACCGGTTCGCATAATAAGGGATGTTAATGCGTTATCGTCATTGGATGATATACATATTATCTACTAATTTATTAATAAGGAAAACAGTGAGAGGTTATTTCAGCCCATTATAAGCGCTTGCATTTGCTAGGCTTTCAAAAAACGAGTAGACACGCAGTGAAACATCTGGTAGACAATATTTAGTTCCAATCTGTGACAGCTGTAGTAGTTCATTAGGGGACTCGAGAGGGAAAGTGAGTGAGGTGGGCTTTTTCTATTCTTTTAATTGATATTACACTTTGAGTGTTTGACAGTATAGCACTAGACTAGTAAAGAACATTGATTTTTTACAAGACCTACTGGCGATAATAAGCAACCACAGTGTACCACATGACGTACTTTAAACTACCTTTCCGTACCCTATCCTTGTGAATTGAATGGATGACCCTCATCAAATGTATTCTTAAATAGTGAACTCAATCAAAATATCGAACTTACGCTTAGAGTACGCGCTGGTTGCCTACTTTTATGCCGTCATGTCTTTGCATAAAAAATAAATTGAACTTATGGAGCTTTATTGGTGCAGTACTATTTAAACAAAGGTATTACCACACAGGCGGTAAAAAATATTTTCACACGGGGGTATGAATCCCAAGATCCGCCCTTGGTTCCTATGTAAGTCATTAATTTCTATAATAAATATTGCTGTAAGGTTACAACCATAGACTCTTAGGTGAACTATGTTCCCATAATATAGCTCAGAGGGTATAATAACGGTAAACTGCGATTGAGTACTAAAAGGACTAGCGATTAGACACAAGAATTGTGTTTGATTCGGTGATGTCGTTTGGTGCAAGTACCTTCAGCACAATGAGTATGTTTGATTGAAAAGTGCTGGCTGAGGTAACCAAACTACCTAGTCTGGTTCAAGTAAAAGGAAGCAATATACTTAGGGGAAAACCTTGAATTATTTCCCTAGTGAAACGGTATAATTGTTACAAAAAGATAGAGGATCTCTATGAGTATGGATATACAGACTAATTGCTACTTGGATTTCTGGTCTATTTTTATGTTTAGAAAAAGGTTGAGAATTAATAGTTTTTCAAAGATTGAGTAAACCACTGTTTGGTAGTTCTGTGATCCAATGGTTTGGTTTGAAGGCACCAGCATTTGGAATGGTTTTATTTCCAAAATTTTTGTTTTACATGGAAATAGTAGAATGTTGAATATTTAGAGTTTTTTGTAATTGTTGCAGCACTTTAACATATTTAAATCTTGAGAATATAGCATTTGTAGAATAGCCATTGCTGAAGATTTGAACCTTGACTGGTAAATTTTGATATTTGTGATGATAGATTCGACTATGTGATCTTCGGTGAATTTGTCTCCAGTTGAGACCACTTCGCTTTTTTTTGCAATTAATTTTTGGTTTTTTATTAATTTGCACTTTATTTTATTTATTTTCACTTTGATTTAATTTAGACGCCAATGTTTTACATTCATGTAATAAAATTTATTTATTTTTATACTGCACAATTGGTAAAATTTATTTCACCGTTGGTTTTTCCAACGTTTGGGCACCAATATTTTGTATTGGAACAAATATTCAGTATAATCTATTATAACTTATTATAAATTTTGCTGTATATCGGCCATATAGTACCTACTACCGGTAATACTAAAAATTTTTCTTTTTTTTTGGCTATAAAATTCCTAATTTTGGACCAATAGAATGTAATTTGGAACAAATATTCATTATGGCGTATTCTAACATGTTTATCATTTTGGCGCGGATTGGCAAGATGGTACTTGCGATGCAGCTATTTTGGATACTATTTTTGGCTACAAAATGCTTGATTTTAAAACAATAACGAAAAAATTTGCAAAAAATATTAACTATAATTTATTGCAACGTGCTAGCAATTCTAGTGGGGATTGGAAGGTATTTCCAAAAAATGTATATTCTTTTAGATTTTGAAAGAGAATTGTTTTAAAATGTCCTCTTATAAGATGAAAACTTGGTAACTATTAAAATGTGTTCCACATTAAATGTTTCAGTTCACCCCGGCATGTACTGAAGCGAAATTTTTTTTAATTGTCATCTAGTTTCATGAGAATTTGATTACAAAGTTTAGATATTATACATATATAACATTAGGAACCTAATTTTCAGTTAACTGGAGCATCTGAAGAAATTTAAAACATCATTAACTTATCACAAAAAGTGATTTGCATCAAGAGACTGAGAAGTCCAAGATTTTTTGTTGTCAAAATAAAAATGTTTATAAATTCATAATGATGAAATAACATGACGACATCACGCAGACTGAAAATTCAAATCAAGATAATATACTGTCCGAAGCAAATGTAACATGAAGGCAAAAGCTGAAATTCTCTTTCAGAATATTCTACTAATGGTATGTCGAATTTATATTACAGAGTCATCGTGTATAATTTGACACCTTGTATAGACGACGAGATTTCATTTGGTCAACAGATAATTCAAGACAGAATACGGCGCAATATAGGATTGGATGCATGGTAAAAACCCTGCTGATAACACGCATGCTGCCAACATCTTTTGCTTTATCACATTTGTTTTTCCTATTGTATATCGACTCTTACGCTTTTATTTTATCTGCTTGTGCTTATATTCATGACGACTAAATGAAGACAAAGAGTGGGGAAACCTTGCCAACAAGAAATACTACTTCATGAAACAAATTCTACTTTTCAAACAATATTGTTCAAGCAATACCCAGAACTAGATTTGTTTTATAAGTAGTCCTTCTCGTGTAGGTGGATAGAATCAAGTCCCAAGTCCAAGTCTCAAGTCATACGTTAAATTCCTCGGGTTGGCAATTGTATAAAACATTGCATCTGTGAATGTAGAATACTTCGACTTACATCTACCTATGAAGACACTAGGATGGGAGTTAAACTTAGGCTAGATTAGGTTGAAGACAAAAGACAAATAGGGATTATTCTTTATATCATGAAGGATTAGTAATGAAGATTAAAGTTTCCTTATCAGGTCATTCATATCGCACTTCAAGGTGATCTTTCTTTAAAATACCTGTAGGTGATGTTAATAGTTTACAATACGATCAAATGGAGTTCTTGTCATAATTAAGAGGGAAATTTGATGGGTTGCCAACAAACTTTTTTAATAAGCTTTGTTCAGATGAATGCATTACTCTTTCCACAGAGGCCATGTAGAGCCTTCTCGACGTTTTGGTTCTGATCAATTTTCATTTGTGTTAGATCATATTTTTCACATCACTCACCCACATCTTTTCACACAAAAACTCCGAAGCCTAAAGTTTCTTGTAGGAATCTTTCACACAACAAAACCATCATTTCTTATGAAGACAAACAAGTAGGTGAAGATAAAAGAATTCTTTAGTAGTTTCTCCTACTTGTTGTCTACACTAGTTTTTATTTTATTTTTTGCTTTACACTTTGTTTTATCCGCCTTGTCAACACTATAATTATATCTTTTACAAAATAATTCTGCTGTTCATTTTTGTAGGTTTTGACCCTTGTATAGATCAAAACTTTGTTAGGTTCTTCTATCGACACTTTACACTTACTGCTGACATATTTAATACAGATTAATTTGCAGACTAAATATGAAGACAAGGTAAGCTACATTCCGCCATGTTTCAGAAACTTAATTTCAGTCAAAAAGAATTCAGCTGTAGGACAATTCAAAGTAAAAAATAAAAACTTCTTGAATAGTAGAGCATTTCAAGACAAATTTGATATCAGTGTTTCTGGTGCATGATGTTACCCGCAGGGAATTATGATGTGATTAGCATTTAAATACCAACATACATGAAGGTTGGACATTATGAGCCGTTTGATTTCCGACGCCTCAAGACATTTAAAATTCAAATAAATAGCATCAAATTATGTTTTAAAATTCTAAAAAGTAAAGAAAAAAAAAAAAAAGGTTTTTGAAGAAACAAATGACATGCTCGCAGCATTTGGTTGTAACTCTGAGTGCTGCAAAGCTGAAGCTTCACACAATACAGTACACTGAGTGCTTTAACAAGAATTTTGACACAACGTATGAACGGATGAAATACGAGTGTGGCGGAGTAATAATTTAGCCGAACTAACTTTTGAGAATAGGAGCCGAAGTAAGTAGTAAGTACTGATTTAAACGGGTAACTAATTCAGAAGTAAAAATTTGGGCATTTTGCGCCTCAACTGCAAACTCTATCTAATTACACCTCCTATATAAATTCCGCCAATTTACACTCATCTTCATAGGGAGAAAGACAAAGGCGCGGAACATGTATCCAGAAGGCAGCGAGCTCCGTTCACCTGGACTTGGAGCTAAATGCCTTACCGGGGCAACAACAAAGGCCAGCTGCCTTCCCAGGCTCTGAAAATTCTCGACGCATATCGGCGACAATTTTTACGAGAGAAATGGGCCCAAAGACAGGGTTCCACCACGTTAAAGGTAACAGCGAGCTACTCCGTTTTTTCAAATGAAAAATCACGACAGTTCGAATACATTTTTTCGATATGCTCGTATCATGTAATTTTTTTTTTTATTACCTACGTTGTTTCTTCTTATGCTCACTCAAACACCCTTTGAAAATACGATGTTCAAAAGCATGCTTGCCTTTCCCAAACATAAATAGGTTGGCTACGAGCCTACTGCGAATGAATAAATTGCAATAATTATTCGAGAAAACCAACCGCAATTTTTTACACGATGTAACACCTCTTTCACCCATAACCTCGGTACTACTTATAAAGTTTCGGTAAAAGTAAAGCACAAACAAATTGCAAGAAACGTGAAGAAACAATATGCAACGATAAGCAGAGCGAAACTAAAAATATATCGATTTTAGAGGAGTCTAACTTCACTCCCAGACACATGAACGGGGAGACTGAGAGTGCCCGGGGCTGCAACTTACACCAACGCCTTTACAATCCATTTCAAATCTAATCGTCCATCGCCAATATAAATTTTATAAGCAGATTGAAAGTAAAAAACTGTGATTACAGTCGACAGAAGTATTAATGACAGAAAAAAATACAAAACAGAAACCTGATTAACAGTGTAAACACGAAAATCTGTTTACCAGTACGCAGAGGATGAACGTTCATCTATATGAAAGTGAAAAGAAATACTTTCGCGCATAATTATTCCTCATTAATCCGATTGATTATTCAGAATTCATTAAAGTAAAAAACAACAACAACCAGACATTTTTTCGAATAAGTACCAAAATGAAGATATGCCGCGTATGCCGCGTGGAAAAGAATCGATGGTCGACGCAAATTTTGTTTCGAATGCGTTGTCGAAGTATAGCGCCATTTTACTGTAATACAGATTTAACATTTGGCAGTAGGTAATAAGGCATTTTATTAAATTTTTTCAATTTATTGATGGCGAAATTACCCAATATTAACACTATTCAATTTTCATAACGTTTCGAAATATTCATTTCATCTCCATGGTTAAATGCAGCAAAACAAATTTTATTTCAAAACGTAAACTTGGTACCTATACAGTGGTGCGTTTGAAATGTTTCAGGTTCCAGTGAAATACAGGCGCCTGTAAGCTGTAACTGTATATTTTTCTCAAACGGATCTACGGATTTCTGTAAACTATTTCCTGTCACGATAGTCAAATTTGAGAAAAAGTCAAATTTTCGTATCTTAGTGACAAGAACCCACAAGTGTACGTGCAAATAGTGAAAATAAAAACGAGATGTGCACAAAACCTGGTGTTTATTCATGTTTCCAATCAAAGAAACGTTTATTTATATCTCTTGTAACTTTACAATACCTCCGGAGGTACTGTAAATTAGTACTGTAATCTGTAGATCTGTATTGCCATCGAACGACTTTCTGCATAAAAACTGTACAGGTTTTACAGAAACTGTACAGAATTCGGTCACGTCGAACGCAGCTAATATACAGCAAATAATCAGACAAAAATAAATAAAATAAGTGCAAAAATCGCAGATAAAGTGGTATAGAAAGCAAGGATAATTTTCTTTAGGATGAAGTAAAGGCAGAGGAAAAAGTTGCATTTGTTCTTTCACTCCACTGATGCGACTTCAGAAAAAGTCCAGTATATTATCAACAACTAACTTCCGATGCTTGAATTTTTAAACTGGCTACGCAAATTAGAAAAATCGACCTGTATAAACTCCAATTTATTATAAGTTGTGAATTTAATTTACAAATTCTTAACGATCTCCAAAAGATGGAGTCCCTCACGTACTTCCAATAGAAGCGAAGTTATGGGGAGGAGGAGCACGGGGAGCTACGCTACTTCAAAACCTACTGAAGTCCACCCGAAAAATTCTAAAATATGTACCGACAAGAAAAACAGAAAAAATAGTTTAACTTATTTTCATTTAAGAAAGAAATGACAGGACTTTGAGCCCCCTCGAAAGTTTCATCCTGGCTTCGCCGTTGACCTTCAATTTCATACGAACAAATACGTCATTATAATATGATGATGATATAGTATTTCGTTTTGAATAATGTGACCTCATCGTATGCGGAATACAGAAATGATCACTTGATGACATGTCAGGGCTTTTGAATAAAGTGACAAACATCAATTTAAATGGCCTCGAAGAAAAATATCAATCAACATAATATAATGATGATTAAATTTTCAAAACACTTGCTTTTTTTTTTTTATAAGGAAGAAAGGGCTGGTCTAAATAGAGAAAATCCTCCTTCGAACGACATTCTGATTCAGCGACTTGCACGTATAATGTAAACAAATGACATTATAAGAAGGAAGAACAGACAAGCCGAACTCTGCTTTAAGAAACTTTTAATTCGTATTAAAAGAATGAAATTTTATTAAAATGCTGAATTTGACCAGCGTAGGAACGATGTAAATTGGATAACAGACTAACAGCTAGAAATTATCTCCTTGTAGTACCTACTGGAATCATACCACGCATTTGCCAGCAGATGCAACCCTCACTGGAGAGATAGAAAATGTAAGGGTCGGATGAAACATAAGACAATGTAGGGTCTCGTATTGGCTTTCAGTGCAACAATAAAGAAAGCTAAATTCGCCTTCGCATGTTTCAAGGAATTTTTAACCGCTGGGAATCGGAAGAAATTAAAGTCAACCGTCGAATTTGTACGGTCTATCGTTTTTTCATACATTTATGTGTATTTTAAAGGCATAAGGTTTTATTAATTAATTAAGGAGGAGAAAAATTTGACGTGCAACTGTTTTGGTTTGACAAGGGAATACGAATTTTTGCATCAAGATTAGAAGAGACAGTTGTTTATCATTTTACAGAAAAAGGTGAGAAAAAATCCAAGGTACGCGTTTTACGTTGGATAAATTTCGTAAAGGTAATATATTATTATCTATTTATAAGTGGTTAAGCAGAATTTATAGCCACGGGAGAGGGAGGCGTTAACATGACTAAAATAGACTAAAAAACGTAAAAACAGCCTTTCGTTATAGGAAAGCAATAAAAGCCCGCATCGTTTCACAAGGGTACTTACATTCTAAGCAAAAATTCAGGAGTCGAATTAAATTTTCGGGTGGATAAATAATTTTCATAAGGAAATTATGGCTTCCTTAAGCGACCTGTAATTCTGCTATTATTCGAGGGAGAAATAATTGCAATAGAAAAAAAAACATTTTATTGCATATCAGTAGGTGTCAACAATTAGCCAAATACAACACAATAAACAAGATATAGAAATCATGCTGATTACATAAAAATAAAAATAAATCCAATTAGTTTGTGTACGACCTGAGTGAAATCTGATCACGCATTATTCACATGATATCTATTTATGACCATCGACTTAAGATTATGATCACGGTAAAACACGTTACCGATAAGAAGTAATTAAATCACACGCGTGAATTGATATAAAAAGCATTTATAATAAATGGAGATAGTGAAAAAAAAAAAAAAATCAAAGGTCAATTTGAAAATTTTACACCAATTTTTGGACGCAAGTTTCGAGAGAATCTCACACGGATAACCTTCAAAATGTTTTGTTCTCAACTGATGATGATGGTTATCGAATGTTGCGAAAACTTTTAATGACTTTGTAAAAGCCAGAAGCATGCAAATTAAGTTTAGGAGTTCGAAAAGAAGTTTGAGCAGTGGGCGTACGCTCGTAAAAATGAAAAAACATTTGCAGCCGTTTTCAATTTCTTTAAAAAAAATTCGAATGAAACATTACTGGTATAGTTCGCATACACGCGTGACGTCGTCAAACACCTCGATTCACTCTCGATTTTAAAAAATAATAAAATGAAACAAAAAAGCATTATGGTAAACTAATAATAAATTTTTTATTAAAAAAATAGAACCGAATTAAAAAAAAAAACAAAATGCTTTAAACATTTATGCAGCAAGATTTAGACCTACGGATGGATACAGCCCACAAGGGCCACTTTCAGAGGGTGGAATGCTTAACTGCGCCACTTCCTATTTCATATCAAGCTTCAGAATCTGTTAAAAAACAGTCAATTATAAAATACACTCATGGACAGAAAAAAGATAGGTATATGACAAAAATGAAACGACAAAGCATTATGGTAAATTAATATTTGTTTACAAAAAATAGAATCGACTTCAGAAAAAAAAACATAAAAATGCGCTAAAATGAAAACAATAACCTTTTAAAATTTCTCAAGAAAGATGTAGGTCAGGGGACTGAAATTATTGAAGTCGGCGCTCTTCTCCTCAACATGTAGGCTCTATACGTCAATTCTGTCAAATTTTATAACAAAACCTTTCTATTAGCGCCGACTTCAATAATTCCAGTACCCTGATCTACATCTTGCTTGAGAAATTTTAAAAAGATTATTTTTCTCATTTTAGCGCATTTTTTATGTTTTTTTTTTTTCTGAAGACTACTCAATTTTTTAAAAACAATTATTAATTTAGCATAATGTTTTTTCTTTTCATTTTAATTCCAGTAAATTTTACTAGAGAAATTTTAAAAGGATTATTTTTCTCATTTTAGCGCTTTTTTTTTTTTTTTTTTCTGAAGTCGACTCTATTTTTTAAAAACAATTATTAATTTAGCATAATGTTTTTTCTTTTCGTTTTAATTCCAGTAAATTTTACTGGAGAAATTTTAGAAGTATTATTTTTTTCTTTTTAACGCATTTTTATTCGTTTTTTGTTTCTCGAAGTTGGATAGATTTCTTGATGAAAAAACTTTTTCAGTGATTTTTCGTTTGTAGCGTTTACCGCAATATTTCCTTAAAACTAACTGTTTTTATATTTGAAGATAGCTCCAAAACTATCTCATCGATCATAAAAAATATTTTAATGAGACCATCATGGAGTAATCCTCTATCATTTGAAAAAAAGTTCATCAAAATCGGTGTCCATGTTGAAAAATTATGCTCGAATAAACATTAAAAACATTTAAAAAATATATATATATACGGATCGAATTATAGATAATCTCCTTTTTTTTTTTTTGAAAAGTAGCGAAAAAAGTCACCTATTATATGAGTTTGGTGCCTATTTATTGATTCAATAGTTTCCAAAAAAAATGTAAAATAAATAAATTGTAATTAAAAAAAAAAACGACTGCGTTAATCTGAGTGAGTAGCTCTTATTGGTGGATATGCCCAAATTTTCGAAAATAATTTTTCCAATCTCTAAATTCTCATTTTCTTCAATTACACCCTCCTAATTTTTTAATTTTCAAATGTGAATAGTGAAGGACATTCTCCGAATGGTCAGCAACATTGTGAACCTATCTTCATTGAAATTTATTAAGTAAGACACTTGTGCTGAGCGAACGAAATTCCGATAGTTACGGAGATAGACATACCAAACATATAACCTCCTCCGTATGCAGTTTAAAAAAAAAAAAAAAAAAAAATTGCTGGAAAAAAGCAAGTTGTCTGTGTTGCTTGAAGTATCTTTTGCGAATTTACAGCGCAACAGATAATTTTACTTAAAACTGCAACAATGAAATTTCGATAGAACGATATTATATTTGTTAGATGTTGATAACTAACGATTGTTTTATGAAATTTTTTCACGCATTTTGAATTCAGGATTATTCGTTCAATTATAGATATAAATTGGCAAACTGGATTACCTGGCCAAGTATTGCTGGGCTAGTTTTCTCATTTGAGATTTCCCATGTATGTGGCGCTTTCGGTACTCAAAAATTATGGATTTTGTCCAAACTGAGTAGCGCTTGTGTCTCCCTATTTCTTCTCTAGCTGACGCTTTCATCCTTTTTTTTTTCGTCAAGTGACGCTTTTATCCGACACCGCTGGGGACTCGAATTATTGAAGTCGACGCTTTTTTCCTTTACCATGAAAGCTTTACAAGTCAATTCTGTCAAATTTAATGACAAAACTTTTTAATTAGTGCCGACTTCAATAATTCCAGTCCCGAAACCTAAATCTTACTGTAGAAATTTAAAAATGATTATTTTTCTCTTTTTAGTGCATTTTTTATTTTTATTTTTTTTTGTTTTTTTAAACTGGTTCTATTTTTTGAAAAAGATTATTAATTTGCCATGAATGCTTTTTCTCTTCATTTTGATTCCAGAAGATCTCGCCGGAGAAATTTTATTTTTTTGATGATTTTTCGCCTCTATTAATTCGAAACTAACAGTTTTTTATTTAAACATGACTCAAAAACTATCTCAGAAACCGTCATATGAGTGCTTAGGTTGAGAAGTTATGCTGAAGCAAATATAAATGAAAAAACAAAACAAAAAAACAAAAAAAATATATTAAACTAATCGAATTGATAACCTCCTCCTTTTTTTGAAGTCGACGAAAAAAGTTACCTTTTTCTCTTCCCTGTTGTCGTCAGAGGCTGTCGTCGTCGTTATTGTTGGTGTCATTACTTATGTTATTATTGTTTTCGTCATTTATTTAATCAAAGACATCCCCTAATCAGAAGGTAAACGATTTGTTTTTCTTTCGATATATTTATATAATTATATTTAAATTTTTAATGTTTATAATCAATTTTTACAAGTTGGCAGCATATCGTTACGTTTTTTATCAGCACAAATCCAAACGTAGCATTCATTTTCTCCAACTGAAAAAACGGATACCGGCTTAAAATATCTAAGAAACGGATAATCAAAACTATACGTATCATTCTGCGACATAACCAAGTATTTCAGGATGGCTACATCTTCTTTCTTATGTCGACTCGTCTCGCATTTTCTTTTTTCAAGCGTATATAATAAATTTTTATATGATATCGTCCATGATTTATTTTCATACGTCCTCTTCAACATTCGCTCTGGTATCTAAGCACTGGAGAAGATGAGAATGATCCTGCCAATTCACACATTCACATCATTTCATTATTCGCTATGCCCCATTTTTTCAGATTCTCAAGTGCCTCAATCTCAGCAATCCTACGCACAATCAATTCAGCATCCTTCACCGTAGCCAGTGGACCTCCCATCCCGTCTCAATTTCCTTTGATTTTCATAGTTGTCCCAGCAAAAATTTTGATCTTTTAAAAAAACATTCTTCTTTTCCTCTGTATCAGACAAAAAAATTATCTTTAAACACAGAAAAGTTTGCGGCCTAAAGATTTTCCTGGGCATTATCATTATCATAATCATCATTATCATCATCATACTCGTCTATGGGTATGACGTAGATTCTTTTGACAAGGTAAAGCAGCGATTTCTTCCTTTTGCATTACAACAGATAGATGGATTTTTATGAAGGAACCAGGAGGTATCGATAAGAGGGAGAAACTTTACGAACATAATATCGGATTATTATTATTATTATTTTACAAAATTTTGGGTGTAGGGGCGAAAATTTGGAGGAAAAGAGTAAAGGCAGGTCTTTAATGTATAAATTCGTCCAAAAATAATATAGACAAACATATTCTTACACGGGTGAAATCTTTTTAATTTTCCAACAATTTCCCTACATTTCATAACATCCTATTCTTCCTTTAATTGTTCACAAATTGATGTTTACACAACGAAGATACCTAACGGTGCTGATGACCACATCCAGACACGAATCTGTTATTTACATAATATACCTATTTCACACTGACCACAATGTAAAAAACGTATCCCCAAAAATGTATACAACCTCACATTTTCGATGGAATAGACACACTTTTCTTTAGACTCTGTTAAAAGTAACGCTGTTCTTAATGTTGTATTGTAAAAAAAGTATCATTTTATTAAAGTGTCCAATTACTCTTTGTGATTGTATTATTTACTTAAAGTCTGAATCCGGAAAAGTTAAGGTCCACCATACGAGAGTGGAAAATAAATTATTTTATTCGGAGGTATTAATAATAATTTTTGATATTAATATACTCGCGTAAGGTGTAATCCATAAAAGAGTTCAAAATAGTAATAATACTACTCGTTTAAGCTCTTACAAGATCCACACTGACTGAGCCAAAACTGATGGACTTATCAACTGTTGTCAATGCTATCATAATTATTCGCGCCAGAGCAAATGTACCCTTTAATTAATTTCCTTTATTTTTGCAGCCACATTCGACGTATCAATGGAGCAGCAAAGATGTTCAATTTTTCACATCCCATATTAGTCTGCCAAGAGAGCAAACTATTCATCAACAATATTTCGATTCAAAAAGCATACAAGGGTGCACCTTGCTCATCGTTAAAATTGTTAAATGTTGAAAGAACTGTTCATACTGTCCACAGTCTGTCCATTACAAAATGGACGTGAAAAAAGAACCATTTATGGAGCAGCAGCAAGTGATTGAAACGGCAAAGAAGGCAAAATACAAAAATTAGCCACAATTTTACAAAATGGTTTGCGAGGTGAAAAATTTGGGAGTGAAAAAATGCGTTACAGTTGAGCTGGTGAAAGATAAACACGCCGCCACACTCGAGGAATGTGGTCCAAATTACTGGAACCACAATACTGACACCTCAGCCGAACACTACACTACAAACGCGTCATCTTGACTAGAACCTTCGAACGTCGCATAATACAAACCCTCAAGCACGAGCGTAACTCCACTATTAAATTATGTTGTGGCGGAATTCCCGGCACGGCTGAAACCACAGATGATAGGCCGAAAATGCTACTGGTATTAGCAAACATGGAAACACATCCAGAATCGGTAGTACCAATTAATCAACTGATTAGAATACCGGGAACTCCATCGGATGATACCGAGGACGTGGATGGGTTCGAATTTATTCGCATTAATGATGTCCAAGTCTTGCATTCGTTCGTCAGCCGGCCGAGAAAACATGTCGGACGAGTTGCCAGCTCGAGTGAGAAAGCGAGGGTCAAAACATTCACGAATGCGAATATTCGTTACATCACTGGTACAGAGCATATAGTTGAATTGAAAACACACACTACACCCATTGCGCAATATGAAGCACTGGAGACACTGCCACAAGTAACAAACTTTCCGCACAATTCGTTGCATACAATGCAAGCATTACAAGTGGCACAATATGAAGGCCATGAAACTTTGCATGACACATACTTGTGGTACAAAATAAGACAACAAGACACACTGAGTCACATCAACACAATTATACCGGTTCTGACAAATGCATTGCGTTGTATGATTTTCATACAAATGCTATATTACTCGCAATAAAACTCACAGAAAGAAATGCAGGTCACAGTTAAAACACGCAGTAGCAGAATTACGCGCAGGTAAAAATTTACTATAATTGATAAAAAGTTGAGACAGATTTAATCGCACTTTCTCGTCGGAGTTTATCGAAGAGGAAATAGATGATATGTAAAAACTAGGCTATGGGGGCCTATAGCTAGAATTAGGGCCACCTCAAAGCGGCAGGCTTTCTTCTTCTTGTACTTCGGGCACAAGACTAAGGCTCGACTGCAAGAACGATACTTAAAAAATTCTTACATTTTTTTCATTATCGATTACACTTATACATAAATATACACGGATATTACTTTGTTAAGATAAGTAATTCCTAAGTCACTGTTGATAACTTGAGTATCATTTTTGCATTCAGGCCTTAGAGTGAAAATAATATCTCGCTTCGTCCATTCAATTTAGTCTCTATAATTTTCTGCTCCTTCGTATATACGTAATTTACGATTATCTTCACAATAAACGTTCTATTAAACAATAAATAAGAAAGCCTTTGAAATACCTCGATAAATAGTCCGTTACCAACTTCCGACAATAATATCCCTTCTTCTTTCAAGTACTGAAACAAATAAAAACAAAAAAAAATTTTTCTCAGCAATCTATTGAAAATAATCTAGTGAATAAATAAATAAAGAAACATCGGAGCTTCCACAAAATAAAAGAAGTAGGTGCCAAGTTATGACTGAAACCAGTGGAAACTAAAACTTTATCTTTCATTAAAATATGAAAAGAAAACGAAGAAACTCTAAAGCAATAGCAGCAGCTCAGTTAGAAATAGGTTTTCGAAAAATATAAAATCAAATTGTCACTAAAAGTAATTAATAGGTCGTAATAAATATTTGTTCCGAATTACGTTCCCATTGGTCCAAAATTCGGCATTTTATAGGCGAAATAAAAACAAAAATAATGTTACAGGAAGTACCTGCAACTGATCTGAACCAAAGTTTATAGCAAATTATAATATTTGTTACAAATTTCGTAGCTATTGATCGAAAATTGATAATTTTATAGCCAAAACAAAAACAAAAATATCCATAGCCTACCAGAAGTAAAGTACGGCTGATCCATACCAAAATTTATAGCAAGTTATAATATATCATAGTGAATATTTATTTTAAATTTCGTAGCTATTGGTCAAGAATTAAAAATTTTATAGCCGAAACAAAAACGAAAATAGCCATACCGAAAGTACCTTACAGCCGATCCGCAAAAAAATCAATATCTCAGGTCCTTCGCACAATACTAATATTCATTTCAAATTTTGTGCCCATCGGATAAAAATTGCGACCTATACCGGAGTAACAAGAAATTGGGTTGCAGATATATGTGTGTGTGTGTGTGTGGGTGTGTGTGTGTGTGTGTGTCGCCGAAATTTAGTGTTTACGGTTCTCCGAAAACTACTGGATGGATAGGGCTGAAATTTTCAAGAGAGATAGTTTTCATATTGGAGCAGGTTTGAAAGAAGTTTTTGCCTATCGGTTAATTAGTTTCTGAAAAAATTGAAAAACAAAACAATTTCTGGAAAATTTGTTTTTCCGGGGTTCTGAGAAAATGACAAAATGGATCGCGCTGAAATTTTCATGTTGGACTTTCCTTATGTTGATACAAGTTTCTTAAAAGTTTGGTGTCTATTAATTCTGTTAATCAGTAGTTTTCAAGAAAACTGGAGAAGAAAAATTTCTGGAAAAAATTTTGTGTTCATGATTTTGAGAAAAGTACCAGATAGGTCTGAAATATTTATAAAAGATAGCTTTTGCATGGGAAGAGGTGTGAAAGAAGGTTGGTGCTCATCAGTTCAGCAGTTCTTTAAAAAACTGGGACATAAAATTTCTGGAAAAGTGGTTTTTCATTAATGAAATGGTTAATTGTCGATAGTCTTTCTTAACCCGAAACTATAGTTGTAGATCAAATGTTTACGATTATTGTATAAAATAATAAATATGTTTACAAAGTTACACGTTAGAAGTGTGTAATTGAAGAAAATCATACATGTAAAGCACAGAGTATGAATGTATGAAGAGTACAAAGTTGTACAGAGATAAACGAATGAAAGGTGAAACAGATAACAGTGTAGCCACGAGTATAAATGTGAAAAATATATAATATATATGATATCGAGTGTTCGCAAGTGTGTGAGGGGAAGAGGACTGGTGAACCCAACAGAAACTAGCAATGAAATATCGATAACCATCGATATAAATAACTGGCAACTGGATTTTCTAGCCAAGCACTGCTGCGCTATTTTTTTTTTCTAATTTGCATGAACGTTTCTTTTTACAAAAATTAACCGCATGTTCATGTTTTCTTTTTTTTTATTTAATAACGTTATTATATTTCTTTGGTTTTATTTGGAATTATATGATTATTTACCACCGATGGGAGTAAAAAGGAAATGTTCAACTATGAGAGAAACTGCAAGTATTCGGATTCTAAAATTACCTAACCAGATGCAACGAAACGCAGGCTTTTTAAACGCTGAAGAGAGAATAACGATGACGATAAGATCGAGAAAGAGTTGGCCTTGCAATAAACTTGTATTCCCGCCAAAATTGTAAATACGCACAGAAACAAGCGCCAACAAATTGGTAAAGACCCGGAAAAAATTTAAAGCGAAAAAACTTTCTCACTAATTCATTTTTGTGCTACTTTTCAGCATCGTTATTAAGAAAATACTCTCGAAATCCACCGTAATTTTCTGGCGGAAAAATCAAACTATATTTATACGAATTTTTGAGGATTTCAACTTGAAAAGTTCCACGCATCCACGCTTCCATCACTGGATCATGGCTGGACAGTGCAACATATTTGAACGACTGTTGATTCGCTATGGAAAAAGTTTTATTAAAATATGAAAAACAATGTGTACGTGAACAATGGTGAATAATTTTGTGAATGTTTTCCTGCATCGGCGACAGAAAGAGAATGTTAACGACTCTGACAGAAAGTTGAATGCGAATCCCGTGACACGTCGCGACGTACGATTTAAGACGTAGCCTATACTTACTCAGAATTTTAATAAACTGCCCATTTTCTCACTACGCATGCGTACTTAGTTTCCGTATTATTTTTTATTTTATTTTTTTATTTTTGTTATTTCATTGATTTTAGTTAATTCCAAGTTCAGATAATTTAAATTGGAATAGGATACTTGCGACTATAAAAATGGTGCCAAGTTTTTGTCTCCTGCCTATCAGCTTGTTGAATTTTCTTACTTTTTTGAAATAGCGAGTTAAATTGACCCATCCTGGTCTGGTCTTTCTCCATTGAAAACAGCGTCACGTTTTTATAATGCAGAAAAACGATCTGATCGATCATTTGTCTTTCAACAGTGATCAATCGTAATTAATTTTTTCGATCAAAAATTTCACGAACGAGACTGTTTTTTTCTCCTTTTCAGCCAAGAAATAAAAATTCGTGTAACATAGTACTATACTATACGATCACCGCAGTACAAGTACAAGCACCAATGGTGTGTTCATAACAAAAAATCATTATTTTTGATGTGTCTTAGTGGCCATAATGCCCGACCGACTGCACTGCAGTAGTATTAACAAGTAGGTGCCTAAATCGCAATATGTCGTTTCATATTCCACAGTTTAAATCACACAACCCGAACAGAATTTACGCACAATACCTCGAGAACCAAACTTAAGATTTCAGCGAAATTTTGGCAAAATCTTCAGTTAAAGTATGTCAATATTTCAACAAAATTTCAGCTCTCTAAAAAAGAACAGTTCTCTTGAAACTGCATTCGATGACTTTGATTGTATGGGTTGGGACCATAAAATTGTTTATATGAGGCTCATTCCTTTCGCCCTTCAGTCTGTCGGAAGAAAGTAGATTACATCAATCTTAACAGCGAAAAAGCTCGATAAAATTAATGTATGCATCTATGAAACTATTATCATTTCTCAAATTTAACATCAATATCAACGAATTCACTTAGGAACCGTGGAATACAGAATGACATATTGCCCGACTCGTATCATTTATGTTTCTGCGTGTTTCAGTCTATCAGACTTACACACTTACGACTAAGACTTGTAGAAATGCCAGCAGGATTTTGTTTTGTCAAATTTTTTCAAAGTCCTCACGAGTAAATGTTAAATAAACAGAAAAATAAAATCCTACGTATAGACTATAGTATTAGGTTTGTTTAATTTGTCACACGGTGTCAACCCAGGTAGAAACCGACAGGGTATATACTACTGTTTCGAGATGAATGAATGAATGAAACCAGGGTCGTTCCAACCAAGTGGGGTGAGGCGATGAGTCACCCTCCAGCAAAACAATCAGTTTGAAAATCAGAAAATTTTGGAGCAGTCGCCAAATTCCAGAATTTTTAACAAATTTCAAAAAAAAAAAATGAGGTTATCAATATTCCATCGCTATTGGATAACTTTTTTTTTCTTCTTAGTTGGCGAATTCCAACATTCAACCCTTGAAAAGTTCTTTCGGGATGTCACTGAATGCCTCGACTAGTACAGGAGAGCTATTCCACCAATTTTCACCTTGTTTTATGCCCAGTATGCCATTTAAGTATGGCATAAAAGCACCGACTATTCCCCTTAAGAGGTGGAATGGGCACAGACTTTACGTCAATTAAACTCCTTATACTAAGTTTTAGGTGTTGCAAACCATGTAAACAGTAGAATGATGTGTTTGTTATGTTTTCCAATGTATTGCGAATGTTTTTTTCTGGTTTTGTATATTTTTTCTCAACTGAACTAAACAATGTCTTATGTCATAAATATTTATTTATATCGTATACGTCGATTAAATTTGCAGAACTTGCTGATCCAACTTGAACGACATAAAATATTAATGGAATAGCTATCCTGGACCAGTAAAGTACAGTGATACATTTGCTTTTTTTTCAGGCTCAAGCATTTTAGGAATTTACTGAGCAAATGCTTCAAAAACAAATGCTTGACATTTAAAAGCATATTTCCAGTTTAAGCATTTGTTGGAGAACTTAAGAGCATTTTCAAATGTTCTTCCTTCTGACCTAAGTGGATGAAAAATTAAAAATGTGTTGTTTGACTCAAATGTCAAATTCAAAATAATTCTTGAAAGTAAAATAATATTTTTTTCATTTTTCGTCATTCTTGTTCAATTTTTCAAAATTATTATCTTACTTTATGACCAAATAATAGAAATACTTGAGGATGCTATTAAGCTTTCTCCAACCAATATTAAAATAATGGTCGAGATTCTAAGCATGTGCACGTGCTGAAAAAATGACTAAGTATACTCAGTATTTTTTGATCAATAATAAATGCTCGAGCATTTACCATTACTACTGATTAGACATGCCGGTGCTAAATAGACAACCACTGCATACCACTTCACGTAGTTTAGACGTATGCCATCCTTCAGAATTTAAGGGGTGACCCTTATCAAATTTATTCTAAATTAGTGAACTCAAGCAAAACATCAAAAGTACACATCAAGTACACTTGGGTTGCCAACTTTTATTCCACTATGTCTTGACATTACAAAGTACACTGGGCATATGGAGCTTTACGAATCCAGGGTAGCTATTCCACTAATATTTTACGTCGTTTAAGTCAATTCAACAAATTCAGAAGATGTAAACGACATAAACAAATATTTGCGAAATATTCTGAAAGCCAAACAAAACATTTAGTTGAGTTGAGAAAAACATACACAACACCCGAGAAAACATTCTCAATATACTGGAAAACATAGCAAACACATCATTAGGCCATTTACGCCATTTTCGACACTAGTGATGGGTAAAATTGTTTATTTGGGGAAACTGGTTCTCCTACTCTTAATTTTTCAATCTGCTCCCTGCTCTGAAACTGCTCCGATCATATTTAAAATAAGTTTAGGTTAAAAACAAATTTTTAAAAGATAGGTAAGCTTTTATTTTTATTTTCTTTTTGCCTTTAGCTCAATGCGAAATAAACATTATTTCTTTGCGGTACGTTGGCTACAGTATTGGTATATTTTAAAATCGCAGTAGTGAGTAGAATAAAAGATTATATTGAAAACCACTGAACCAAGAATGAATCTAACCCTACACATGTTGGATTGAGCAGTATCTATCATTAATATTCATGCTATGAAAAAGTAGTATCCTTTATTCCCTTCAATACGATCAAAGTTATCAAGAGAAATAGGGTGAGAATAGAGACATCGAGGTATGTAATATGTTGGCTAACGATTCTAAGAAAATTTGGCTAAATACATATGTTTAGTTTTTCCATCATTTGTCATTCTGCATGCAGTAAAAATTATCAAGAGGAATTATGACAGAATTGTCAATTGCAAAGAGTTGAAATTTTCATGAGATATTGAAGTATGTTAGCTGAAGACTGTGAAGATTTCAGCTCTCTACAACTACCAGTTCTTTCATAATTCCTCTCGATAACTTTCGTTGTATGAAATACCTATTGTAAATAATATAACCTAAATCTAGTTGCAGAATTTCAGTGATACTTCAAGCCAAATTTTCACAGGCTACTTAGTTAACATAATCTCAGTATCTCTGAAAAATTTCAGCTCAATCTTACCTTCGATTGTCTAGATATCGCAGGAATTCGGTTTAAATTGGGTAACTGAAATGACAAGGATTCAATCTAGCCGAGGAGTGAGTTGGCAGAATTTCAGCAACACCTCGAAAATAAAATGTAAGATTGAGTTGAAATTTTCACAAAATTTTAAGCTAACATTCTACAACAAGTCATAAAAATTTCAGCTCTCCACAAAAACATGTCTCTTGAGATTCCTTTCGTTATCTTTGATTGTATGAGATGTCAATGGCAAATGAAATGAACTGAACTCTAATTAGCTGCCGATAAGTGATAACAAAACCAGTGCTAAAAAAAATGAAAACAATTCGTTTTGGTCTTGGAGCATCGGAGCAGGAAGGAGCAGGAAGCAAACTTTATCGCACCGGAGAAGTTTTAGGAACCAGCTCTTATAAAAAAACCTGGTTCTTCAAACCAGACAACTCCGAAGCAGCCCATCCCTATGCGACACCTAAAACTTAGTGCTAAGAGCTAAATCGACATAAAGCTTACGCCCATTCCGCCTTTTAAGGAGAATACGTCGATGCCTTTACACATTGGTTAAAAGGCATAACGGACACAAAAAAGGTAAAAAATTAGTGAAATTAAATAGCTTTCCAATACTGTGTAGTCAAAGACTGAATGGAACTGAAGAGTAGAAAGGACTAAAATGTAGGCGAATAGAAATTCCTTTGATGTCATTCCAGTCGTTTTTTTTTTTGTAAATAAAACAAACCTACTATATTCCAAGAATGAACACGCTAAGACTGGTAAAAATAAAACAAAGTTTAACGTGCTAGAATAAATTCAAAATCTTAGGATCTTTTTCTACTATTTAGTTAGTGTTTATTGAAAAAAATTCAACAAATCAAATCCTGCCGTCATTTCTGTAAGATTTAATCGTAAGTAACCGAACAATACTTACATTACACAGCATAATTTTCATTCTCAAGGTGAGCGCAGTGAAACCAATTAATAAACTTGTAGGTAATACTTCATAATTCATATGACGCATAGCTAATTTAGCACACTACAGTATTTTCAACAATACAACAAATACCAGTCATTGCGAGTAGTTTGCTAAAACGAATAGTTGGCCACCTGAAGTTGATAGATTGGTAGAAATTAGAGTTTCTGAAGTTGAATGAAAGCTGAATATACAATTTATACGCAGCTTATAACATAGATCGTGCTATGTAGCCCACTATAGTACGTGCAACCTAAAACACTGAATTTAACACTATGTAATAGTACACAGTATTTGGGGCAGTATGCACTATGCAGTCCAAAGAATTGACTTCTTAATTTTTATTGAGTAGCGTACACCGAGCACCACCGGAACGGTCCTGCACAGAGCCACCCGCCAGTAATTTTTTGGTTATGATTAGCTTTTCATGATTTGAACATTTTCAGCACATTATAATACAGTAACTACTCTAGCAAGAAAGAAGTTTCAAAAATAGCAAACGATGACACAAAAAGGCGACCACAACAGAAACAAATAAAGCGACATCTCAAACTCTCATTCGTTTCTAAAATTAAGAATATAAAAATAAAAAAAACTTTTTCTCTTAATAAATACTCGCACAGTATTAAGCAGAAGAAGCGATGTTGAACAGATCAATGCCGAATAATTAAGTGCAAAATTTCGTGAACGAATATTAACCTACACAAATAACTAACTCGAGCACTCTTCGCTAATGGGCCAACATCGGGGAAAATTTCGACAGGTTCAGACACCAGCATTCATGTGGGCTACAACGTGAACAAGAATGCTTTTCAAGATTAAAATATTAGTATAATTAGTACTAAGTACAAGCTCGCAATACCGAACAACGTTAAATTACCCCGCTTGTTATAAATTGATTTTTCATTAATGGCACGTTAATATTCTACAGTGAATATTGCGTTGAATTTTTCTACTATTGCTATTATTGCTACCTGTATAATTTCTTCTCGAAACTCGTATGCTGTACTGTAAGTAATCGGCGGGAACGAACACGAAATATTTTCCGCCATTCTGTACGTACAGCATCGACGATTCAAATACCGAGCAAATATCACACAAAAAGCCGTGGAAAATATGCGATAAAACACACTCCGAGTGTCGGTACATGAAACTTTACATTCGAATTTTTATCGCAAATAAAGTAACTGATTAAATTACGCTGACCGTCGGTCTGATAGTAAAGCAATCAGCATGCACGAATACGTCCTGCACAAATGGCTACCGATATTCACAAATTCCAGCGCGATTTTAGCGGAAGATATATGTTACTTCCGAAAACATTTCAAAAAAATTGGGGGCTAAAGGTGCAATTTAATGCAAACTCACCAGAATAAATAAAACGCAAATTTGCAAATTTTCTCCGATTTGCGGGAAACCAGCTTAATTTTGATTACATAAACAATAGTCGATAGTCAAAATTCGAACAAACCATACAAACGATTGATATTTGATTTCGAGAGTCGACTATCGAATGAAAATTGTTGACACCCAACTATGGGGATGTCTATTGTTGTTCTACACTCCACCTACACTCTCTTCCTAAAATTAGCGCAACTACTTTCGATAATGTAAACTAACACTATTCAGGTTGTGCGAACAAACACGACTTTTTTCATTCGTTCACCCGAGAACGCTGAAATTCATTTCCCACTCGAACTTTAATCTCATAATGGAGGGAGATCGTTCATCTTCCTCAAACTTGTAATTTGTACTTTCGATCATTGCATTAAAGTATCTCTAACTAACTTGTTCTTTTCCTTGGATTTCAACCTCACTTCATGGTAGGCGGAGCTGCAAATCCTGAACAGTTAGTACAGAGCGATACTTAATCTTTCAATTTAATTTTTTGCTATAGTATCCAAAAATTTAAGGAACTATAAGCTTTTATTTTCGTTAAAAGTTAATTTTTTACGAAGAATATTTTAATTCAAGAGTTGTTAACTCAGTGAATTTTTTTTCGTTTAATTTTTCGAAAAGTTCATCGAAAATTATTCGAGGTTTATTTGAATCACATTGGCGCCAAATTAATTTAACGACATTTTAATCATCTTCTGAAAAATGCTGGATTGTCGTTTTGCGATAAGGTGAAACCAAAGAATTTTCGCCGTGGGATTGCAGATTACTTCGGACCTGGATCTTCTGTTACAGCAAGGTGAAACATAAAAAAGTTCAAAAATCAGAGATCGCTGCTACATCGAACTCAATCATCGTGATCTTCGAACACCATCATCTGTTAAAAAATCATCATCGAAATTTCGTCGATCAAGTGCTGCTGATTCAACTGATTCGTATGCTGCAAAGACTGAAATTTTCTGAAGACGACCTGAGATTGATACAAGTACTGACTCACGGGAAGACGCCAATTACTCACTACCTCAACTGGGAGATATTCAACGGAATTCCGCAGATTACAGGTAATGTAATTTTCGATACTATCAAATTATATATTTCATTTACTATTGCGGAAAACGACGGGATATATTCAGTGATTTTGTGGGATATTGAGCGAAATTAATTCTATAAAAAAAATATTTTTCTTTGAAATTTTTTCTTATTCCTTCAATTTCCAAAACGCTTAATTTCAAGAACCCTCTTTAGTTTGGTAAAAATCAAGTGAAATATCACAGGACGACTAAGCTTAAAAATAAGTTCGAATAAAGCAGGTTACAAATGATAAGGTTTTGGAAACAAATTACTAATTGCACATGAAACTGTGAGGGAACAATTAAAATTAAAGAAAAAGATTATAAAAAATTATTAAATATTTTTGAATACGAAAAAATAACAGACGTGAGAATTAACTTAATTGAATTCCCATTCTGGAAAACATTTTCGGGAGAATTAGTTTTAGAAACCTTCTCAGTAAATGTTAGTGGAATAATTCATTATAAAAGAGGTATCAAAGTCTCAAAATTCATAGAAATTTCAAAAAATATTTTCAGTACTCAAGCTTTGGACTCGATAGAATCTTTCAGAATTTTTCTTGAAAATTTTGAGAGAGAAAATCCTCTTTAAAAATACGTGAAATTACGAAAAATAAAAAATATAATATAATATTAATAAGCAAAATACTTTCATATTTGAACAAATTTCATGTTCCAACAATTTATTGTCACAAAAGAAAAAATCCTTTGTCATATTGGACAAGTTTACTTGTGAAATTTCATGTCACAAAATTCTTTTGTTAAAAATACTAATGGGTAAACTTGAAAACATATGACAATAAAATATTACAGATAGCATTCAAGAATAATTTTCAATAGATCCTTTGTTATAGACAGTCACAAGGATTCAAATTTAAACAAGATTTTTTTCAAGTTTATTTCTGAAATATATTCTCAATTGGAATATTTTTTTTTCTTCTTTTCCTTTTTCATATTTTAAAACACAAATATATACACGAATAATATTACGAAAATTATAATTCAAATAAAAATAATTATTAATTAAAAAATAAATTTTTTTTTTTTCTTTTTCCAAAAATAAAATAAAATTTTTTTTCAATTAATTTTTTTTTAAAATAAATTTTATTATTTCTTTTCAAAATTGAGTTGTCGGATCTAAGTACATTACCAAGTACTCCAAAAAGTATGAAAACAGCAAGTGAGAGGACCACTACCCCATCCCCTCAAGGAGGATCAGGATCTGGGAGTGCACACCCTCAAGTACATTATGTCATGCCAGCTGATGAAACCATATGTCCGATACAAGGTCCAAGTGGAAAAATATTTGATGGTCAATATTACTTGGACTGGAAACGTATGATCATAGCCTTAATAAGGGGTTTGGGATATTGGGATGTTTTTGGACCACACCCTGAACTAAAAATTTATATTGAAAATATGGATAATCTACAATACAGACCATCTTCAAATTCTGCTAAGGCATACTTTAAAAAACAAGAATGTGCAAAAGCATTCATCATGGAACAAATGACATATAATGTATCAAAACAAATTAGGGAATGTTAAACAATAGATCAAATTTTTGAAAAATTAGATATAACTTACGGTTCTAAAACCAAAATAGTCGCAAATATGGCAAAATCAAAATGGACTGCTTTTCGATTTACACCAGGTGGTAATATAAGAGGTTTTTTAAATAAATGGGACATATTAGTACAAGAAGTTTGTGATGCAGGGAAGGAAATATCTGAAGAAGAGGAATTGGAAAACCTTCAATTGGCATTAGGATACGAACAAACCATTACAAAAATGCAATTTGATAACCTCCCTGAAAATTTAGAAGTATTCAAACAAATATTAAAAGAAGACTGTGATAAAAAAATGAGAGATAAACAAATTAAATTACAATATCAATCGTCTAACAAAAAATTTGATAATAATGGGAATAAATTTAAAAATAATAATACAAATTATAATAATAATAAAGACAATAGATGGAATAGAAATAATAATTATAGACGAAATAATAATACAAATGGAAACAATAATGAAAATAATAATTGTGACGACGGGTGGTCAATGACGAACGAGTGTGTATTACACACTCGTCGACCACCTAGCGGGCCAGTGGGGTAAAACCCACGAACTATCTTTTGGTGCTCACGGCTGTATATTTTGTCTATGCAGCTAAACTTGTTTACTGGGCTCGGCCCGCACACACTCCTCGCTGTACACGCAACCAACTGCTATTGGTATTTGTATGGTGTCGTGTACACTTATACGCACACCCACAAGTGGTGACCTCCGACGTAAGTATTATATTTTTGTTGTTGACGTTTCACCGTAAACAGGGGAAGGAACCATCACCTCCTTCCCCACCACTTCCGACTAGCTTGGAAACAACAATCAATCGGCTTTCATCAGCTGATTTTCCAAAACCACGCCCCTTCTTCAAACGTTGGCATACCCGCCAACAACCAAAGAAGTAACTCAGTCGGCTCTTGTCAGCTGATGGAGAAGGTTCTCCTTCTCCCTTCCTCACCATCTCCATATTTTTTCATTTTTCCCTCTCCTCTTCCCAGGCTCGACGTTAGTACGCAAGTACCGACCAGCCATCCCAAAGAGAAACAAACAGTCAGCAATCAGCTGCCGAAGAAGAAAGTGAAAACTTAGCCTCTTTTTTCAATTACCACCATGGCCTCCAAACTAACCCCGTCGTCCCTCGATGACCTGGTTCTCCCGCTGACGCCTGCGAAGGCCACAGTCAGCAATCCTCCCAGGAGGATGGAGAACCAGCCCAACCCCACAACAGCTGTCCACTCAATGCTGCATACCACCATGCGTTTGTCGAATGTACCGACAAACTCGGCAATCCCGCAGTCCTCCACGCTTGTAAACTTTGGCCCATTCCTCGACAGTTACCTCCTGGGTGAGGAGCTTCTGGTCAACCAGCACCAGATGGTTGACAGCTCAGCACTGAGGTTATCCTCTATCCTTGATTGTCAATCGCACCGGCAGGAAGCAAATTCCGCCGCAATTGGCTGTACCACCTTGCCTCCTTTACAAGCTCATGCCCCCCTTGTTACTCACAGGCCTTCCACCTTTCAACGCCAAGAATGTGCGTCTCTGGCTGCAGCAGATTGAGAATCTCGCTCGCGCCAGCGGCAATACCAGCGAGTCTCAGCTCTACCTGGCAATCTCCGGCCACTTGTCAACCCAGGTAGCCAATGCTGTGTCGGAATTACTTTACAGTTCTGACAACTCGCTGCACACTTGGACAAACCTCCACAACCAAATCCAACAGGAATTTTCCCCTTCCTCCTACACCCGAATAAGAACTCTGCTGGAGAATACCCATTGTCAACCTTCCGAGAGGCCTTTGGCGTACCATCGCCGCCTTGTCACCCTAAACGAAGGAAGAGTCAATGACGATGTCCTCCACAACCTTCTTTTCCAATCCCTCCCAGTCAATATCCGCCAGAAATTGGCCATGACTAAGCCTGTGACCTCTCAACAGGAAGCGCTCATAGCTGACGGGGCAATAGCTCTCGAGCAAACCTTCCCATTGACATCCCTTGCGACAAGCACCATCTCCGCTATCGCAACTCCTGTGGAATCCCAGTCAACAGCACCAATGGCCAATTCCTCGGAGTTAGCTACCATTACCCAGCTAATTCAACAACTCTTGGCTGGAAAACAGGTGAGTTCTGTCGACCCCCAAAAGACCCCACCCCATTCCCCAAACATAGGCGTTTGAGCTCATGCAACGCCAGGTCCAGAGATAGATCGCGCTCTCATGACTCTAGCTCCAGTCATTCGAAACCACGAACAAAGCTACAAGTCATCGATGGTAAGAGACCGGTAAATACCCGCTCTCCCTCCCGTTCATGCGATGGCTACTGTTGGTATCACCAACAGTTTGGAAGGAAATTGCGTAACTGCTCTGACCCCCCATGTTCATGGTGGGACAAACACCAAAATTGCGATTGCTGCTATTCCAAATCCCCTACTCATTTGGGAAACGAGTCAGTCAAGATGGCACTCCCTTTCGTTTTCACCTCAGTCCGTCCATTCGTGGAAGATCTGCTTAGCAAGCATCACTTCCTGGTCGACACTGGCGCGGAGATATCGGCTATACCTCCAACCTCTGAAGACCGGAAATGCAACGCTAAGCTCCAAATCTACGCTGCGAACCAAACTCCAATTAGTACTTACGGAGTTAAGCTGGTGCAGGTAGATTTTGGCCTTTGACGCAAATTTAAGTGGGCCTTTATCATCGCCGATATCGCTTATCCCATCATCGGAGCAGACTTCCTCAGCCACTACCAACTGCTTCCTGATGTTAGCGAAGGGCACCTCCTTGATAAGACCACTGGACTAGCCATAGTAGGTAAACCTCGCCCTATCGACTATCCCCGGAGATTTGTCTAACCATCGCCCACTCAAATAGTCGATTCCAAAAAATCCTCGATAAATTTCCTGGCATAACTAGTAAAGAAGGTTTACGCCCGAGGATTTTCCCTACTGAAGTCACCCACGACATCGAAACTGTAGGTCGACCGGTGTTTTGCCATGCCCGTCGTCTACATCCCGAGAAGTTAAAGGCAGCCCGCCTTTCCTTCCAAACCATGCTCGAACGTGGTGACTGCCAACCCTCCAAAAGTACCTGGTCATCCCCCTTGCATATGCACATGAAGCCCGACAAAACATGACATATGCTTTGTGACTACAGGGCACTCAACGCACGAACTATCCCCGACAAATACCCTGTCCCGAATATTATGGATTTCCACACCAGACTAGCTGGTGCCAAACTATTCACAAAATTAGATCTAGTGCGGGCGTTTATCAAAGTCCCGATGACCAAAGAACACATTTCCAAAACAGCCGTAATAACCCCCTTTGGTTTCTACGAATTTCCCTATATGCCCTTCGGTCTTCGAAACACCGCCCAAACCTTCCAACGGTACATTGATGGATTGTTGCGAGACATCAACTACGCTTACACGTACATTGATGACATCCTCATTACCACCTCCAACCACGATGAGCTCGAAGAACGTGTTACCGAGGTCATTCGGTGTATTTACAACGCTGGCCTCACTGTCAACGGTAACAAGTCCGAACATGAACGTGAAGAGCTCACCTTTCTTGGCCATCGAGTCAACAGCGCAGGTATCAAACCTACTCCCGAACGTGTTCAAGCTGTACTCGATTTCCCACTTCCCAAAACTGTTCATGACCTTAGGCACTTTCTCGGAATGGTGAATTTCTACCAGCGTACAATTAAACATTGCGCTCACATTCAAAGTAAACTCTATGCGCTTATCCACACCAATAAAAAACGTGACAAAACCCCGATAATTTGGACTGACACTGCCGATACCTCCTTCCCCGACCTAAAGTAGGCGTTGGCAAATGCTGCTCTTTTGGCGCATCCCGACGAGTCCAAACAACTTGTCTTGGCAACCGACGTGTCTAACCACGCAGTAGGGGCTACCCTCTATCAACATGGTGCCGGATTGCTAGAGCCTTTGGCATTTTTCTCCCTCAAATTATCAGACACCAAACGCCGATATCCAACAGACAACTGCGAATTACTCGCTGTTTTTGCAATGGTGAAGCACTTCTTTAACCTGGTCAAAGGGCGTGTTTTCTCCGTCTATACGGACCACAAGCCCCTCACGACTGTCCTGTTTCAGGCGTGTGAGAAAGCTTCACCATGCCAGCAAAATCAACTTGAGTATATCTCGCAGTTCACGACAGATATCGGCTACATCAAAGGAGAAGACAACATAGCCGCTGATTGTTTGTCACATATATTAATCTCCGCCATTACCTCTCCCTGTGTTGTGCCCTACAATGAAATGGCCCTTTGCCAACAACACGACCTGCAACTCGCCCAATACCTTGCAGACCCCAACTCTGCCCTCATCCTCAAACTGATCAGAGTACCCGGACACACGTTACTTTTAACGTGCGAAAGTCCATGGGAAAAAAACAACCCTTCGTACCCGTCAAATATCGGAGAACCATCTTCGATTCGATTCACGGGCTCTCACACCCAAGTGGTCGGACAACTGCCCGTCTGATTGCTAATCGATTCATTTGGCCTGGCCTAAGATCTGACTGCCTACGTTGGTCGAAAGAGTGCACCACATGCCAACAAGCTAAAATTGGTAGACACACCAAAGCCCCTCTCCAAGCTTTCCGCCCTACTGATCGCTTAAAGCATGTGCACATCGATATTGTGGGTCCATTGCCGACAGTTAGTGGTCTTCGTCATTGTCTGACAATGATTGACCACGCCACACGATGGCCTCATGCCATCATGACAACTGATATTTCCGCAGATCGAGTGGCAACACTCTTCGTCCAACACTGGGTGTCATCCTTCGGAGTCCCCAAAACCATAGCAACCTACCAAAGATGCCAGTTCAAAAGCACTTTATTCAACTCGGTTGCATGCCAGTTGGGAATACACAAAATCTCAACTACGGCTTATCACCCTCAATGGAATGGCAAAATAGAGTGCTGGCATCGAACTCTCAAAGCCACCATCATGGCCCGCGAGAACTCCAAAGACTCGCGTGGAGAATGGGCAGCCGATTTGCCTTTCATTCTTCTCGGCCTACGCTCGAGGGTCATCTCCAACCTCGGCGTATCCCCAGCCCAACTCCTTTATGGTGAAGAGCTCCGTCTCCCAGCTGACTTCTTTGAAGATAGCCCACCAAGTGTCGTCACTCACATTGACGGCACTAATCTCCTACAACGCATTTGTGAAAGTGCAAATGCGTTCACCCAAATCACCCGCAACAACGGCGACTCTCCCTCATACGTCCCAGGTGATCTGAAATCAGCCCAAAACGTATGGCTATGCGTTGATACACCTTGTAAGGCACTCGACCCACCGTACTCCAGACCATACAAAGTCCTCAATTGTACTGATAAATGGTTCGAGATCAACATACAAGGACGACACACACGCCTATCAATCAACCGCCTAAAGTTGGCCTATGTCTATATAGATATAGAAGCTGACCCAGATGACTCAACTTCCGTCGATGATCCTTCGGGACCGACAGTTGACTTGTCATCTGAGGTTGTTTTACCTAAAAACGACAACTCACCCTCAAATGCATCACCCCAACCTTCGAAGTCGTCTCCACACACAGACAACACGCTCGATTCTTCCCCGATCCTAATTACACACGATCAAAATCAAGAATCGCATCCCGAAGCGTTATCGAAGGAAAATACACAATTGCACCCCATTGGCCAGTCTCCTAGTCAAACAGCTGATGCTACGCTCGACGACGAACCGATTGCAATTCCCCTTCCCCTCCCGCACTCATCCGAGTCAGCTCACGCAACTAACAACAAGTCAAGCGTTGTAGACGATGACGTATTACAAAAATTGTTTCGTGGAGCCACCCAGTCGCATAAGTACGACGAGTAAATTTACGTTTAGAACTGAGTTAGTTGCTCGTAATTAATTTCTCTTCTAAATATAAAGTGATAGCAGAGCTCAAGTGTGTTCGCGTGTTCGCGCCTTTGTTATCGTCAAGAATTACGTTCGTATTTTATGTTACGAAAAACCTCAAGTACGTAAATTAAGATTGCTTAATTTTTCAAGTTTGTGTGTCAAGAAATTCGCGGGTTGTGTTTGCCGTTTTCTTCTTATGTTTTATGGCTCCGAAAACACGTAAAAGCCAATCTCAAGCTCCTGCTCTTCTGGTCACGAAGAAGAAACAGGTTTTGAAAATCAAGAAGGTGTCATTTAATCCGGTTGTGAATACAGTGACAACCGATACGTTAGACAAGATCGTCCAAATTCAAGATTTATCACTTGTTCAAGAATTGTCCGATATGGCTGGTGAAATCAAGATGTCTTCAAGTACTGTGGCTGAACCAACCATCACTGTTACTTTCTCGGATTCCGGAAAGATAGTCAAGAAAGTTCAACCGGGGCATTCGTCTTCACCATCCATTGAGTCGATTCAAGATAAAATAATACCGTTACGTATGTTAAGTCAAGATATCTCGTCTACGTCGTTCTCAAGTCCGTCAAGTAGTTCGTCGAATCAAGTAGAAATATCAAGTTCAAGCAAATCACCATCTGCCATGTCATCGATCTCAAGTCAAATAAATATTAATAAAAATTATTCAAGTGTTATTTCAGATATTAAGTCGTCGTCGAATGTCGATAGCATGATCGTCAATTCCGCGTCAAACGCACTCGCGGCGCTTGATTTTTCGAAAATGTCACCAAAAAGTCAGTTTGTTCCCCCTCCCGGACTAACTAACGTCGGTCAATAGTCAAGTTTTGGTCAAGCACCAAATTTTCAAGAATCAAGAGCAGGCTTTATGCCTGCACCTCAAGTGTCAAGTTACCCTACGGCATTTCAAGATTCAAGCTCATTTGTGCGCGATGCGAATCAAACGCTATCGGGTAACATTTATACTCCAATGAATACTTCGTTTCAGTATCAATGTTACCCGACTATGGGCCAATTTCAAATGGTTCCATTAATTCCATTGCGTACATATGGTAACAATGAGAAGCTAAAGGGTAAGCAAATTTCAAGATGTGGAAGAGGGATATCAAGAACGACTTAGCAGCGGCAAATGCGATTGAGTGGATCGCCTTCCCTCGAGCTGAACACCTCAATCTACCTGAGAACATTTGCCGAGGAGTCGATGCTCAAGTGCAGAACTTGATTCGGATGAATGTAGCACAACCGATCAAGACGCTAATTTTTCATCTCGAATCAGCCTGCGAAATTTATCAAGAACACAAGAGGCAGTACTGTAGCAAGACGATTCATGACATGATTGCTGTCATGAACCATCTTGACGAACTCAAGTATGTTGATAATACTGAATTAATTTTATTTTTATCAAAATTTGATGCCGCTCGACGAAGTTTGGTGGAATTTGGTCAAGTGTTTCCACCCTCCTTCTGGTTAATCAAGCTAATTCAAAAATTAAACCCTTCGTTCGAGGCGGTCATCGATACCCTATGTGCTCGAGCAGGTGAAGACCTGTCTGAGGAAATGCTACGTACATCCCTTTTGGATTACATAGAAAGGAAGAAGTCGACAACTGCTAAACCATCGGAGAGTGCTCCGAAGCATCAAGATTACGCACGGAAGGCAGCGTTGACTCCCTCGACACCTCAGTCAGGTAAATCACCTGCTCCAATATCAAGTTCTTCTTCAAGTAATGTTATGTATAAGTCCATCGACGAATCAAGTAATAAATCAAGTATCAAGACAACTCCTACTGCCCCCGCGAAACAAAATCAAGACGTCAAGAAGGAAAATCAAGAGAAGAAAGTTCGCTGTAAGGATTGCGGCTGGAATGGGCACACGACGGATAAATGCTTCAACGGTAACAAAAAGGTTTGTTACCGGTGTCAAAAATCGGGTCATGAAGCTCGTAACTGTCCTGCGCCGCAACCGGATCCGAACAGTATCTCAAGTGAGTTGCATTTAATTAATTTAAATGTAATTAATAATCAAGATTTTCTACATCAAGATTCACGTAATCAAGATACCGATGTTTTCGTGATTGATAGTAGGGTCCACAAATAATGCTGTAGCTCACATTCACCAAGTTTTAAACTATCGAGCTTTCCCGAAAGATAAAACTTTGGGACAAGCTGGGAAAGATAGTATTTTAAAGGCTACAGGTGAAGGTATAATATTATTTACCTTAAATCACGAATCATCGTCAATAATATTTACCTTTGCTTTAAAAGAAATCTTAGTAGTTCCCGGTCTACCAAATGGGCTTGTTAGTGTTAACCATTTTGTTAAAGACAATAATATCAAATTACTCTTCGAGTCTAATCAAGTTACATTTCACAGGCAAGAAGAGATTGGGTTGAATAAACCCCTTATCAAGATAATCTCAAGTCAAGATAGATATCAATTTGTCCCTTCAAGTATGAACAAAAATATCAAGAACTACAAAAAGGCTTTATCAAGAATACTTAAAGGTAAATCAATTTTATTATCTGAATACACTAATGATCCGAGTTCGTCAGAAATTGCTGATCAAAGTGGTCTGGGTAATAAAAGCCAAGTCAAGTCCCCCAAATCAAGTAAATTGTCTGGTAACAAAAAGTCTGATAGTAATGGGTCTAATGTTGCTACTGATGGTTCCGATGTTGATGACTCCTGGATCGATGAGTTCGGTAAAATGGAGTTAAGTAAAAGTCAACAAAATAAATCAAGTAATGTCGATTCCGCAAATTCTGGTAAAATTGTGCAGGATTCGAAGGGGGAATCAAGTCAAGAAAATTCAAGTAATGTTAATAATAATTCGAATTCTTTACCAGTTTATCGTACAAAAACTGGTAAAAGGAAAAATCGAAAAGTCAAGAAAATGATAAGTGACGAACAAAGAACAAAATTTGTGAATGAAGGGAATATTTGGCATCGAAGGATGGGACATATTTCCTCTCCAAATTTATATCGTCTTCGTTCTGTTGCTATTGGTGTCCCGGACATAATTTGTCCAGACACATTTCAAGATTGTCAAGTTTGTAACCAAACAAAAATGACTCGTAAATGTTTCGATAAAGATCGTGAACGAGCTTCAAGACCAGGTGAATTAACTCACGCTGATGTGATTGGCCCAATCTCTCCCCCTACCTTTGCCAAGAAAAATATTTATCTACTAGTATTTTTAGACGATTATACTCGTTATATTAGTATTTTGGCACTCAAGAAAAAGTATGAAGTGACTAGGTTTTTCAAGATGTATGTCAAGAGAATTAAGGCTCAATTCCCTCAAGAAGGCCAATGTAAAACTTTACGTTGTGCTAATGGTTCTGAATTTGTTAATCAGGCCATGGATCAGTTAATTGAAGAATTAGGAATTGAGAGAGAAACCTCTGGTCCTTATACAAGTGAACATAATGGTACTGCTGAGAGGGCGAATCGAACTATTGAGGTCAAGATTCGTTCATTAATTCAAGAGAGTGGATTTCCTACTTCTTTTTGGGGCTTAGCTACTGATCCTACCGAATATTTATATAATAGGTCACCACACAGAGCACTAAATTTCAAGACACCCTATGAAATGTTTTACGGTAATAAGCCTGATTTATCAAGTATTCACGTTTTTGGCTGTCTGGCTTATGTACTTCAAGAAAATCAACCTACTGGTCGAAAATTTGATGTAGTTAGTACAAAACAATATTTAGTAGGGTATACTAAAACAGGTTATATTTTATATAATCCTGCTACTAAAAAGACTAACGTTTCGTGTAATGTCAAATTCAACGAAAGTAAAACATTTAGGGATGCTATTGATGAACGTCAAGAAACTATTCAAGAATTTAGTAATCAAGAATTAGATTTTCCTGATGAAAATTTAACTCAAGTTGAAAATCAAGATAATTCTCTATCTACTAACGTTGCTCGTAATGATAGTTTGGTAGAAAATCAAGTTGATTCAAGTCCAAGTCCCAATCAAGATATTGCTCCTCCTGATGTTCAAGTTCAAGTTGGTGAAGATAATTCCCAAGATGAGATAATCGAAATTGATTATAATTGGGATCTTTCTCAAGAAAGTCAAGTGATTGATGGCTCAGTGCAAATTCTTCGTATCTCTGATACAAATAATAAAAGAGATGAAACAGAGGTTTCTTCTCCTAATGCACCACAATCGTATAAAGAGGCATTAAAATCACCTGACTGTCCTAAATGGAAGGAAGCAATAACTCAAGAGATCAAGTCTCTACATTGTTACAAGGTTTGGCGTATTGTCCCAAAATCAAATACTAAGGGTCATCAACTACTTCCGTGGAGGTGGATTTTTACCATTAAAACTGATGGAGCTTGTAAAGCTCGCCTCGTAATAGTTGGTGCTGTTTATCAAGAAAAATATTCAACTCAAGATACCTACTCACCTACTGCAACTGCAACCACTATTCGTCGGTTCTTTTCTTTAGCTTGCAAACTTAAGTTAAGAATTACACAGCTAGATATCAAGACTGCTTTTTTCAATAGTGAGATTGATCGAGATAAATATACCTCAATACCTCAGGGTATTGATCTCGACAACAAACTTTATGCACTCAAGTTAAATAAAGCTGTGTATGGGTTAGCTACTGCACCTAGGTCATGGTATGTAAAATTTTCAAGAATTCTCAAGAGTAGGGGTTTTGAACCATTATTACGTCAAGGTTGCATTTTCATGAAATCAAGTGGTAATAATTTTGTCATAATGTTAGCATACGTTGATGACATTTTAATTATGGGCTCTAGCAATCAAGTTGTTCAAGATGCTATCAAGAGTATCCAAGAAAATTTTGAAGTCAAGAACTTAGGTTCCCCAAGTCGTTATGTTGGTTTTCAAATTGAAATTGATAATAACACTGGTAATCTTCGTCTACATCAAGAGGATTACATCAAAACCCTAATTCACGAATTCAAGTTATAAAATTGTGGTGAACGTTTAGTTCCAATGAACTCTTTTGCCAATTTTCCAAAAATTCAAGATACACCCCTACCTCCTCATAATTCGTATAGGACGGCTATTTGGTCACTCTTATATTTAGCTAATACTACTCGCCCAGATGTTTCTTTTGTGGTAAGTTTCTTAGCTAGATTTCAAGAAAAACCTACGGAGTTACATCGTACTTTAGTAAGTCATGTAGTTCGTTATTTAAAACACACTAAGACTTTAGGTTTAACCTACTCAAGTCCTGATGAAGATATTGTTGCGTATGTTGATGCTGACTTCGCAGCAGGTAAATCAAGAAAATCCACTACTGGCTATTGTACTAAACAGTTTGGTAATACAATTGCTTGGGGCAGCAGAAAACAAGACGTAATTGCTGAGTCAACTACTGAGGCCGAGTTTGTAGCAGTTGCTGTTGCTTCAAGTCATATGCTCTATTGTAGTAGGTTAACTGAAGAAACTTTTCCTCAGTTTAAAACTCAAGTTACCGTGTATGAAGATAATCAGTCTACCTGTAACTTATTATCTATCTTCTATAATCATGGTAAACTTAAACATATCGAACGTCGATATCTCAAGGCAAAAGAGTATGTTCGTGATAACTTACTCAAAATTGTTCATGTATCAACAAATAATCAAGTTGCTGATATTTAAACAAAACCTCTTACAGCTCAGCAACATGAGTTCTTACGTGAAAAACTGTTAAGCAATTAAGATGGTAAGTCAAGAGAATCACTCAAGAATATCCGAAAACTTTAATTTATCAAGTTACCATCTCTATTATTCAAGTCAAGTCAAGCTAATAAAATTTTCGTTATTCATAAATGAAAATTCGTTAAACTTCTGTTATTCATAAATAGAAGAAATTTCTCAAAATTTGTAAGTTGTATAAATTTTAGAAAAATATTAACGGTCAAGTAAATCAAGTTTCAAGTTCAAGAATCAAGATATATTGACTCAAGTTCGGATAATTCCAAATTGGGTACGAGTTTCGTATTTTCCTGGTTTGCTGAATATAATTCATCGATCGATATCCAGACTCAAAATTATGTTATAATATTGACTCTAACCTCAAGAAATAATGACAAGTTTAGTTCAAGTAAATTAATTTTACTCAAGAGTCGACATTTTTATGAAATCAAGTCTTTCTTTTATTATCAAGACCAAGTTGATGTCAAGCAGTCTGATGAACTCATCTATTTAATGTGATGAAATACTAATATATCTGTTTATTGTTCCAGATGTATTCCATCAAGATGAATTCAATTTCTCGATCAAGAATAATATTAATAATTGTATTTTCTTTTTCAGATACTTTTATAATTTTATGTTTGTTTTTGTTCCTGGTTAATCATGTGTTCTTTATTTTTAGGAAGACTTATTATTTTTAAGTATCATTTTTATTTGAAAATACTAATATTATTTTGTTTGCAGGTGATTCGTTACCTAGTATTAATTTTATGATTCTCATTTTGTTTGTTAATTTTGACGTTTTTCCTTTTTCTCTGGTCAATTAATTTTGTAATTTTATTTGCTCAATTTTGTTTAGTATTATGACCAAAATTTAAGAATTTAAGTTTGTTTTTGTTTGTTTTTGGAGCATCTTACTCGTTTTGTTTTGTTAAGTTTAAGTAAACTCAAGTTCCTGTGATTCTCAAGCTGCTGTGATTCTTCAAGTCTGTGATAACTCAAGAACATTCATTCTCAAGAGATTCCAATAAAAACGGCTCGACACTCGCCAGGAAGGGGGTGTTAGATGTCAGTAGTTGGTACTACTGCAATCAAGATCTCCCACAGTCAAGTTCTCATCATTTTTATCTGTGTCTTTCTTCTTTCTGTTTTCTGGTTAAGAGGTGACGCTCATTCAATTTTGTTGTTTTCATTATGGCGATACTACATTAATATGTTTCGTTTTTACAATAAATTAGTTTTCTAATATGATAGTGTTCAAGTTTTATTTATGAGATAAATCAAGTAAATTTACTTTTAGAACTGAGTTAGTTGCTCGTAATTAATTTCTCTTCTAAATATAAAGTTAACGGCATTGATTTGTGTCCATTTAAAGGCTTCAAATTGTCAACCAATTCCCTTTGATTTGTTAATGAATTGATGCTATTAAATGCACACAAACTGAAGTGAATTTGTTCCTATTAATTCAGCGGGATTAATTTGTCAACGAATCTAAAAAAATGTAAGGATGAATTCCCTTTGATTTGTCGATGATGCGAAGGGAATTTGTTCTCACATTATCTTAAGATTCGTTGGCAAATTAATGCCACTGAATTAACATGAATTCACAGAAAAATCAAAACAAATTTGTCCGTGTCAATTCAACGGCATTCACATATGGTGAATGACGTTTACCTTTGTTTAATTGACTTTAATCTTTATTTTAGTCAATCTTTAAAACACCAATGATGAAAATATTGAAAACAAATCGGAGAAAAATAATTCTTTTAGGAGACTTCACCTTAACACCTTAAAGCAGCAAGTGCACCATTTGGCAGTAATAACAAAAATTTTAATTTTCATCTGAACTCACCTCTATAGAAATGTATAGATTTTCAAGTAGCTGGAATAGAGGCATACATTCAATAAACAAACTCTTTTGGTTTTCTTAATCAAGATTTCCTATCTAAAATCTGTTCCATTTATCTTTTTTTATTATTGCAGGATCAGCCAAAGTAACTATCCATAATTCTTTAAATCAAGAAATATCGTTTACATTTAAGTCAGAAAATGGCAAAAATTGACAAACGGTCACAATTAACTTAACATTTTTTCCTGGATGACATGATATTTTTTTGAATTAAAATTGGAGTAATTAACACAAAGGACTAAATATTCAAAAGATCACATTAAATAGAGAATTTTAAACAATACACTTCTAAAAATGAAAATGGAAATTACATTCATTTACATTATAAAATAAAACAAGTTATAATTTAATGATAAGGACTTGAAGAAAAATTCAGAGTACTTGAACAGTAGAGAGAAAATAAGTAAAGAACTGAAACAAACGTAAACTACAAAATGACGCTATCAAGACATGCACCTACACAGACACAAATCAAATACACCTAAACATGACACACAAACACAAATCACATGACTGGTGCTAGAAACAAATTTATGGCGAGACCTTTCACTATATTAGTCAAAGGACGAGACACTAGTAATTTTAGTCCATCATGTATATGGTCGAAGGAATCAACTATAGAATAGAAGATATTGGAATAATACTCGGATATAAAAAGTAAACGTGTTTATTCTATAACAGTTATACAAGAAGTGTCAACGAGTGTTCGAATAACATGGCGGAGTAAACTGCAATAGTTCTTCATGGAACGTTCTGGAACTAGTTGTACATATCGATGTTATATCGATATAACATCGATGAGTTCTGCACCTGTATCATATATGTCTTAGTTCTCATTATAAGTTCTAGTTCTTTCTAGTTTACTTTCTCGTAATACTCTCTGTGATATCATTCCAACAATAGATAAAATTTAACCGAAGTACCGAACAAACCAAAGTTGAATTTTATTTAACGAAAGTAGGGAAAAGCGCGAGCAGCCGTGGACTATTCTTGTAATGTTGCTAAATAATTTTTAATTTTATATTAGACCAAATGCTCTAATCTGTATCTTTTTTCACTGGTGCATTACTGTGTATGTGAATCTTATGGTCGTTTGTTTTGACCATAATGTCGGAAGAAATTTATCGTGTGATCACACCTGATTTCGTTCAAGTTAGCGTAACAACAGACAGCTCTAAAGGTAATTCGCTAGTTGTAAAGAAATTTCAAAAAGATTTGACCGTCTGGGATTTGAAACAAAGATTGGAATTAATTACCGGTCGAAATGCCAATACGATGACGGTGTCGGCGCTCACTTCCGAAGGCGAACATATCTGTAAACTTGACGAGAATTATAAGCTGATTGGTTCGTATCCACTTGGTAACGGTGTTCAGTTGCTGGTCGAGGATCCCATGTATGTGCAAGTAATCGAAGAAAATGAGGAAGATTTGGACAAACGATTTCAACTGTCAGAAGAACAGTACTCGAATAGAAAAGGGACGTTGAAGGAATTTCTGCAACGCAATAAGCTGGGTAAATACAATCCCGAAGTTATAAACCAAAAAGAAGAAGATGAGAGAAAAGAAAAAGAGGAACTAGAACGAGCTGCGGAAAAAGATAAGGAAATCGTCGACTCGATTCAGATTGGTCAACGATGCGAAGTGACCGTTCCGAATCAATTGCCCAAACGTGGCGTCGTCGCGTTTAAAGGTAATGTAAAGTTTTCCGATGGACTGTGGGTCGGCGTGAAATACGACGAACCATTTGGCAAGAATAATGGAACCGTAAATGGCGTAAAATACTTCGACGCATCCCTTAATTACGGAGCTTTCGTTAAACCGATTCATATTAAAGTAGGCGACTACCCTGAAATAACCTGCGGTTTGGAGTACGACGACGAATTCTAACCCAACGCATTCGGTCATTCCACTCTTACATTTCCTTTAATTTGTTGTTATAAGATAGCAATGTGTGATTTAATGCTTTTTACTAATCTAGTTGATAAATTTTTTGTGTACCAATGTTCGTAAATTTCGTATTTTTTCATTTGTATTTTTGCATAAAATAATTTATTATTATAGACATTGCGAATGGAAGTCGTGTTAATGGTGAATGTCAATTTTCATATTCAAAAATTGAAAAAAAAAATGAGCCGTTCGTGGGGCCTTTCGCTGAAAAACAGAAAATTATTATTCAACACTGTCGCGAATGTACATTCATTTTCCAAAGTTGCTGTAAAACTGATGGAATTTTTTATTAATTTACTACTTACGCTCCTGTAAAGAATTCAATGTTTTCACTTCACAATCACAACTGCTAGCCAAGTCTACGCTGAAATTTATTTTCGTATTTCATTTCATAGTTGCTACGAGTCGGAACTGAAATAATTTGCGACCAGATACTGCTTCAATACCCTTCGCTTTTTCTGATAAGTAATCCATCGATTGGATCTTCAGTCACGAATCTCGAATTTTTAGTAAGTGGACTTGAGCAACTTGGGGCTGATAAATTTATTGTAGTATTTTTTTTCATTGTTTTCTTCAAATCGACACTATGGATTCATCATCAGAATTGTACCTATCTCTCGTTAATTTTTACTGTTACTTCGTTAATCACAAAGATCGCAAATAATTTTTAAAATTCAGTACTACGTAGTCGAAGATGAAAATAAATCTATCAGATTTTATTATAGCATTTTCATTACAGGTGTGAAGAATAAAAATTTAAAAAAACCACGAAACGAGTGAAATTTTACAACCAGCAAAACTTAAAGGTAATTTCTCGAGTTGTCTCTTCATAACCCTTTAGCAAAACTTCAAATTCGAAAGACGTATTTTCCTAACTAGAAATTTTCAAGAGCCAAGAAACTGATAGTTTTCAGTAATATAGCCGCAAACGCTGGAAACAAAAATTATTGAAAAAAATTTTTACTTTAAAACTCTAACCACCTTTTTAAAAATAATAAAAAAAAACGAAAGCGTTAAGCAGAGGGAAAATTTTTTTTTCAATTTTTCCAGCCAAATCTAAGTCTAGGGATTGTAATTAGTGAAATCAGCGCTCTCTTCCTTATCGTATGTAGCCTTCATGCGTCAATTTCGTCGAATTTTATGACAATATTTTTTAATTAGCGCCGACCAGAATAATTCCAAAGTCTAGACTTGGATCTTGCAGATGAAATTTCAAACGAATTATTTTCTCTCTTCATCGCATTTTTATGCGTTCGTTTTTTTTTTACCAATGATTTTTCATTTCTAGCGTTAGCGGCAGTATTACTTTAAAACTATCAATTTTTTTTTTTATTTGAAGATAATTCGAGAATTATTTCATCGATTCGAAAGAAAAAAAAATTGAGTAGGACCCTGTAGGACCACCGCGGGATCAACTTCTATCATTTAAAAAAAAAAGTTTATCAAAATCGGCGCCCAGCTTCGAGAAGTTAATGCTGTTTTGAAGTCGATTTGAAAAACTGTCGAACTCGATTTCATAACTGAAAACTTCCACTGGGATTCGAACTATGGGTTACCGCAAAATGTAAATTTTCGTTTCATCAATTCTCAACTTCGATCTTTTCTTTTCTTTAACAGGCTGGTTCGAGGTTCGAAGAGTTGTGGTTGGCTTCAATTACGAATCAACGGATACAACTGGACGCCAAAAACTATGTACAACGATTTGGACACGGATGAGGGCTCTCGCGATTCAAATTCAACCTTTGAAATCGTTGTACTAAATCTGAAATCTTCGAAAGAGGTTCCTCTGTTACTATACGCAGGTAGTTAGTTCTCAACTATTCGAGTTGGCTACCAAACTTGGCCGAAAAACCGCAATAATATGTTCTCTCGAAAGCGAATTAACAACAACGTTTCAACCATTCATAAAAAAGAAAAGAAAATTGAAACATTTTTTATTTAAATTCTCTCGAATAGGTTTCTACGATACTAATTAACAGTCTCCGGTTTAAACATTTGCGCAAACTACAAAAATAAAAAGTTACAACACGCAGATACGCGTATAACGCTTATCAATAATAATAATAATAATAATAATAATAATAATAATAATAATAAATGTTTACCTAGTTCTTGGGCGATTTTTAAAACAAAATCACGCAGAATAGTATTTGAATACTAATGAAACGAATAAGTACCGTTTTGTTCGATTTCGAAAAAGAAATGAGATTGATTAATGATTAGGAAAAGGAAACACGAGTTCGTCGATCACGAGCAACACGTACCCATCCACAACGGACGTACGAATCATAGCTATGCAGAGAGAGGAGAAAGAGACCGAGACAGAGAAATGAAAATCCGCAATCTCGCACAGGTACTTCAAATGTAAATTTTACAATAGATACCGATCGAACAATAATTCACACCTCAACTGGTAATATTTATAAAAAATCGAATCGTTTCAAAAAAACAAAAAAACCGTCACAGTACCATATTTAAAGTCGACAAAAAAAAAGAAAAGAATAAAAAGGCCCGTTAAAGCGTTACTTCGATGCAAAAGTTTCTCATCTATTGAGCACCAGGTTCGACTCGCGATTTTCAATTTCGTCGAATGAAAACAGCAGCCGATAAATTTTCTATTTCTCTGGTTCTGCTCCCAAAAATAAAGGATCATAAGTCGTCGGTCGAAGGCTCACATTCACACTCGTCGATAACTGATTTAGGCAGTCGGAAAATTTCGCAACTTGTATCGAAATATTTGGGAAGGAAATCGGTTTTGTACCGGCGTTTTCGGGAGCACATTTTGTCAATTTTATCATTTATATTCGGCCAACACGACGGTCGCGATCAGTGATCACCACTCACATCCGTCATTCGTCAACAATAAACCGCAGTCTCGCATCTCGCATCTCACATCATTCTCATTCTCAGGCGATGTTGCGGAGCTTCACGCGTTTCGTATTCGATGAGAATGGTTGACCAAGAGACCGACAGACCGACAGACCGACAGACCAGCAGACCAGTGGCCACGCCGCCTGTCTGCAGCGCACAGCTGGCCGCCACAACAGACGAGAACGACTCTTAGAGGCTGCTACAGCGTGCGAAGTGTCGCGGCGTCGCGACGCCGACTACGACCGCGAAGAATTTTAAGGTAGAAAAATTTAGCGGAATGTTGACGTCACAAATTAAACCGAAGAAAAAACATTCGAGCGAAGGTTGCAATAGGATCACAAAACCAGCTTTACTTAATTTAAATAGAACGCTTTACAAAACAATTCTCATCACAGACAATCGCAATCTGTAAACAAACGAAACAACGGATGCGACACCAAGGGCTGTAGACTTTTGGATACAGAAAGGAAAAAAAAGGGGGGAAAAAAGATCTAAGCGTAAAAATAAATAAATTTTCAACACGTTCACAGCGCGACTACGAAACGTTAAAATAATTATTTAAAAAAAAAAAAAAAAAAAAAAAATAGAGTAAAATAAAATAAAATAAAAAGACGCTACACATTTGGCAAGGTTTTTTTTTGTATCGATGGAGGGGGGAATGAAAATATAATAACGAAGAAAAAAAAGAGGATAAAAATCGTTGTATACGAGAAAAACGCTAGCTTTTTACAGCAGACCTCCTTTTCTTCCAAATAGCAACGAACTCAACGTGCCGAGGGTGGAACTGGATTGCGAGGGTGTACTCTCGACTTTGGTGGTGGGTGGGGAGGCAGGCACCGATCCCAAAACCGTGCCCAAGTCCGGTCTAACAGCCCTAGCAGCTGCCGCTTTGCCATTTTTGGACGACGAAACAGATTTTTTGCGAGCGTCTCCACCAGCAAATCTACTCTTTGCAAGGCCAGTCGCATAGCGTCTGGACGACGTTCCCACCATTTTTCGCGTAGCGCCACCACCGAGGTCACTATTTTCTCCATCGCATTCGTTACTCGACGCCGTAATCAACGTTTCTAAACCTAATTTCTCCACCGTCTCCACCAAACGAATTCCAGTCAATGCCTGCGCACAACAAATACCAACAACGTATATAGACATATGTATGAATACACACCCGATTCTTTTTCATGACGCTAATGAATCAATCAAAAGGGAAAAAACAAAGCTGATTTTTGTAATTTAATACGCATGCGTTAAACAATAAAACGACACGCGCGCACACACAGACGCACACAAAGCGCTCAAAACTGAGCAAAAAGTGAAATAAAAGCGTAAAGAAAAGTTAAATGAAAGGGATTCTATAAAAATACCGATCAAAATAAAAGAATAATAATAATAATAATAATAATAATAATAATAATAATAATAATAAAAACCAAGTCCTAACGAGTGTGCACATTGATACGTAATCGCAGAAAGAAATTAAATAGTGTTGAATACTCTGTTCGTGAAAAAGTGAGGAGCGAAGAATGTATGCAACGTGAAGTGTTCGGACAGTTCGAATTCCATACGATCAAAAACATAACTGCCCGAGTACAGCGCAGATCATACGATTAGAAAATTAAGAAAAATTTCCACGCTCAAACACTGACAGGGAGTCGAATGGAATTCGCGAAAGCAAAAAGTTACAAAATAACGTCTGATAGTGTAAAAGCCACTGAAAGACCGATGAAACATGCGATGAAATTCAAAACAAAAAATTTCAACTTCGCACATCAAGAACGCACGCATTCCTGTAATATCTTTAAAATACCTCGCGATACCACGACTGAAAGTTTGATGCGAAAACTAAGCCAAAATTTCGGTTCAGTCGAAGCTATAATCTACTCGTAAGCACGTAGAACTTTCACTGGGATGTGGCGGCCCGCCATTTCTGGCTACGATTTAACCTCATCTTCGTCCTCTCTTCAATATCCAAAAATGTTTTGCATCAACTTAAGCTACGTTTACATCTGAAATTTATTTCGCAATTTTTGTGTCGAGTGTAAATTGTCTGGAATTTATCGTAAGTAGCATGCGATAAGTGTCGACACTACCTCTCTCTAAATGTAAACGATAAGAAAAATTAAATATTGCAGACATATATCCCAGAAGTAGAACATATTTCTATTTTTCACGCAATATTCTGAGAGTATATGTTTTTATCAATTTTCATAAATTAAAAGAAAAAAACAAAACAACTGATTTTTTGCAATATCTGACACTTCTTTATTACTTATAGATGTAAACTATTTTTCTAATTTTCAAAAAGAAATGTCGACACTTTTCTTGCGAGAGACTTTCAGAAAAATTTTGCGAGAAAAGTTCTGCAATTTATTATTCAAATGTAAACACCCCTGCGAGTTGACTATCAGAAAGTTGGAATTAATGTCGCGATTTTTTTCTCAGATGTAAACGTACCTTTACAGTAGGAAAATAACAACGCACACTTACACACACACACACGCACACACGCATACGTATCCATACAAACCAAACATATATATCACAGGTTTTTGGTAAAACGTTAATAAAATATGATTACACTCGCAAAAGTTGCGTAATCATGTTCTGATAATGTTTTTAACAAAAAAATGAAATTTCAAGAATAAGTACCGAGTATTTTGAAACAAAACGCAGCCAACTTTCGCTGACCTGTAGCCCCTTAACTACGCCACTGACATAAATTTTAATGGAAATCTTATTTTTATAAAATTTAAAAAAATATATTTCTTTTCTTCATTATTTTCCTCGTAACTGTACTCGTTTTGGAGCAAACTGAAAAAAACTAAATCGCACCAACTCGCAACACGCTGCACGTCAAGATGACACACTGCAGTGAAAATACTTTTTTGGAGCCCGCTGTGTCATATTAACATGCAGCAAATGGGATTCTCATATGCTGCGTGATAAACTGACTAACCGTGTATAAAGTACCTACTGTGTGAAATGGAAAGTAACAAAATAACTCCAGAAATCAGAGTTATTTCAAATTCAAAACTGACTTCCCAAAATCAATGAGAAATCATTGAAACGGATAAATTTCAAAAATAAAGGTACGCTCGAAATACTGAATTTCTATTGTCTGTCTAAGAAAAGATGGCGGTCGGAATTTCCGTAAGTTCTTCCCGAAATATTATACCTTCGTTGAAATGAAAGTCATGGATCCATGCGTTTTTATGTAAATTTTAGAAAAAAATATACATATTAAAATTTACTTTAGCTCCGTTTGATAGGACTACACCAACTTACACCAACCTACACCAGGAGGGCAATTCCACAAAATGTAGGAATGTTATGGGACTTTGCGCCAAGTTTTACTTGAATATTTGTGGAATATCCCTACTGGTGTAGGTTGGTGTAACTTAGTGTAATCCTATCAAACAGAGCTTTTGTATCGAGACCCAAGCGTGAAGGTTCTTAAATTATTACTTACAAGAGAAGATCCATAATGGAAAGAAAAAAAGCTGCCACCAAAGCATTCTTGCTGTTATTGTATTCGACGAGCAATCATTTATTAAATTTCATCAATTAATATTCAATTTCTTTTTTTTAAATTTTTTTTTTCATTAGGAAACTTACATTTTCTGACAATGTTTGTTGTTTTTTTTTTTTTTTTAGGAACATTCAGTAACATTTAGTACGCGATTTTTCACTCGAAAACAAAAATTCTTTTCTTCCTAATAAAAAGGTATCAAGTTATCCCGCCTTTCTTCAAAATATTAATTTAATGAGTTATGATTTTTTGAAGAACATGGAAATTTTGAAAGGCAGAAAAGAAGTGGTTAATTTTAATTTTTAATGTTTGTTCCAACATAATTTTCGACACTGGGCATAGTTTTCAATTTTATTCCAACGTTTAATTTAATCCGAAAAAATTTTTAAACTGGTTGGCGGTTACAGACCCCAGTATGAGCTGCAAATTTTTGTTCAGGGTCAGTTTACGACTGCTGTCTCTTTTTGGTAGACTAAACTTCATCTGGTCCAATTTGGAATTTGCTTCAATTGAGAGATGCCCAGATGCTAACACCAAAGTTTGCACCTCGGAGAGAGTTCAAAAACAATTTTCACAGTACACATTATGTTAATTTATACAGATGAGAGTGATTTCAACGATTAAAGCTGCATGTAAAGAACTTTTGATCGAGTATGAAATTCAATCACTGACAGAAAGGTGAATCTTGGCAGGGATCATGTTTTTGCGTGGTCTATCAAGAGGGGTATTTGACAATTCCCTGCTTTTGAGCAAGATCAAAATCAACTGCATACTTGCAAAAATGGCGGGGTTACCACTTCAGATGATGCACATGGGAATTCCATAACTTTCATTAGTTTCAATGTTTTCTATAGGCAGTAATTGAATTCGAGGCATAATCATCTTCGTTTTTTTTTTCCATTTCGGTTTTTCCCTATAATTTTTGGTTAGTAGGTGTAGGTTTTGTTGGCTCGGGGAATCAAACCTGAGACCTACATATTTGCCAGCTAAAAGCGGTGAACTTGACCACACGGCCATCTCATCGCCAACTATAACTGGCAAATGTATTTTATATTAGACAAGGTATGGCGGTTCCCATTCACTCCCCCTCTAGAGAGACTCAACACAATTTGAACAACATTAGACGCTGTGGGAGGTTGGGTGGAATCAGAAATGCCTCTTATACACACAGGCTTATACTACCTATATGGGTTCTATTTCCACTATATAGGGCCCCATCTATCGGCAAATCAGGTTAGGAAGGAGAGTTGTGAGTTCTACCATGCACCACTACCGTGCATGCGTGTCTAGCACACGTCAATGGTCACCAGATATAGGTTTTGTCGGCTCGATGAATCGAACCTAGGACCTACATATTTTCTAGCTAAAAGCGGTGAACTTGACCGCATGGCCATCTCACCGCCGACTATAACTGGCGAATGTATTTTATATTAGACAAGGTATGGCGGTTCCCACAGTAGGCTACGTGGACATTATTTTTTGTATTTGATACACCACTCGCGTTTTTACGAGAGGGCCTATGATTGGTTTAGGGACTGTTAGCCCTTCTTTAAAATAAAATGAAACAAAGATGAAACAGACTAAAAATGGCGGACCAGAATTCCTGGGTGAAACTACAGAGCTCCAGTTTGTTAGTTCCAAGTGCCCCTCGGCCTTAGCTCTATCAGAAACCGGAGAAAAAAATTGACTCTTAGGCGGAAAAATGGGCGAATAGATTTGGCCGGGAAACGTCATTCAATACTCGGCTAATTCGAAACTACGTTTTTCAAATGTCTCGCAACAACCAAAAGCCAAAACGTAAAATTCCCTTATACTACGTTTCGGATACAACTTGAAATAAATGTGATATTAAAACTAAACAATACCGGCAGACGAAGGCGCATATTTTAATTCAAAACCCCCAGAGGTATTTCAAAGATAAGCAAACTATTTTTTAATTCATTTTTTCGTACATGGACGAATTTTATCCTAAACGATTAGAAAAATTCGGAAATTAGGAGAGAAAGATGTAAAATTTACTCTCCTTCTCCTCCACCCCTGCATTACTCTCAAGCAACGTGAACACTTTTACTCCCTCAACGAAGCTGAGGAATCAAAATAAATGAAAATAGCTCCATTTATCCGTCACTCAGTGCTGGGAAAACTTATTCGCCAAAAGCCTTTAGACTCAAACGTTAGTGGTATTCGACTGGCTTTACCAATATCGAACCTTCCGACCGAAAACTACTCAACCAGAAATACCGGAAGAATTAAATGTCGAATAATTCAATCCAAATTTACCACGTAATACAACATTCATGATATTTTTCTAAAATTATAACTAATAATAAATTATTAAAAGATACGACCGGATAAATAATATCGTTCACCACGTTTCCCATATAAAAAAAGTAAAAAATAACTATAGAACACCTATAAACAATATTTTTCAAGAAAACTGACATTTTTTTCCCTTAAATATGGCAGCGTTTGATACGAAAATTGAAATACATATTATTAACCGAATTTACATCAATTTATTGGACCATTAAAAGTTTAAATGGCATCGTATTTTCGTTCCCGCAAGTCCGTTTTTGATTTTCGGCAAGACTCGACAGAATCGTTCTAAAATAATGGATTCCAATAAAGACGTGTCCAGAACGTTTTCCAAGCGCCATGGCAAGATCAAAATTTTCTCATGCAATAAACAAAAAAAAAAAAAAAAAAAAAAACTTTCAAACATAGAACAGTCACTTGTTGGAGAGACGATCGTTCCAAGCTTCAAACTGAGAAATATCATGGATTTGAGCAATTATCACCACGAAATTTTCAAATAAAAATAAAAATAAATGCGTGAGAAAACAAAATAATAATATTACGATACTAAATTCGCCAAGAGGTATAATATCGAAATGTGAGTCAATTTTTTTGATTTTTGGTATGGCTACTTCGAGTCTTAAATTCTCTTAAAGCCTGAGAGTTTGAAAACGAGTAACTGAAAGACAATTTTCAACAACCCATTCGACGTCCGTAAAGCAACCCAGAAAATCCTTTCAGGTTTGGAAAATTCGACGCCGTGACGCAAAATTTCAGACTAAAAAAAATTCCAATGTCCGATCCTACGACACAACCTTTGGCTTGGGTTTAGACGAATATGCAGCCTGGAAGACTGCATTTCCTCAATCCCTGGATCGGTATTTAAAAAATAGTTCTAAGTAAATTACGGTAATAATCAGAAATGCTGAATGACTGAAGAGAAAATTTTCTTGGAATGACACCATTCATTTCCCTCGACTATTACGCCTACATCTGTATTCCCGCATTTTCTTCCCATGTTTCACATACAATAAAACGAACCCGATAAATAAATTTCTCGCAATACATGTCACGAAATGCGGGACTAGGTATTAGTTTTCAAAAGCCAAAACATACAATTCCCAACCAGGGAGCAAAAATTTTTTAGCAGCAGCAAAAGTCAATTAGGACCATCCAATGGTGGTGGAACGCTAGTGCTCGTCAAGTGCTATCACTTCTGAAAGGGTGTTCATGGAGATTGTTTACATATTTTTACACCCTATTTACTATAAGGAAAAAAGCATCCACATCTTCTTTCTGGCGTTATTTTTTATATAACTGCCAATTTTATCATTACACTAGTATCGATAATAAAACGCAATCATGTCTTAGTCATCAAAAATTTCACTTCTCATATTGAATATTTCTTTTAAAAAAATGCCAGTTTTGTACTTAAACACTTACAAAACATACATGGATACTTATTATAAAAATTTTAACGTGATAAAGAAAATTCTTAATCGCATTAATTCTATATTGCCCTATTATGAAAAATTGTTACGACCCGTTCATTAATGCTGACGTGATAACTTGAGGCGTTAATTCATTAAGTTAACGACTGGTCGAGAAGTGTACTTAAGTCATTACCACGTTAACAGTTTTATAATAAGTCTCCTGGTCACCCTCTCAGCACTTAATTTCTGTCACCAGAGCGAGACTCTTTTGTTCTGAACTTGCTAATAGCGGGAGCAAAACAAGTATTTACTCCGGGAAAAAGAAAATGTTTGGCTCCTTCTTCCAACCAATCAGATACCTTCTCGAATCGCGCATGCGCATGTATTATGAAAAATAGTGTTCCCAACTTGAGCGCAGTGTGAGCGCTCTCGTAGCGATATATACTATTCTGTCATCCACTCTCTTTGCTAATGAGGGTGAGAAATGTTTGGGACTCGGAACTTTAGCCTGGATTATAATAACGAATACAGACGTCAAACTGGGTTTCTTTCTCGGACGCACGTATAAGCAAACACGGATATACAGATGTAGTTTTCAACGAGAATCATTCTGAAATGAGGTTGGATCACTCACGTTTTCAAACTCTGCATGCTTTATTCACGTACGCGTCAAATAATACGAGTTTTCTTTTTTTCTTTTTTTTTTCTTCTAGTAGGACGTGTTGATTTAAACACTTCTTTGGCATGAAACTGAAACGGAAGGAACTAATCGAGTTTTTTTGAGTTTTAACCACGTGGAATGTCATCCTCGGCGTATTCATCCATTTTCACGTCTTACAACATTCGGGGAAAATACCCAAACCACATTCAACGTAGCTGAACGAATTAAACTCTGTTAAAACATAGAAAATGCTACCCAAATAGGCTATAAACCAAATCCACCTTATTTTCGAATACATATTTTAAAACTCTTTTACCGAAAAAAGAGAAATTCACTATTAACTAATGAAAGAATATTTAAAACTACATACTTTAAATCGAGTCGAATCGCAAATAGCGTTAATGGCAATTTAAAAATGAGAAATAGAATTAAATCGTCGAGGACGGACAAAGAATAAAATAAATAAAAATGCGTAATAAATAAGTCAACAAACAAGCTGAGGAGTTCTATTTCAGGATTAGGCTCTTTCCTTTTTCAGGCTGAAATAGAACTCTTTGAAAGCGTCGCAGAACACGTAAGATGGTACATAAATAAGTACACGACAAAAAAAAATAAAAATAAAAAACTTATTTAACCAAATTAAAATAAATAACTGTCGACGCCTGGACGGCCGAGAACTAGTTGGTCAAAATACGCGCAGTTAATGCGGGAAAAGGTGGGGGAACAAACGCAAAAGTTATTTCTCAACGATGCAGCGAACTACAGAGCAAAAAAGTGTAAATGAGCGTAAGGTAAGCGTCATCGTCTTCGGGTACCTTTTTGTCCAGTTTACTAATGGCCGTTTCTGTTCGTTGCTCTTTGGAACGCGAGCCATGCGCCACCGGGTCCATGAGGCCACCGGTCAACGTTTTGCGCAGATACTCGGCACCGCTCGAAACCAAAAAACCTGAAACACACGCAAAACAAATTCAAATACGTTCGAAAAGGTGAAATGATTTTGGGGCAACCGGCAGCGAGCACGCGCATGTTCGGGGCCGAAAAAAGTTCCAACGGATATATAGGTACCACATTCGAACATCGAATCGAACCTTTTCGCGTGCTGGATGCCAGCCAGCAGCTACTCCGGCGGTGGCCCACAAGACCGGCCGACTCCAGCGTAGTCCCGCTCACAAAATAATTTCCTCAAAGTACACAATATATCCAATTTACAACTTCTCAAAATTAACTCTTTCTGATGAGTGTATGCGCGGTATAAAAACAGATTCCAATAATAAAGACTAAAGATCCGTGGAAAAAATAGAAATTACTGTCGTGGGGGCGAAAAATTATCGAACAAATATTTTAAACGAAAAACAATGTAAACCTGGAATAATACTGTTTCAAACAGTTACAATTTAACGCGGATTTTAAATTATGGTATTACATTGAAAAATCATTTAAAATTTCAGTTGATTGAGGCTGCCATCAAAAAGGAGGCTTGTTGTAGCACTATTTTTTTCAATTTGTTTTTTAGCTAGACTTGTCCGGAACCTTTCGAGTTATTAAAAATTATCCACACATCATAAAATGCAGAGGGTTCGGAAGAAGGATGACCTTGATTTGTTGAAATAATTTTTTAGAAAAATGTAATTCAAAGTTTACTGACCCTTCAGATTAATGGAAGAAAAAAGAATCTAACGAAATTTCTAGAGGCTCCAAAAAATACTCGTTCAACTTGCAATAAAAAAAAAAAATTGACTTCAAAAAATGAGAACGGAGAGCATTATTTCCAAGCAAGTAAAATATTTATCGATGGGTTGCTGACGTATTAATTTGACAGAACTTTTTTGCATGCGATGCACCTTTTTCGATTCGAGATTTTCTTCCACAATTATATAACACGGATTCGGATACTAGTGATTTTGCTTGACACATATAACTGTGATTCCCGGTAGGTATTCTGCCATTGGAAACCTCATATATCTTATTATTTATACACGCTGTGTAAAAGAACAGATCCGCAATTTTGTATTCATCTCACACAAACTTCGCCTAAATCATCGGTAACTTCTCATTTGATTTTTGGCTTTGGATATCAATAGAAAATAATTTCACGATATAGTGTGTTTCACTAGGAAACCAGTATTCATTTTCTTAATTTTTTTTGTTTCTTTTTGTTTTTTTTTTTTTACTCCACGAGCACTTTCTCATCGTTTCATTTTAATTTTTATTATGAGCCGTTTTCTGGCATTTTAGCGGCCTTCCCCAAGACAAGAGTGGCTCGAGCCACAGTGCCACAGCCATTTTCCACCCCCGCACAAAATTAAGCTGCGGCGGCTTCGACGTACCTGGAAGGCCGAAAGCGCTGGAAAACGGAACGACGGATGGCGAAGCGGATCGCGAATGTATCGGCGTGCAGCTGGGGCTCCCACCTTCGGGGCTGTTGCACGGCGTGGCCGTCGGCGTGAACGAGGGCGTAACCAGGGTGGAGGGTGTGGCAGCGGTGATGCCGCGTTCGTTCAATAGTTTGGCCAGGCCTAAGGTAACTGAAAACGTGCAGGTAGAATTGCGTCGCGAGTGCAACGCCGGAGTTCCAGGCGTGGTGCTCGCCCGGCTGTTGCTCACCGTGCTCATGCGACTACCGCGAATACTGCCAAAAAATAAATAAATAAATAAATAAATAAATAAATAAATAAATAAATAAATAAATAAATAAATAAATAAATAAATGGAAGGGGTTGAAACGAGGGGCACTGTCGACGATGCGGGAGGCTCCACGGGCACAAAAATGAAGACACGCGAACCCAATTTGACAGACCTGCTACAACCAGCATTGGAAGGGAATCCTAATAACGTACAACAGGTTTAACGCCGTTAAAGAGTTCCCACATGTTCATTTCCCATTTTCAGCGGCAGCTTTTGCAGGTACACTCACAATTGTGGCACATTTTGTTTTCTCATTTAATTGGTATCACTTTTTCCAGCCATTTCACGGTAACTGACCAAGTTTATAATTTAATATGACCACAATAATTTGATGATATTCACGTCAGATATTATACCCTGGCAGGTGGCAACACTGATACAGATTTTTCTTTTCCTTATTTCCTTTTAATTATACATTGTGGCTACCAGCATTTTACAGATTTACATCCTACGGGCAATGAGTTTGTCTTTGTAAGCTTCGCGAGTTTCGATTTTTGTCACCGGCGATGAATTCAGTGAGGAGAGGGGGACGTTAGGTGATATATCACTTTTTTCAACAACTGTGTAATTTAAATTCGACTTTTTGATGGAAGTTTGACGGAGGGCCAGATGTTTTCTCAATCCGAATTATAAGAAACATAAAAACTGGAAAAAGTCAAAGTTTTTATTTCAGATGTCAATGAGAATAGTTTATAAGTTGCACGCATCGAATAATTTTGAGATTAATGTACATACTATTGGGACATATCGCTCATCTGCTGCAACAGCTTCACAACTACATGAACATGAATGAAACAGATACCTGGCTCGTTTCACCAATTTAATTCATACGCTGAAAGTGAATTTTTAAAAATAAGCTTTTATAAGTGTAAAACATGTGAAGTGAAACCAACCAAACTAACTCTGTTGCACTCACAGAAACACGTAACCTAACCAGCAATTGCGATCCTAGCGCTCTGGTAATGATCTAGCGGCAAACTCGTTAACCACTCGCACAGAAAATTTTTTAGTTATTACAAATTTTTTATTCATTTTTTACGGTCTTTCAACATAAAGACTCGAATTTCCTAAAAATTTGTGGTAGATTTTTTGCACCGAGATGGTATATTATAGTCGAGATGATTTTCATTCTACTTTCTCAGTCAAATTTGCTTCAATCGGTTCCCAGCGATAGCGGAGCACCGGCTCAGACGTGCGTAGGCTACGTACCTAGACGTGACGCTAGTAGTGCCGTCGTCCGGATGCATAACCGTGCTGTTGGTGTACGTATAGATGTGACCCGACTGTTGAAAGCTTTTGCCCGGATGTATCACCTCCTCGTCCTCCTCCACGTCGGTCAGCGAGTAAATACGCAATCCAAGATCTTCGAGTTCGGCTCCGCCGCGGGTTTTGATGCCGGGCCGCTCATCCAACAGTCCGCCAAGAGACGGCGTCGCCAACTGACTCCACGTGTGCAGCGTCTGAGACCCTTCGATCGGCTTCACTATCTGTTTAATGTAGTCACAAACAAAAATGCGATAATCACGACCATCAGCGAGTCGAACAAACGCAACATGAAAAACTACTTTTTCACAAAAGTTTGCCCCCTAACTACTCTCAACCGGGGGAGAACACCGTAAGAAAAATATTAATATACGAACAGACTGAGAAAATTCTACGTCTTTGTTTTACTTTTTTCTTCGCCACACCAAATTTTTTAAATTTTCTTCCTTTTAAGTTCGTTGGTTTTTTCCCTTTCATTGTCAGAATATTAAAATGAAAGTCAATTGGAAACTGCAATTCTTTCTAAATTGCCAAGTTTGTTCACCGAATTTACACCCAATCAACCTAAATTAAAAGGCCGTTTCCCAGTAAAAATTGTACGTCAGCAGTTAGCTGCAAATTACGTACACTACATGCAAATACGAAAGCGGAAGGCAAAATTCGACACATCTTTAAACTTCTAGAGGCTGACGGATTCAGACACACCGCAACGACAAAATGGTTAGAAAGGTAGGTGTTGGCGGGGGGCGATATTTCAAAAAATAACAATATTACTTGAAAAAAAAAAAAAAAAAAAAAAAATCGTACCGAATTAGAAATTTGATAAAATTATTTTCAAACGGGTGAGACGATGACGTAGTCTACACCTTTCACATTTATATTTCTCGCAGACATACGGACAATTCGATGGCCTCGAAAATGATATCATATAAAAACATTAATTGCTTTATATGTGTATGCGTTTAATATGCGTTCGGCTGCTAACTGTGAAGACTTGTGTTTGCAGAAGAACATCAGTCTCCGTTGGTTTTTGAGCACACGTTGGTCGTTTTTTATTTTCAATTTCGTGACTTTTATTCAACGAAACTTGAGGCATCGGTTACATTTATTTTTTTCAAATATCTTGCAACAACTTCTACGTGGTCGATGTCTGCGTTGGGAAATCCGTACTGGTGATGGTAGGTAACACAGAACATACTTTCCTACACCATGCTAAGAGCACGTTTGCTGGCGATTAATAAATAAGTTCGACACTTATGTGGTTCGGCACTACGCCAACTCTGAGCGAACATACGAGAAGCATAAATTATCACCGATGGCCCACCTGTAACTTATCCGGTAACTTCCACGGAACATGACTGAAAGTATCGGCGCCGTAGCAGCTGGTCGACATGATCGAATCCGGCGTTCGGCACTCGGAGTCGTAGAGGGTGGCGCCGAAAGTACCGGAGCTGAGGGCAACCCTGCGGGCGTACACCGCCGCCGGCGTCAGACGACGCAGAGCCTCGGCCAGATCCGCGGAGCCTGGAGCACCCGGAATACCCTCTTGCGGTCCGTTCCTGCGGTGGCAAACAGTTAGCCATAAGGGCGTTTCCGGCAAAAACGAGGATGGTTGCTGGCTGAGCTCCACGCGAGCGATTGCGTGCGTAAAACTTACGGATAGGCGAAGTCGTCCGAGCACTCGGAATCGCTGGTAACGTAGTCGTCCGACAGGAAGGACAAACGCTGACTGGAGGAGACCGTGTACGTTTTGCGGTTCCGTTTCGAGCCATCGGCGTGGCTGTCGTACGACACGATCGACGATGCCGAGTCGTAAGACGACTGATTATGGTAACTGTTCTGCTGCGATGGGCTCGCCGAACCGATGCTGCTCGTCTTCGAGGCGCTGAGCACCGTTTCGAATACCTTTTTGTAGTGAGGCCTGCGGAGAGAAAAAAAAAAAAGAAGAAGAAACTGGTGCAGAGTTTAAGAATAGGCACGGTAGTCGAATAAGTATAATGTGTCGTCGAGAGTGGCTTTCTCCAAGTTTAGTCGGTTGTTCAGAACGAACACATCGTTCCCGCAAATCTAAAAACGAGAATAACCTTCAACAGTTTGGCATTGGTCGATCGACATCGACATCAACACCACATAATTTTAATTTCACGTTTTGCGACGAGCGAATTAATCGAATTTTCGTGAAATAGCTCATCGTATCGATGGAACAATACTCAGATACCACGGTCACTACGACGCGTTAGCGAATCATCTACTGCTATTTGAAAAACTGGATGATGATGGTTTCAGAAACAAACGACAAAATTAATTCGGCACAATCGACACGTCGATTGTTTCAATAGACAACCGTCTTTTTAATAGCTCACTGTAAAGTCCAAGAGAGAATGACGAGTCGTTGTAATAAATTTAAGTAATTTTTGAGGCAACGACGAGGGTAAAAAAATAAACATCTCATTACAGTTCGTATTAACAACCGGAGCGTAAACTACGAACGATATCATCCTATTCGCTTTGATTAATTTTGATTTTGGATAGCAGTCAGGAAGGAATTCCATTCCCGAATCATTTTTGCAACGGTAGACTTCCGCTCCATGGACTGCAAAACTCCGCCGCTAATTCAAAAAATTTCGAGAAAATATTTTAGCCTAATGCGTTGGAAAAAAAGATGTTCAGCAATTTTTAACGGATTTAATACAAAACTTTTGTAGAATAATAATCCAAAAACGATATTTTAATCAGAAAAATCACAAAAACTGAAGATTTCTGACGTAGACTCAGAATTTTGTTCAAATTCACCACAAGCCGATTAGGTGATATTCATACTAAGATTTATGGTTCTCCTTAATCTGCGTATGCTATTCTCATACATTCGGTAAATTTCTCTCGAATTTCAACAGGAATTTCCATTCAACATTTTAAAAATGCGACTAACATTCAAAATATTAAGAAAAAATGTACTTAGCTTCAATATTTGAAGAGTAAATTTGATATGAAATACGCAATAAAGAGTGGAAGTCCCGCAATCCGACGGATTCACATTGAAAAATAAATTTCTGCCGCGCATCAACCGCGATAAGTGTGTATTTTCCAAAAGTGTCAAATTTTGTAAAGGCTGCCACTCGAAAGCCAGTGGACCGATTCGTTCAAATTCAATACTATACCACAGTCCCTAATAGTTTCAAACTGCCAAAAAAATTTGAAGAGAAAATCTTTTGACTTACGAGAGTTATCATGATGATAACATGGTGGATTTGTAACACTTAAGAGAAGCACTTCCTGAATTTCTAAAATTTCAACATGAATGTGTAGCCCATGCAAGCTTCTAATACCCAAGTTTCATTGTCAGCCATAGATGAAACGGCAGGGGCTCCACAGACTCCCAAAAAGTGCCAAAATGAACAAAAAGTGGAAATATATGTTTGCCATTTCTTCAAAACTATTGAACCAATAAGCACCAAACTTTTTTCAGACCTGCTTCAATATGAGGTCTATCTTCCTTAAAAATTTCAGTCCTATCCCTTTCGTAGTTTTTTTAAAGCCACGAATAGAAAATTTTCTCCACCAATTCTTTATTTTTCAGTTTTCTTGGAAACTACTGAACTAATGTGCATCAAACTATTAACAAACTTGCAACTACATAAGAGCAATCTATCGTGAAAATTTCAGCCCGATCAGTTCCATACCTTTTTTAATACACCACTTTTCCAGGAATTTTTTGTTTTATAGTTTTTTCAAAAATACTAAACCAACAACACCAAACTTCTTTCAGAGATGCTCTTATTTGGGAATTGTCTCTTGTGAAAATTTCAGAACTGTTTGTGTCGTAGTTTTTTCAAAATCCTTAATACAAAATTTAAACGATAAATACATACATAAAATAATATGTTAAAAATGAATTTTTAAAAATATGCTTTTATAAGTGTAAAAGTGATAAAGTGAAACCAGCAAACTTTATTGCATTTACACAAAAACATGTACCTAACTTGCCATTACAATCCTAGCATTTCGGTAACATTTTAGCGGTAAACTCTGTAAATATTCAAGGGTCTATCCCACAGATATCCTCACTATATAAAACTAGATACCTAACTTGCCCGTTTTCAGCCACCTCCGCTTCTCCTTACCATACTGCACCAAAGTAAACAAAAGCAGTTGGCACCATATACACGATCTAATGTTTAAATACAAAAAACCTCATTAAAAATTACAAGAAAATTAATTTTTTTGCCCCGTAATAATAATTTTTGGTATCCTGGTTTCAATCTTAAAGACTGATAGGACATCCAAACCAAATAGGATATCAAAACATGCATTAATAAACATATAGCACTTATGTGAAAATAGCCTTTACTGCATAAAAAATGCAGGGTACACAATTTTTTTGCGAATAGGCCAGGGGATCGATGCAACATCTCAACACCTCATTAGAGTGAATGCTCAACATAGTGAAAGTTGCAAGTTAGGTATCTAAGTTATATATGTATAGCGTAAATATCTGTAGTCTATCAGAAGATGCATGTAAAACAAAAAAATGGCGTCACTTTTGTGATGAGAATATCTTCGCCTCCTAAAGTACGTATAATTTTCAATCTCATTTTTATCTACCAAATTCATGTCGACTGTGATTCATAAATTAATGATTATATTTACTACACGTTTAATGAAATAAATTGAAAAAAAATTTATGATTATTGCTCATGAACCCCAATGAGTGGCAAGGAAATTTGAATTCGGAACAAAGGAGCGGGGACAATAGCTTCGAAAGTGGTGCTGTTTTTCGTAACAGTGTTTAAATGAGCACGCATCATCTATTATACATTTAATACTCTACGATAGGAACCAAAACAAAGTCTAAATTCTATTCCCAAACGGAGGAAAATTATAAAATCAGAAAATGATTCCAATCGTTTCCTTTTATCATGAAACGGATAGTTTTCATCATCCCCCAACTCTAATCCTTTTGTGAGGTCAATTTTAATACTCCATCTGTAAGAAAACTGAATAAAAACCGAAACACCTAATTCTTCCCGGTTGGCAACAACATAAATTTAATTCAAACAATTCCAATTCTATAATTATATTTCTCCATGATTATTTATATTTGCCTCCAGAAGTGGGTAGATATAATCATATGTAAATAATTATAATATCGTAATTCATTCAAATTGATAGAACTTCAAGTTTTTTTTTTTTTACTTTTTTTACTTTTTTTTCTTAATGTTTCGAATGTCATGATATTCGATCGAGGATATAAAAACCCCGCTTACTGGATTTCAATCGCTAAAAATAGATTTGAAGAAGAAAATAAACGCTGGTTGACCACAGATTCCGGCAGCATTTCGGTTCATCGCTAATTGAACGCCACAACTGGGCATATATTGCAGCGCTTAAAATTTGTTATTTGTTAATATACTTCCGAGATTAGTGGAAAATTTTATAAAACGATCAGGGCGTCACAACAGATGGAACTTTTGCAGCCAAAACATCATTCCACCATATTTGTATTATATCAACCTTCGAAATGAAGCATGCGAGGCTGACGAGGATTTCACGAATATTTACGCGACCGCGAGAGAAAACTTAGGAGATGGAACGGGGGCCACTCTCAGTGGAGCTAACGAGTAGCTACATTAGGGAAGAAAATCTAAATCTAGAAGACCTGATTATACTTACACTCGGTCGGAACTAATACCCGAATCCAAGCTCAGTTCAGAGAACAACGAGCACTCGAGTTCGGTGCCCAAAGACTCGGCATGGTGCGAAGCGGTTATCGCCGACGTCTGCAACGACGAAAATAGTCCGCCTCCCCTCACCGAAGCCACTCCTTTCTTTTTCTGCTTTTTCAGCGTCTCCTGCGTCTCCTGCAGCAGACCCAATACCTCGGAGTACCGATCCTTAAGGTCGGTCAGTTCGACAGCTAACTCATTTTGCGTTTCACGCGTCACCACCAAAAGGGCCGTCAATTCTTCGTTTTCATTTTTGCACTGCGAACAAAAACACGTCCACATCGATGCAAATAAATTTTTATAAACGTAATAATACAGAGGACACATTTTGTTTTGCGCAAAAGTGAGCCAACAAATTTTCTCCACAATTGCACAAAGACGACCTTCGAAAATGACGTATGCTATGTTTGGGACATGACTGTCAAAGGAAATCGTGTATCCGGTTCCAAAAATGAGAATCGATTATCTTCGGAATCGAATAACCCCGATGCTGGCAAAACCTATCAGGTATCCGATTTCGAGAATTCGACCGAGTGCTCAATTTAGAAAATATGAGGCCACCTCGCGTACTATTGACACTGTGAACAACAGAAGCTGACAGCCATAGTCTGGGAACATCTGATTATTCGAATGCTCCTGAGGGCTAATCGTTTAGTCCGTTAAGAGTAATATCGCAAACACAGAGAGCCGGTCGTTTGGATTACACCAAAAATCCTGTGGTCGTCGTTCATCAAAAATTCAAAACTGCTCCTTAACTATTCCACTATCAGTAATAAGTCGAGAATTTATACGACAAGAAAAGAGAGAAGTATGTGCCACATTTAAACACCTTCTCGGTAATTTGGTTTCACGACGACAATTATTATTCATCGCCAAATTAATAGAAACTATGTCGCAAAATACTTTTGAACATCCAAAAGAAACCAAATTAATGAAATTAAATAGGGATCTACGAAGTTTAATAGCTGATTCTCGGCCTACAAATCGTTGGTTAAAATGAGAAGAACAGATGCATATTCTTCAAGTTCCGCTGAAAAAATGAGGGGCCAAAAAGTGACCCAATCATAAACCGTGTGAGAAATTCTAATAAATACATTACAAATACAATATTACAATAAAAGAAGGGATAGAAAAAAGGAAATACGCGAAACCCCCTTGCACTACGGGTCTCAGAGAAGGCCTAATAATAGTATAATCAAAAAAAAAACTAACGCGAAATTCAAACGCATTAAGCTCACCTCCACAAAAAAAAAAACACTAGCCATCCGTTTTTGTACACATAAAAGATTGATGTGTAAACCTGAAAATATCCAAACAATACTACAACGGAGAAATTTCCACTAATTTGTGTTTTTTCTTTCGTTTATTTTCGAACTGCTAAAAATGAAAGACAAATTGTACGGCGGGTATATTGATGAATTTTTTTTTTTTTTTTTTTTTTTCAATGATATTAACCTCAGCTCTCCAGTTAAAATAGCAGCTGAGGAATCATCGAATGAAATATAAGAGGTTTGTTCCTCTATACTCTCAAGTATTTATCTCACAATGCCCGACACTTCCACCCACAAACGTAATACTGAATTTGGATCGACGAAAATGTAATTTTTTTTCCCTCATTGTAATTGATATTGCCCCCATAAACGGAATCATTTCGGTGTTTTCAACTCCCACTTTTTCCGAAACGAACATACTTTCATCGAGCAATCGTATGCCAGGTTTAGACCGGCGGAAGGGGCGAGGGGGAAGCGACAGAGAAGATGCAATTCGACAATTCGATACCTTGGTCAACTTGTGCTCAGTCTGTTGTAGTTTGTCTGTCAGATTATCGGACAGTCGTTTGAACACGCGGCACTCTTCGCGATACTTTTCGGCCTCCTCGGTGATTGACGAGAGGTCGCAGCGAGCGTTCGCCAGCTGCGAAATGAAGTCCGAAACCAATTTCTGCTCCTGCTGCTCGACCTCATCCGTCTGCTCGGCCAGCAGGCTGGCCTCGTTACGCAGCTGCACGTTCTCCTCCTCCAGTTTGCCGATTCTGTGTTGCAGAACATCGAAGTTGATATGGCCGGTGGGCGTAGCTGCGCAAATCAAAAATCAAAAGCACATCGGTTGCCATCCAAGTACTCACTTCACCCAGTCAACAGCTGAGACGTCTGCGACAGTGATTTACCTGGTTCGGAGCCCGATTCGTCCACATCGTTGGTTAAAATTTGTATCAATTCGTTTTTCTTGATTAATTCGTGCTGCAGTTGAGTGATTGTCTCATTGGCGGTTTTCAATTCCGATTCGAGATTCGCGACGGTTGCTTCGAGTTTTTGATTGCTGCTTAAAAGTTCTTTGCCAATACGCGCAGTTAATTCGATATCTTTTTCTTTCTGTAAACATATCATCGATTTTCGGATAAATTAATAGGATAGTACGACGAATTTAACGTGCCTTCGATAAAACAAACGGAAGGCTTCTTCATAGAAATGTACGAATTACCAGGAGTCATCATCTAATCACAGTAGACTAAAGTGAAAAACGAAGAAAATAGACGTTTTTTTCGCTGCTATGCGTTATCCTCGAGTTTTGAACTATATTTTCAACTTGGTTTTTATCTATTTATTTGTTCATTCGTTTATTTATTTATTTATTTATTTATTTATTTATTTACTTACTTACTTACTTACTAACTAACAGTACTTTTTTTTTGAACTGAAAGGAATCGAGGATGAGAAAGTAAAATATTCGGGAGTTATTTGAGATTCAAAATTTACGTACAAAAACCACTTCAAAAGCAGTGAAAACGCTAACATTCTCGATGAGAAACACGAGAAATTCTAAAAATGGTGATACCCTTTTCATCCTTACTACATTTCTTTTCAAATCTGTCCCATTTCGAACTTGGTTTAATTATGCGGAGCCCAGAGGCTAATACTCAAACTCAGCCCCTACAAAAAGGTCAAAAACAATTTTTCAAGAGCATATTTGTATGTTACAGGTGTAGAGCTTGTAACTGCTATCTTCAGGATATTTCATCGAGTGGTTTCCATTACTCACATGCTGGTGATGATGATGATGAAGGGGCAATGGTGTCTCAGATGATGCAAAGGTGAGTACTGAGTTGTGGTTGCAGGATTCATTTCACATCACCTCGATCAGAACTGTTTTCCTTCGGTTGAAATCGGATCCGAGGAACTTTTTATACGTTATCCTAAATTTCTCCTCTTTTCTTCCCCTATTTTTCTTCTTTTTTTTTGGCGAACTCAGAAGTGCTTTCGTACAATTTTTGTATTTAGAACATTTCATCGATTTACAATAGTTTTTTTTTCGTACACTAATTTCATGTGTCGAGTTGTTGCTGTTGTTATTTTTCTCCTATCTTATTAGAAAAAAAAAAGAAAAAAAAGGAGGTTTAAAAAAAAAAAAGACCACCATAAAAAATAATTTATAGGTACGGTACTCACTTCTTCGAGTAACCTGGTTACTGCTTCGATATCATTGTAGGTTTTGGTCATTTGGCTCACTCTGTTGCTGCATAGAACTGCAAAGATTCGAAACAAAAACAAAAACAAAATAAAAATAAGCTATTGCGATAAAATCAAGTTGAGAAAGAAAATGGTAAAATATTATTGGCCTACACATTCGGATGGCAGATCGATGACGTTTTAGAATTGGAAATTTCGATCTTTTTGAAATCTAATAATTTAGGTATACCTACAGGCTGACCTGTATTTAATAGATGTGGAAATCGTAAGGATATGTTTCGTAATATCTGAAGCCTCCATTTATGTAATTCGCAATCGTAAATCAAGTTGCACTTGGACTGTACCCTATTCCAGACAAGGAAGACGTGCGACGTCGTAGAGAAAATCACATTTCACAGCTACGTAAGGCTAAAAATACTGGTATAGGTAAACGAAACAGTTTTGGATGCAGCCTTTGCTGAATCGGGTGAATCTCTAGATTTTCCTTTGCCCCCAGGTCCAGGTCCATTAACTCGTACGACGTCGGTCACGTCTTCCTGATTCGGAACAGAATATAGTTGGTCGCTACAATTAGCTACAATTAATTACGGCAACGCAGCGTTCGAAAAATTAGCGACGCAACCGAGTGGAAAAAAGGCGCCTTGCACGTAGCCCAATATGAGCCGACCTTCTACCATCAAAAGTTAAATACTAATTGATTTAAAGAAGAAAAACAAAATTTTTTGCATGTAAAAAACGTCTGACAAGACTAAGGAAAGGAATATACGTAACTACGTACCTAAATCGTTATAATACGTATTGAGTCGACTTTGACTAAGGCTCGGTTGCAAACACCGTGCGCGTACGAGTAAAAATGAATTACGATTTTTAAAATAAAAAAAAGGAAAAGTAATGTCGTGCTTAACAAAGTAATACTGACAATTAATTATCATAATTAACATACGAATCGATCATATTCGGAAAGCGAAAGTACGCGCGTTCGATTACACGACTCGCTGAGGATGGGGAATGGGGAATGGGGAATGGGGAATGGGGAATGGGGAATGGGGAATGGGGAATGGGGAGCGGCTGCACATCACCCTGCAGGCCACACCGGCTCGCCACGTCAGGATATACCGTTAGCCGTTACAATGGGCACCAACGCAGCTACACTTGTCCGGCAGAATGTAAAAATACTGTAACACTTTCCAGATTTCGAAACGTAAAATTCGGCAATCGGGTTTTCATGTGCGAGTAGGGGCACGAGAATCCGAGTTGGCGATGAAATTATGAAAATACAAGAGAAAATATTCCAGTCACCGCCGGAGGAGACAATGATGGAAACTAGAAAGCAGAAACTTTGACTCTTTGCACCCGTCACCCACAGATCAGATTTCTTTCAAACGGTCGCCACTTTTTATACAAAGAGATTACGTGGCTTCAACTTCGAGTTCGTTATTTTCGAATAAACTTTTCAATCACCGCGAACTTCCAGATTTGTCATTCGAAATGAAATCATAGAACTGACAATTGGGATGTCCAGCGGTGGTGGAGCGCCGATAATTATCGAGTGCCATCGCTTCTCAAAGGGTGTTCGTGGAGATTGTTCACATCTTTTACATATTATTTTCCATCAAACAAAATATCCATATTTTCCTTCCGGAGTGACTTTTTACACAACTGACAATTTTATAACTGACTAGTAAAACGAATAAAACAAAATCATGTTTTTAGTCATCAAAAATTTCATTTCTCAAATTAATTAATATTTCCTGTCACAAATGTCTGTTTTGTACTTATAAACAGTTATCAAACGTACATTTCAAAACGTTTAATTTCTGCCACCGGAGCGAAATTCTTTTACACAGGATTTTCCGATAACGACCGATTCAACGTTCCAACGACAAGAGAGAGAAGCGGAATGTTAATCAAAAATTACATCGCTAAGGGCCTGTTGTATAATAGAAAAGACAGAGCCGGCCGCAAGGGGGATTTGGAGGGTTCAACCACCCGTGACCCAAAAAAAAAAAATAGTACCAAGTAATCTCACGTATTATTCTTAATTGTGAATAATGCAACACACCAGGTTTGCCGCTGCAATTCAACCATCATCGCATTTATTTTCAGAAAAAGCTCGTCGTTTACTATTTTAAAAAATGTATAAAACTATTAATTTCAAATTAACTTGTTCAATTTTGGTTTTCAACAAACTTTTTTAAATAATTTGTCTTGCGAGGAGGAGAGTCCATATTGGAGAAGGAAATCTTTTGAAAAATTCCCAAGGTGTGACTTTCAAGGAGTTCATAAAATAAAATAAATATTTGAATTTACACTTAAATAGCAAAAAAAAAAAACTTTCGAGGAATCCTGCGGCATGTCCTGACAACAGATACTAAATTTTAACCGCGAGACTAAGACTGATTCTACTCCAAAGTTCAACTCTTTATTATATAACTGGTCCAAGGAATTCATTCTTTAAGACCTGCTATTTTCTTCTACGCCTTCAACCCATAAACCTCTTGTAGACACGACGCTTCAACTTGAACAATGCTTTATACGATTACACCACTCGCAAGTTTATTTTCAAAAAATCTCAAAGTACGTGAAATTTTGAACGTCAAACGTGAGACGACTTTGAGGATCGCAAATTTTCCCCGACAACGAACACGCGATATTTTATTATAAAATAAAACTATTTCAGTATGAAAATAATGCCCATAAAATTTTGAACAAAACCATTCCCATCCCTACTTTTTTTCGTAACTATCACAAGGACTGAGATACAAGGAGGTAATGAAAAGTGTTGTTTCTAAATCATAATAACTACGTGTGTTTTTGCATGCAATCTGATACATCATATTTCGCTCCTGTATATGTATATATGGTGACGTCTCCAATACTAGAAATAAGTCGCCATAAAAATAATAAAAAAACCTGTAGTTCAACATTATATTCATTCACAGTCGTCAGTCAGTTTATGTCCATGTTCAGGGTAGTCCATTCATTAGATGCATACGCGCATCCTCGTTATTTCCTTTATTTTTGGTGATTACATCATCACTTTTCAAGGTAGATTTTAAATTTATCAACGAAAATTATCGGCGAACCATATCCCAACACCAATAAAATGGACCTAACTTTTTTTCCCCCCAATTAAAACAGCCGCATTTTTCTCTTTAGATTCGAAAACTAGAGAAAATTTCACAAACATGGGATGATTAACCATCAAAACCAATCAAGTAAATACTGACGAAGACGTAACAGAATAGTAAAATCACATTAATCAAGTAATTTGCATACTAACTGCCGTAGCGGCAGTGGAAGCAGCAACGTAGGTAGGTACCTACTGTAAACTTTGCTGTAAGAACTCCTAGCAAATTGAACTGAATTAAGTGATTTCACAATAATTGTCACATCTTCGTCAATACTCGAATGATTTTGATGGTTGATCAGTAAAATCTTCACCAAGGTTTTCACCTAAGTACACGAGGCAACGGGTTCAAAATTTATAGAATTTCTATTCTTGAAGGTCAACTTCGCTTATTTGTAAAATGATTTTGTGATTTTGAAAAGGAGGAGTAGTTTAGCCCGTGTTGCCGAGTTTCGTTATTCACAATTAGTCAATTATTGTTATTACAGTCTCAAGTTATAGTGTTATTCTGTGGACTTACGTGGTCCGCCGCATTGCACCGAGCAGACAATAGGCGCGATCTTCCAATAAATTCTCTCTAAATTTTCCATTCACGATTGACAGCCGTGGAAAACAAAAGAAGTGCTAGGCAGTAGATACCAGCATACCTACTGACTTCGCTAACACAAGAACAGATGGTGCGTTCATCACACAAATAATCTGCGTTCGTGTGGGAGATCGCAGTGTCCGGATGAACGCGGTAGTATATTCTGTGAGATATGAAAGAAAAACTGCATTAAACTGCACAATTTTTATGTTCACCGGTGAAGCACTGTGAAACCAATATTGACGATTAAGGTTATAAGGTACTCGCTGATAGGTTATACAGGGGGTGCTTCATGAAACGTTCCCTAAACATGAAATATGGACTCGACTGAGTACGAGTAAGAAAAACTTCCTCTTACGATTTCACCCGCATCATCGGAATTGTAGTAGCCAAAAAGAGGCATTTCGGTAGCGCCTTCATTTCAAGCGCATGCGACTTTTTCACGCAAAAGAATAGGCCAAATTTGTGACAAGAATCGGAATCGGAATCGGAATCGGAATCAGAATCGGAATCAGAATCGGAATCGGAATAGGGTAGCCGGTACGGTAGAATAGCAACTTCAAGCGACGCAGTATAACGATTTAACACATCCGCAAAAAGACGACGAATCGACTAACCTTCGATGAGAATTTGCTCGTCATCTCGATGAACGGAGGCGACCGGATTCGTATCCTTACAGAAATCATCGTCGTACGCGTACGGATCATCTTCGAATTCAACGACGTGCGACTCCTTCACCGAATCCAGAATGAATAATTTACGGCTGTCGTAGTCACACAGACGCAGCTTTGCGATCGCACAATAAATTCTTTCACCCAAATTCGCACACGTTTTAGCCACTGATTTGCGTCATTCGAATTCGTTTCACGAACATTCGTTCGACCTTTGTTTCGATCGATTTTACGTCTGTTTTCATTACTTGAGGTAGGCGCACCTACCTAACCTACCGGGGCCAGTAACGCGTCCACAAGACTAGGTATGCCTACCGGGAAGTTTAATTACGAAATTACACACAGCACATGGGTACCCTAACCGAGTGGCGCATTTACTACCTTCCTGGAATCGAATGGAACCGACAATGTTACTGGAACACATGGCGCACACAAACACACACGGAGAAGCGCACGATTAAATTACCTACGATGCCGACGAGCAGCGAGCACAAAATGCCCATCAACGTACGCGGTGACACACACGTCAAGCACGGAACCCACTGGTTGATTCCGAAATACTTCTTTTTCGTTTCTCCATTTTCATTCGTTCATTCATTCGCTGATTCATATTTTCATTTCATTTCATCTTTTCGATCCGTTTTCGGTACGCATTCGAATTCCAGCTACGAAACGGAGACTGCGACTGCGACTGCGACTGCGACTGCGACTGCGACTGCGAAGAGGCGAGCGCATCAACGTGTCCGTTGCTCGGCCGCCTCTTTCCCACGACGTCTCCCTCACGCGCCTCTGCCTCTGCCTCTGCCTCTGCTTCGGTCTCTGTCGACCTGTCGGACGGTGCGGATGGCAGTGCGGCACACGAAACGGAACTCTGTTCGACAGTAGGCTGGCCGGCCCGGCTACTGGTTGGCGTTGGGTTATCTCTGGAGAGGGAAACGAACACAAATTGCCGTCGAGTTCCGTTTGCCTCCGGCTCATAATTATACGTATTTTGCGCAACGCACGCACGGTGCGTGCCGCGGCAAAGAACCCATCTACGCACGTCCGTCTTCTCGTTCGCTTTTTAAACCGACTGAAAAATGGGGAAAAGTCGAAAACCATCGACGATGATGGGCCCCCATTCGCTCCTTTCTTTTTATTTTTTTAATTTATCGAAAGTGCAATAAGATCGCGCAATTCCCAGTTGATTAAACCAATCATGAACAAAATAATATGGGAAATTTGGTTACAATCCAAGATGGCTTTCCTCCTCCTCGCGAAGATTAATGTTACTTTCTTCTGGTTACAACTCGTTCGCTTCAAAATATCATTATTAACACATTCATTTTTAATGATTCCATTAATACGAAAACGATCAAATAATAATACATTAAATACATAAAACTGACCATATTTCAACATTTATACAGGTAGGGAACAGTTTTTTTTTTTTTTTTTTTTTTTTTTATTATTATTACCGACTGCGTATGGATGAGTTTATATGTTTGGTGTCTATCTGCGGAACTAACGGAATTTAACAAGTGTCTTACTTTATGGATTTTAATGAAAGTAGACTCAAACTGTTACCGACCATCAGGAGAATGTCCTATGCTATATTCATATTTGAAAATTAAAAAATTAGAATGGCGTAATTGAAGAAAATTCGAATTTAAAGATTGAAAAAATTAGTGTCATAAATTTGGGAATATCCACCAATAAGAGCTACTCATTCAGATTAACGCAGTCGTTTTTGTTGTTTTTTTTCCTAAATAAAATAGGTTACGTGGCCACTTGCCACATGTGTTCGTATTTTACTAGGAACTTACGTTTGGCTACACTTGGCAGGTAATACTCGAGTTCGATATAAATCAAGAATATTTATTAATTTCGATCAAATTTTCGTTAGTCCTTGCATGCTCTCGCTCTGGTTAAGAAAACCAAGTCCTCTCAGTTCAAACCATTTCAAATGAACGGAAGGGGGGTAGGTACGTTCCGCAATATCGCTTTTTCAGAAAAACGTTGATTATTTCTGCGTAAGGCTTTTTCATAACTTAGTAATTTCAAGTTACTCACTGATTGAATTTGGGTGAAGGTCAACGTGAAAATCTTTAAGGTTCGTTCGATAAGTTTCAGAAAAATCGAGAAAAAAAAAGGAGCGAGTCTGCTCTCGACAATTCTTTTAATAGATCTGATATTCTTATTACCCTTCTCGCAGTTTTTCAACCATTTTTTATTAGGCGTCTCGACAGTTTTTCAAGTTTTTCTATTTGAAAACATACAGTATGATGCGTCTTCAGTCTGCTACTTCGATACTAACTGGTCGTCAAGATGTTTAATATTGGTACTCACGGTACATTCGTAGCGAATAAGGTCGAACTGAAATTGTAAATTTTTGGAATTTCTCGTAAGTGAACTGTCCAAATCGGAGTTCAAAATATTTTGCGGTTTATAATCAATTTTACAATTAGCAGTCGCAGCGATTGGTTAAGTACTTAGATCTGCGGAAGAAACTCAGTTTCAAGGGTAAATAACTTTTCACCTGATTACTATGATAACTTTCGCCAACTCTGTAACTTTCGAAAACGATCATGTAGGTACCCACGTAATTACGTCGTTCGAATATTTAGACTGCAAACGGGGCGTTCCAAATCGAGGGGTGGGGGCTTTCAAGCCACAGTCGAAAAATTTTTCAAAAAACTTCACACAGTCGGCAATAATCGGTGGATAATCGACACCCTCACTCGTAAGAGGAAAGAAAACAACTTTCGCGCAGCAGAACTCGGCTAGAAAACTTATAATTTGCCAATTCATCTCCGATTCATAATCTTAAGTTCATAAATGCGATGAAAACACAGTCGCAAATTCCCCAACATATTGAAAAAAATGTTAATAAAAACAATTTTTCCAGCAATTTCCTTGGAAATGACTAAACCATTCGACCAGACTCCTACCAAGCCTAGTTCTACATGTGGAATACGTTTTCTGAAAACTTCAGTTCAATTCCTTTCGTAGTTTTCTCAAAAATGTGATCAAAAAATTTGCTTCAACAACTTTTTCTTTTCCAATTTTCTCGGGAACTATTAAACGAATAAGCAACAAACTTCTATGACACTTGCACATTCTTAGGAACAATGTATCGTGAATATTTAAACTCGATCATTTTTGTAGTTTTTTCAAAGTTCTGGAAAAATTTGTTCCCCCGTTTTGTCTAAAACTGCTGAACCAATAGACAACAAACTTCTACGAGGCCTGGTTCAATATAATGATTATCTTTCCTGGAAATTTCAGTCCTATTCCTGCGATAGTTTTCTCAGAACCGTAAACACAAATTTTTGGCCATATATGTCAACTTCGATACTGTTCTTACATAATATAATTATATCTATATATAAAAAATATCAGGCGAAAATGGGATAAAGATCAATGGCTTTTTGTTTTCTCAAAACAGATAATTTTCATTATCTCTACCCTTAACTCATTTACGGAGTCAATTTTAATATTGCGTTTGTCCGTTTGTATAATAACTGGTTAAAAAATACGATCAGTCGGCAATTTTTTCAACTGACGCCTTCCCTCAAAATAAGCAAGTCCCAGAACGCCCTTGACTGTAAAATCCGACTCGCAATAACATTTTAGTTTTCACGTTGAAAATATTAATATTTTGGCTTTCAATATTTTCAAGTTTTCTTCAAGCACGCGGGGTGAAGATTAAAATGCATAAAAATAGGTGTTTCTCAATAGGTATAACCTGTACCTACGAGAAAATTTTGAAAATATACCGGCTGCAAAAGCAGGCACCAACTGGACAAAAAACATTCTACGTTTTAGAAAATTGCTAGTCACACACACAAATGCACAGAAAGACCAAATCCACCAAAGATCAGTACCGTTATTGTTTAGGTGGTTGGGTGAATGTTACAATTTGCCGACCAATAATAGATAGGAAAAAAAAAAAAAGTTACAAGTGTGAAATAACGAATATCGATATATTCCTCCTTTTGTTTTTTTATAGTTGTTTAAAAATACTCGAATTAGCCGACTGCTCTCAAAAGTTGTAATTGATTTGTTTTAACTAGGGGTAGGAGGAGGAGGAGGAGGAGGAGGAGGAGGAGGAGGAGGAGGAGGAGGAGGAGGAGGTGAGCGAATGCATTTCACACGTCGAACGCATTAGCACACACCCACGTCGACAGGTCGACACCGAACGGATTACCTACGACGAACGCACAACAAACTGATGACATTCTTAGGCAATTACTTTGGCTTCGCACAATCGGAAGCAGGTACCTAATAAACATTGGCTTGGTTGGGAGGAAACGTGTGTCGGCGGTGGCTATCGATTCTTTTCGTGTCGCACGAAACACGAAACGCGAATAGCGAAGGTAGCTACGAATTGCGATTCGAGAATTCCATCAGCGTCCACCGATCACAACTGCCTTCCCAGTCATCTCGTCATCTAGGTATCTATGTATATGGCAACGTATGATCAAAGGTGCCACAGACAAGTTAGTGACATTTGAACACCTGCCACCGAATCACATCGCCTCAGTTTAGCGAAACGCCAGAAATACGTACATAGGTAGCTACAGGTACGCTATTTTATTTAGATTTTTTGTATACGCTCACGCGTCACCACTGTAGACGTACCCACCTACAGACATTTAAATTTACGATATTTAAATTTAATCAGTTTTAATAGTCTATTTACGACGCTGGTTCGCTCGTTTCAAGTTTCTACACGAATACCGCGGAAAAAAGTCGCCGATTAAAATCGACAACCCCAAAGTCCCAAATTAATACAATTACCATTCACCATCGAAAGAGGCCCTCAGAGGTAAATACTCACTATTTTATCGGCGAAAATTGTACCTAAATCGTTTTTCACATTCTTTTCTCTCCTCTGTGGAGTGGTTGTCGCGAGAAATTCGAAACCCCCAATCCGGTCGCTGCAAGTGTATTCGATCATACGACGAATTTGAATCCGGAAATGGAAAATACATCCGCACTTCCAGAGCAAGCAACTCCCGACACCCCCTCAAATTAAATATGGTAGAATGCTGCACTCTTATCCCTTTCCCCCACCGGTAAGGCGCAAGATGCCGAATTTTTTCCAAATATAACGTAAGATATACGACTATTTGGCACTTGGGGAGGAAGTTACAAGTTGGAAGAACAAATATTTCGTAATGAAATTCGTGTTTAAATCGCCACCGAACGCACGGAAGATTCGAAAAATCGAAGATTAGCTGGTCATCCTTCAGAAGATTGTACGATAAAACGAACTTTGGCATTTTCACAAGCTACGAGCCAAGCGAAATTGTACAATCTACAGGTTGGACCATCCTATACTTCTGCGATTGTAAAATCTCGCTGGTCAACGAGCCACAGTTTTTATTTTTGTTTGTTTACATTACACGCAGCTTCTAGGAAAACTGACTCGTAGCTCGTGGAATAGCCTACGGCGAAAACCGGGCCAAAGAAAAACCGGAACTTAATTCGCGACTCATCACAGAAATGTCACAACTGCCCGACATAGTACTGTCCACCAAAACAAAGCGTTTTAAATTGAAAACGAAATAAAATGGAATCAGGTGCGGCATCGATGGTGAATCCGATTCGCACCAATCACAACGAGCATAATAATAATTACGTTATATGGGTTGACGAATCGCACAGCTGTCGACGTTAAAACAGAACGAAACGAACTTGGCTTGGCTTGGCTTGGCTTGGCTTGGCTTGGCTTGGCTTGGCTTGGCTTGGCGTCCGTCCAAGGAGCGGGAAATTTTTTCAATGTTCGCCTTCATTCCAATCTATGCGGAAAAGCGTATCCACGCAGGTGTGCTTCTACAATTTCCTGTCTCACAGGTGAGTACCTACCTGGCAGCTTCGAGTGTGTTGAGAACCGACCAGTCGGTACGTACGCGAATAATGTCGCGCTTTCCATTCGACAGACGTAGACGCCGACAGAATAGGCGTAGTTAATTGAGCTGCACTGCTCCGGAGAGACTGCATACCACAATAACACAGGCCCACACGCATACTGCCGGATGATAATTATATATTTGCGCGAAATACGAATAATGCGCGTACTCGTACCTACCTCTAATCTACGGACATATTTCCCGCCATTAACGACAATAATTGTCACGACCAACACGACGGGACGGGAAGGAACAAAATACTCGAAAAGGGTCAAAGATGAAATTTTGAGTATCGTGAAGGTAGTGCCTGTAACGTTTCTCACGATGAGTACGACAGACAAGCGTCATCACGAAACGAGCAGCTGTGGGCACACACAGATATACCAAAAAACTGCATAGGTAGTGAATATTTCCACAACTGGGATCGAGCCCATTGTCGAGGAAATTCAGTTTCTTTTGACGTCGTTCACTCGGTATGCGTGACAGAAAGAAAAGAAAGTGTCAACACCTCCTAAACTTGTTATAGATAGGTAACCAATAAGTCAAGTCAATACGAAGTTACGAAGATGCGGGAATGCAAAAAACTGAAAATGTTTTTTAATTCTGCAAAACGTTTCGCGCTTATGACAAACATTATTTTACAACAATTAGCACTTCGACTAAAGGCATACAAAATAGCTAAAAATATTTTCTAATGGATGATAAAATAGTAATAATAAAATTAGGCTACTACTGATGATATCAAAAGTACCCAGAAAAAACGTTTCATGAACGAAGGTAAGTATTACTCGAGAAGTGACGTCGGTTTCTTTCAAAATAGGAATGAGAACTGCTGGAAATAGCAAAATAGCGTACAAGGGTGAGTTTCTCAATAACTGGAATATTCCATCATAAAATTTTTTAAATTTTCAACATTCTTTTTTGAAATAAAAATGTTTTTTTATTACGTTTATCTCTTAGGAGACGTCTCTAAACAAATCCGTAAAACTGAATTGTATGTTCGGTGTACAAACAATCAATCTGGAAGTTTTCCTTCTGTATCTCAAATTCTCAAAAACTTGCCCGATGTATTGTTTAAATCCTGGCTTTCAATGGTCCAGAGGGTAACAAACAACAACCCAGTCTCCCACAATAATACACTCGGCTGCCTTTGACTGAGGTAGTACAGCTTTCACTGATTCGGCCTGCACAGTGTCAACCGATTTAGACTGCATAGTACCCAATTCAGTTTCAACATCTTTCATAATGAATGATCTTGATATTTTCAACTTTCCAGGTTATCAGAATTTATGGTCAAGATCAACAGCTGATACGAGAATCAGAGACTGAGGATATGTCATTGAATTATTATACCATCTGTGCTACAAAGTGCGGCAAATACAGCGATATATTCAACTGTAGTATTTTATCTTCCATCGTAGTATTCTTGAAAATGTGGTTTTATACTACTTAGAAAAATAAAACGGTATACTACGATGGAAAATTTCATCGTTATTCTCATTATAACCAGAAAAAATTGACAGATACACAGAATTTTAGACAGTAAGATCATTTGCAGCGTTACTCAACAATGAAAAAGTTGGAAACAAAATTCTCGGACCTAAACTTCTTGGCATATAATAACTGTATACTACGGTGGAATGAAAACAAATTAGAATATCTATTTTTGATGGAAATTTTGTAAAAAGACTACAATAAATTAAAAAATATGACATTTTTATGATTGGAGCGTTTTACTTCTTATTCCTGAATGATTTAAATTTGGTGTACTACGATGGAAAAAAAAGTAATTACTTGACTTAACCCGCAATTGTGGGGATATGTTTGAAATGGAAAATTTTGTCTTTTGCATAAATTTATCAATATACGCTCTCTTCAGGTTAACCATATCAGTTTCATTTGTTTTTCTTTTATTTAAGGCCTACCTGAAAATTAATTAAAAAAAAAAGTAAGTGCTTACAGTATACGTACTGCATAGAATTTTTACTCTGTTTTAACACCTTCCCCAATTCTAGTAGGTGAGCGTAATTACGTGATTACTGTCGACAATGAAGGGAGTAATCCTCTAACAATTTAGAAAAAAGATCACCTTAGCATTCGTAGTTACCGAGAAAATAAGTGATTACTACGATATTCCGGTTATTGGGAAATTCATCGAGCAAAAGTTGTTACGTATTTCACTACTTTTTTTAGTAACTTAAATCCAGATATTAAGAAACAGTTATTGAAAACAATTCACTCAACATATTATACAGTTGTTAAATACAAACGCGCAAAATTGTAAATGAAATTTAAAAAATTTTCTAATAAGTTGGAACGAATTATAACTTTTACCTGTTCTATATTGATGTCCAACGAATCAATGACTTAAATGAGGGAAATTCGGATAAAAAACTAGTGCTAATGCCGAATATTATAAATATTCGAATGTAGGTACCGATAATTCAGGATAAAATTAAAGTTTATTAACGGAAAATCTTTTTTTCGTTTTTTAATTAATGCGACAGATAATAATATCGTTCGGAGCAAACGATAAAGTGCTGAAAAACTTTCACATAAATATGACAAGTTTGTGACACGATTTCAAACTGAATAAATGGTGTTCAAAGTATGGCTAGAATTTGTAAGAACAATTTATTAGTTCGTGTGCAAAAAATTGAAGACGTCAGTTCAACCAGTTCAGCGAGTTTTGAACAACGACGATAATGCATCATACCGCCCACATTAATATCCTGCAAATCGATGATATAAACTTGGGAAAATAAATGGGATCCGGGTGATGTTACCGATGTTTGAATGCATTAAGCATCTATATACTATGTATATAATGAAACAACTTTTTCAACAGTGAAAATGTTCAATTTCAAGGTATCGGGCACGTTTTAAAACGCAGTACAAGTTTTCCGACATCAACAACCGACAACGTGTGCGTGAAAAAACATATTGCTAGACATGAAAAAAAAAAAAAAAAAAAAAAAAAAAAAGTCAATGAGGAATAGAAGATTAAAAAAATATTGAAAATTGAAGGTAGGTATACGAAAACGACGTTAAAACGATTTTGTAGAATTAATAACGAAGTTTGAAAAGAACATGTTTCAAACTGTAACTTTCGAACCAAATTGCAGCTATCAGAACAGAGCTTTCGAAACAAAACTAGGTAGAAACCATTTAAGGTGAGGCACCTATATAATGTTAAAATTTTATGAAAATTTGTCAAGTGAGAGAAGCGTGATGCTGTGACAAAAAACAAAAAGCAAATTCAATTTACAATAAATAGATGTGTAGAAAGCAGTTTGATTCCTTAAAAAAAAAAAAAAAAAAGCAAAAACAAAAATCTTCCGTATCATCATCATTATTATATTATTATTATTATTATTATTATTATTATTATTATTATTATTATTATTATTATTATTATCATCATCTTTTTTTCTTAAACTAGTAATTCGATTTTATAGAAAATTTTCATCATAATACTAGAATTGTATTTAAAAAAAATTTAAAACAGGAAGTCTCGAATAAAATTAATTTTTTCCTCTTCGTAATACCTGATTTTTCAAAATTTTGAATTACATACAGCTACACTAGAAGTTACACTCGTACAGCAATCTTGAAAAAATATCATCATTTTCAGAGTAACTACTAAGAATTTCGTCGTTCAGGTGAATTGTGTTAATTTTTTTTTAATTTTACAATATTCGAGACGACATAACCAGGAAGAGAAACGGCGATACAATTTTTTCAGCAATTATACCTACGTAATGGCGGCTACGAATTCGTATCGGCAGAGCGACTCGACTTAATTCTGCATCGAACGAGCGACTGAAAAGGTTTGCGAAAATTTTCGTGTCATTTTCGTGCCTGAATTTGTGAACGTGAGGCGGGACGGGTGGCCGGCATTGGTACGTACGTACGTACTTCCTCGATCCGGGTCCGTCCACATTCTTCAGCTAACAATCTGTCATTTCGACACAATTCTCAAAAGATCAGATAGGTGCACCCTTTTAGGTAACGAGTGCAACACTTTCGTCACTTTTTCAAGCCTCTTCCTTCTCTGCTCATCTCGCCCTCCTTTCCGTTCGCTAGCGATCGATCGGGGGACAGGCCGTTGCAGACGCATTATTTTGTCCACGAATACGCAGACAGCGAGTGATACGCAAAGTTGGTGTTAGCGCAGAGTATTAAAGGTATAATATGAGGGAGGCGCGTGAGAGGGACAGTGGCACCACTTTCGAAACGAAATATCTCCACTCCTATCTATCCGACTGCACCGTTTTCAATCTCATTTCATTCCGAATTAATAATTATACTATTCCTTCGTTTTTTAAATCGAAAAAAGTTACCATCGTTATTGTCAGCGGGCCTGAGTGCGGGCAAGCAAATTTTAGATCAGTACCGAAGGAGTGGGCGGACAACAGCTTCGAACCGAGCCCAAGACCATAATAAATAAAAAAAATCAATTCACAAACAAACGGTACAATATTAGCAACGTTGCGACTCGAATGATCCGCAACTTTTTCTGTTTTTCTTTTTCTTTTTTTTCTTTCTTTTCCTATTCCCGACTGACCGCCGTTTATTGTCGTTAGCGCAGCAATTCAAGTTGAGATTCTCGAATATTGAACCGAAGGACTCGCTAGCGAGGCACAGACCAGGACCGAGACTCGACTGGTGAACAACCAAGACGAAGACTGGGCTGCGCAAGAGCATAACCGACGGACCCAGGCCAGGCCCTGGCCTTGGTCTCGCTTTTTGCTTTCACCCGCCGCAACCCAGCAGCAGCCCACAAATTCGGAGACACGTCGGGCAGACGAGCCAAGTTGGCGAGACAAGTCAATCGCCAATGGCCACGAAGGCGATCCGTGACGGTAAAGGTATGGATTATAGGTACCGAACTGCCATAAATTTCGCCATCAATCGACAGATTCACCAGCAGCCATCGACATAACCTTTCATTCGACGTAAATCGACTGAACCGCGCGCGACACAGTCCAATTATCACGAATATGGAAGAATACTAAAAAATATCAATTTCTAGCCTACAGTATCGAATGCGCATAAAAACGAAAAGCATCGCCTTTAAAAATGGATTCGCGGATAATGGCCATTTCACGTTTGTCGCGTTAACGCGTGTAATTCGATTCGATCGTATTTTAATACCTACCTACCCATTATAATACCCACTATCTTTCGAAAAGAAAATCTACAACTTCATTGTCATTAATACGCGCAAAAAACGAAATTATTAAAAAATAATTTAAAAAATAATAATTAAAAAAAAAAAAAAAAAAAAAAAAACTGGCAATAAAATAAATTGTACCTTGTCGGTGTAAATAGAACAAAAATTCGGCGTCCAACATATTTTATTCGTCACCAACGAAGTCCTCGGGGACTCAAAAAGATAGGGGAAAAAAAAAACTTGAGCGCCGAGTGCGTGTGCATTCGATCTTCACTGCACGACACGCACGTGTGTCGTGTAAAGTGCTTAAACAGAGGAACGGATGAGCGAGACGATCGATTACGAAATGGTAAAGATCAGAGTTGAGATTAAATGAGAAAGTAAATTCGCCGCCATTTGGAGCAGTTTTTTTCACGCATTTTTAAACAATGTTGAGGTAGTATTGCGACAAAGACGGATTACAGTTAGAAAGACGAATTAATCGTTTACACGGCGGCAGTATCGAAGAGCGGCGTTAATTACTCGTTATCGATAACGCACTCCGGTTGTTTGTTGCCGGAAGTAAAACGTTTGCGAGATAAAATGGCCGCCCAGCTGCCACCGGCGAGCAACTCTCGAGTCGCCGCATGACTTGAAAGAAGGCGAAAATCGTACGAGTTCCCATCCACTAATTTTCTAGTCGGAATAATCGATCGAATCGACCGACGGCTGAATTATCACTGTCGGAGCTAAACGGTCGGTTGTACAGTGCATGCTAAAACGCTGAGCTGACACTAATCCGAGTCTGAGTCGCCAATTTACCGCCCATTCTCCCACGTTAACTCACACTGTGCAACTGACCCAACGGCATTATAAGTTGAAGTTATTGGGTCAGTATAACAACTGCGCTCATACTTTCAAAGCTCAATGAAAAGATGCCTTCGTTCGCGCTCACTTGTTAGGGGTGGGGAAGATTAGACTATTAAAATGAATACTTATGATCTGTTTTGTAAAAAATTTGGTGCCAAACATTTTTAAATTGAACTACTTTTTTCAAAAAATCCGTCTTCAACGAAAAAATGAGCAGGTTCGGAGGAACAGTATCGGAGTAAACAACTGGCCTGCAAAATTGGTCTTCTGTATGACCAACAAAATAGAAGCCAAGACCAGCGTATACCTACGGTACCGTGGCTCCATGGTTTTGCTACTCGTCTCGCTTCTCTGATCGTCAATCGCTTTTATGAAAGTGTTTTTTTTTTTTTTGTTTTCTTTTATATCGATTCTACAAAGCCACCTTTCTCTGTTAATCTTTTTCGAAAACAAACCACAAACCACGTCACGTCAAGATACGGGTGCTCATCATTCCCTCATTGCACACGTAGGCCTTCGTTTGTAAACCTCAAAATCGTCGTTCTTCTCGCAACCGCAGCCGACCCAATCGACGACGACAACGTACGAGTATACTGCATCCTGTGCGTCTCCATCCACTAAAACACAGTTACTCGGTCATGTTCACATACGTACACACACACACACACACACACACACACACACACGCACAACACACACGTAGGTACAACAAAATGCGAAATTCGAATCGTAAAGAGTTCTGGGAGTGTGAAATGGGCGCAACATCACGCGGTTCATTTTTAATTACACGATGGCAGTCGAAAAATTACGCATAATTTGAGCTGATACCAGCGTGTAACCGCACGAAATGACGAAAAACTTGACTCGGAAGACGATAATCTCAGGCTCATGCCCGACCCCAAATATGTGGAAGTAGGCCAACGCAGTGGGAAACAATATCTGCGCATTCCCACAGCTTTGTGTCCAAGCCTACCCGTCAAACGCACGTACGACACTGAGAAGAGGAGAAAATTGTAACATTCTTTCCACGCTTAAATTCCAATTTCATTTGAACGCGAAATTTTGTCGAAAAGAAAGCTCTTCGTTGCCAATGGCGTTTTTTGTTTCAGAACAGAAGAAAATTATACATATTACCTACTATTATTGTTACTGTTTTATTATTATTATTATTATTATTATTATTATTATTATTATCGGTCATAATTTTCATAAACCAAATGAGTGATGTCAATGCGCACACCTACGTTACGCGAGTAGATAATATCGTGTGAAAGATGAGCAACTGAGCTGTTGCACATTTCAATGTAGCCTAATTCACACTCTCATGTCACGTTCGATGATAATGAAAAAATGGAAATTTTCGTAGATAAGCGAAATTATTCCAACCAAAAACGTATTTTTTTCATTTTAAATGCACCTTAACAATGCATAGAGTAAGAAATTTTAAAACCATTTAGGACCATGTATCAAGTATTTACTTTATACATCCACCTTGAGCACATGCGTCATTTTATATACTGGTACTAACTATAGAGCTTGTTCGGAATAAACGCTCGGGTACCACCTAATAAACAAGGGAGTACCCAATCTATTCGGAATAAGACGGTTGTTTACCCCGTGTGAAGTCTTCACCAAATTTAGAATGAACACAATTACTTCACCGGAGTACAACTTTTGCAGCCCACCCTCGAGATGGTTACTGATTACCCAAATTGTTGTTTATGTAGTGGCAAGTTGGTTGGGGGATTTGAATTGATATCGCAACATGAGCGAATCAAATTAAAGTATTTGCACAAGTTATTCAACACCATTCAGAATACAGTGACAATACAAAAAAAAACAAATTAATTATTAAAGAGGGAAGACCTAATCGGGTTTTTTTATTTTGAACGCACTCCTACTTACGACTAAACATAGCCTAACATCGTCATTTTTTTTAATTTATTTATTTATTTTTTTTTATCAAAGTTTTTCTCTACTATGGGGATTTAAATATCAGATATTTACATTCGTAGGCCAGCAACATAACCACTACGTCACGAGGTTTGGTTGAAAGACAGAGAATAGTTTATGCTTATATGTTTCCAATTTGCAAAAATATTAATTTTTCTCAATTCTTTTTTTTTGTTTTTTTGTTTTTTAGGGGGTTTTGCAAAAAATAATGTGTGACGCACATAAATATAGTTGGTGATTGATACTTTATATACTTGTATCACAAATAACTATTATTATTTCCGCACGAACAAAATCATAATTTTTTTTTTAAAGCCTGTTGTTCCAAAAAATCCCGCAGTATTTTTTTTTCCTTTTTGGGGCGCAAAAACGCAAAAAAAGGTTTGAGGACAAACAATCAAATATATAGCCAATAGACAACCAAAATCCAAATTATTTCTTCCAGAGAGAAAAAAGAAAGATAAATGACATGAAAAATTACTACATGTGCAATCATAAAACAATTACGAATCGATAAAAATTCTGTAACAAGTGTACCGTAACACTCGGAGGAAGAGAGGGGAGAGTAAATAATTATTATCCTACTTATCTGCAGCACTCGTGTTTGAATAATTCTCCTAAAAAGTTAGTTCTTGTTTCACTATTCAACGAACCACCTTTGAAATTATGCAGAAAAATTTGTCACGGCAATCCGTGATACAAACACGTGATTAAATAATTTTGTGCGCGCTGGTTCGGCCATTCGCAAATGGCTGACCTGACAGTATGTTCGGTTTTTCGTTCGAATATTTTCAAAGGTAGACTGAGAAAGCAAAAACGAAAGATAAACAACGATAAGCGGAAACAGATCACGTAAAGGTCGTACACAATGTCTCGAGCCATTAATCAAGTTTCAAAACAAAACGAAACAAAACAAAAAAAAAAAAAAACACTTCGTAATAAAAATTTAAAAAAAGACAAAGAGTAAGTCAGTTGGTTGAACGAACCTAACCTACGTGAAAGCAAAGTATGACGGTCTTTGAGAGAATAAGAAAAAACTAATTTGTACAAAAGTTTCTCAGATTTAAAAGAAAAAGACGATGAGATAATTCCATCCTACATCCTATGTAATTTGAAAATTACGATTTTCCTCGCTTAGTTTAATCGCAAATATTCATCTGGAGAGCACAGAATAATAATTCAATTTTTTTTTACCAAGTACTTGGACCGGGCCCTAGGAAAATCAACCCTTTCTCCCTCTCCGACTCGGACTGCGCAAAGAAGTTTTCACTTCGTAGCAAAATTCCAATCACTCAACTGGCCTTTTAGATCTGGAGGGACAATGGGCACTTGGATTCTTTTTACCCAAAATTCTGCATAATTATAATCAAGCCGCTAATAAGAAACGAGATTATTGTACGTTTTCGGAAAATGGAAGCTCACTTTCGGAGCCACAATAATTTGGGTAAATCCGATCAAATATTAGCCACAATTTCACGTACATGCCTACGATCGATTTTCAAATTCTGCCCACTGCGCGAGGCAGTAATTAATAGCAATTTGAATCGTTTTCATTTTTGATAGCACCATAACATTCGAGTGAATGACCGTGGTAATGGTAAGACCTTTTTGATAAATTTCATCTCAAAATTCTACATTTTAAATACGGGCGCAGATAAGATCCGTAAGATTTTCTATTAATTTTTCCTCGCGCTTCCTCCGAGAGAAATATTACCGATTACTGATGGCGTTTATGGCGGACGACTTCGCATAAACTACGGGCAAACTGAAGTCGATAGTAATTTTGTTATTCGCCTCAATCTCGAAATTCACGTCGCACATAAACCACGACGTCGAACACACGCCAGATATGGAAAATCTGCAAATCTGCAGCACGACGACAGCGGCAAATGTACTTTTTTTTCGGCCGTGCCGTTAACAATGTTTTACACCATAGTTTCGTTTCGTTTCGTTTATTTACTTGGGTACCGACGATTTGTTTTTTTGATAATTCTCACTTTGGCGTCCGGGACCAGCACTAATTATCGTCGATCACCGTCGTTCTTCTCAACCACGAAGCCACTACCAAATTCCGATTTTCACGCTAAACCGCCGCCGATTTAACGTCATTTTTCTCAAGTCTACTGCCCACCCCCATTACTTAACACGCACGTAACTCAGGCCCCATTCAGATTAATGCGATCTATTATCGCACAAACGTCAGTAGTTACGTTCGTACATTCGAGTGATGCGGATGAGGAGCTCATCAGCTGGAGAAGTCGGACCCGATACGGGCAGCAGCGACAGTAAATTAATGACGACGAATGGCCAATCGTTAGAACTGCGCAACCAACTGTCGCTGCTGCTGCTGCTGCTGCTAATACTGAGGGGGCTGGTTCAACAATAAATTACGTAGGGAAGAACGCGGCTGGAGAAGAACACCTTTCGCCGAACGTTAAATAAAATCCAAAAATGGCAGTTCTTCGAGAAAACGAACCATTAGCTGACGTAGGCGGAGAAAGGAATAAGGCGCTCCAATAACAAAAATTAGTATTCGTCTCGTATCTCGGAGACAACCGCCACTTAAGTAGCCGATGGGCCGGCAATAATTCAACATCGTCTCGAGTGTCTTTTTGCACCAATAAAAAGCCGAATGAAAGTACGAGTCCATAAATAATAAAAACGAGTTATAATGCGGCTGACGGAAGCTAAAAGACACGTTGCTAAAATTATTACGATAATTAAATACTATTGTAAATTTACAATCGCCGCCGCATTCGAATATGGAGGCATTTGCAATGTAAATGGAGACGGTGGTCGGTTCCTGAACTGTCAATTCTTATTAAAGAACTAACTGATATCGGAAAAGAACCGTTTCCGAAAACAGTTATTTATTAAAGATATCATTCGAGTATCGATTTCGATCTGTTCTTTACTTTCGCGAGTTCGCAGCCAGATGACGAACATTTCGCATTTACTAACTAACCATAAATTCGGTGCGGTGGTTGCCAAGTGATTTTATTCATTTCGCTAGTAAAAACTAATCAACGACTGATGCAAAAAAAGGCCAAAAACCGAAACAAAATCCACGTTGTTTCCACAATCACAGCCGACTTCATTTATCAAGCCGTGAAGTGAAAACCGCAACGTCGCAAACTGAAATCCGAGAGATCGATTTTTGACACAACTATTTTTTTAAGTTGATTTTCAAATTCCTTATTTCCAAAAATGTAATTCTTCATAAATTTCTGATCGTTTTCGTCATTTTTTCTCAAATTATGTTCGAATATGGACTAAAAAAGTGAGGTTGGCAACTCTGAGTTGAGGAACCGATTTTCCTCAATTTTCATTCTACTTCACGGCTTGATAAATGAAGTTGGCTCTTCCATAACAAAGAGAAACAATGCATAGGAGTACCTACGTGTACGTCGATTCGCGTCAGTTGGTCTGTCCGGTAGCCGTCAGCCGAAGGATAGGCCCATATTATATCAAATTTATTTGACCGTAAGGTCAGTCGCAGGATTTCTTCAATGGGGGTTTTTTGTTTGTTTTGTTTTTTGCTACCTAAGTTAAATTCAAATTTTTATTTTATTTAATAAGCTCCTTGAAAATCATACATTGGGATTTTTTTAAAAGATTTCCTTCTCAGTTATAAACCTCCCTCCTTGTAAGATAAATTAGTTTTAAAAAGTTTGAAAATGACAACTGAACAAGTTCATTTGTAATTAAAAGTTTTATGTACATTTTTTTAAATAGTAAATGACGAGGTTTTTCTAAAAATAAATGCGATGATGGTTCAATTGCAGTGGCAGACTTGATGTGGTTGCATTATTCATAATTAAAAATAATACGCGAGATTACTTGGCACTAATTTTCATTTTTTTTTTTTTTTTGTCATGGGGGTTGAACCCACTTCCTAAATTAAAATGAACAGAACTGAAAGGGTGAAGAATATCTAAGGGAATTTTTAAAAAAATTTCTCAATGAACTGAGATAAATGGAGAACTGTTTAAAAGTACCTACAACATAATTTATTATTTGCTCAACATTGCAACTTGAAAATGTCAAAAAAAAAGAAAAATTTGACAAAAATAAGCGTAAATTAAGATAAAACTAATGTGCTCAGTTTTACATCAAAATTTCGAAAGGGAGGATAATACAAACTTTCCTAGCCCCTGATTATAGCTAGAAATTGAGCACAAATTCTGAAATGGTTGGCACAAACTGGGCACAAATTGAGCAAAATTACTATGCAAAATTTCAAGTCAAAATTCAAAATCTGTGGGCTGCATTTCCTCAGCCCCTCCCCCAAATATCCTTTGCAAATAACTAAAGAAGTGAATGTGCAAGAATATTAGCTTGTTGGCACAAATAAGCACAAATTAAGAAAGAATAGTGGGCCAAGTTTTGTATCAAAATTCAAAAAGGGGGCTAAGGGGAAATCTTTAATGCTTCCAATCTGAGTTAGGAAGTGAGCACAAATTTGAAAATGGTTGACACAAATTGAGCACAATTAATATGCTAAATTTTGAAAATTCAAAATAGTGGCCAGCATTTCTCAAACCCCCCACATACTTTTTTTATATATTAAAAAGGGGATGATAACAAATTCTAAAATTGGTGGAAAAACTTACCACTAATTAAACCACGTTAATATGAAACATTTTGGGTCAATATTCAAAGTGGGGGAGTGAGGGGAAACATTGAACCACAAATATTTTTACAAGAGAATGATTATCAAATTTTTAATTCACAACACAAATTAGCACAAATTGAACACAATTAGCTATAAAAGTTCCAACTCAGAATTTCAAATAGGAGGGCTGACACATAAATTTCTAAGACTCTTATATTTGCAAATAAATGAACACAAATTCTAAAACTAACGGCAAAAATCAGCACAAATTAAGCACAATTAGAATACAAAGTTTAGAGTCGAAATTCAAAATGGAGGGCTAGCATTTCTCCAGCCCCTCAGACTTTTTTGTTTGTATCTAAGGAAGGGGGTGAGTACAAATTCTTGAATTGTTGGTACAAATTGGCACAAATTGAGCACAATTAGGCCAAAAATTTTAAGGTCAAAATTTTAAAAGGGGGTCCCGGAAAAATGGACTTGCTGCAAGAATAATTATTAAGTATTTCCAGTTATTGTAAACCAAAAATGAAATGATTTCATGAGTCAGTTTATTGCGGTAGTTTGAAAAATCATCGTATTCGCCTATACCACGTTCGTAACAGATTCTGACAAACGCACTCTCATGGCATCGAGAAATGCACAAAAAACTATGCAATATCGACAACGTGATACGTTCATGGACCAAATGAACAAAATATTCGCAACAATGATAGCCGACAGGTATATTCCAATACACGGATATTCTCTTTCAGTTTGTCCGTATATTAAATAAAATATACTGCGACATGTTATCGCCATTCCTATTATTCATATTTTTCGAATCGGAACGTCTGAACACGAAATGAAGGAAACAAAAGGAAACAAAAAAAAATTACCAAAGTCTTCACTCTTCACGCTCACTTTGCGTCGATAATAATTTGTCGCCACTTTAAAAATATTTTTACAGAATTTGTTTTCCATTTTTGTACGCTATAATTTCCAACGCTTTTTAATAGCCTACGATCGCACAAATCAATGGACTCGATCTTGGCTGGAGCTGGAGACATGTCGGTGATTTCACGGCTTGTTATGATAGCCAAATCTAGCTGATCAGATGATGGAATCTGCGCCAAGTATGAGCGCAAAATAGACAAGGCACAAGGCACAGAACCGGCGACGACTGAACAAGTTTAGGTTCGATGAAAAGCGAAACTAATTTGTGGAATGGCCAACTAAAAGTATTTTTCTTGCGGCTCAGAAATGAGTTTTGCGAAGAAGTCAAGGTTAAGGGGATTCTCACGAGTACGAGAGGAATCGATAAAAAAGTCTAGCCAATCGATTGATGCCGTAAAAGGTAGACACGGACACGGGCAGTGTAACAATAATAGTATTTTATAACGAGTAAAAATAAAAATTTTTTCCACGAAACGAGTAATTTTCAAAAAAACAAAGAAAACAAACAACGTTATTGGTGATCAGGTGATGATCCCTGCGACCAATTAGTTTTACAAAATGATACTTGGGAGTATAATTTGAATGACAAATGCGGCAGTAGGTAAAGCAACAACTTGAAAAATGGGACATGGTGGTTATTTGAAATATTTATAATTTTACATACGTAATTAATAAAGAAGGAAACGATAGACGGCGGTCGAAAAATCACCTTGAACAGGAATTCGAAGTAAATTTTAGTTATCAGAAAAAATTAAATTTGTTTTAAAAAATTGTTTTGGTAAACATATAGAAAAACAGGACTGCTCACGAAATCAAAAGCAGAGAGATGGGACTAATTTGTATATTTTTGTCAGAAATGGAAGAATTTCATTTTTAAATGAAAAATCTCCCACGGAATGTTCTTACGGCTTGAATTCCACTTCAATCCTCGTTCAACATTTTGGGAGGAACTTGCGACATCTTTCATTGGGACTGTACATCGAAAACGTACGTCATCTTCACTTTACAGAAAAAATTATTGCTCAAGGAGATTTTGGTGCAAAGTGTTCTTCGTGACAAGATAATGAAACAACTAAGTCTACCCAAAAAACAGCAGGGCTGAATTTTTTATTTATCAAATGAGTGTAAAATCTAGATTTCTTTCAAATAATTTTTTATTCTATTTTCTTTCAAAACGAACCAATGCTAAACGAAAGAAGTAGATCATCTTCATAAAAAATTTATCAGATATTTTTTTGTCAAACCAAAATTGTAATCTTAATAATTTTGTACGTCACGTTTGTATAAATTTGTATAGAAATGCTCGATGACACGACAACGGCTGTAGTTTACGTCCGATTAGGCTACCATTTGCTCCACAAATGAACCCAAAATTGAAAGAAGGCCCAACGAAATTTTATACTAATCAGACGGACGGTTCGGACGTTGGACCCAATTTGGTGCCATTTTTTTTTTTTTCTGGCAGATTAGTTTCAACATGATATGGGGGAAAATTGGTTCATACATAATTCTATAATATAAATAAATTCGCTCAATTTTGGCATTAATTGGTTCATTAGCTCTTCAGTTACTGATAATTTGGAAGGATTTTTAGTCAACGGCTTAACGCTCCCTATATTCCATTCCCACTTTATACAAGGATCATGAAATTAAGGCATTATGAAAAACAGCAATGCCAAGTTTGGTTTCGACTGGACTGCTGATTCGAGAGGATATGGACCAGAGTCTGAAATTATTAACAAAAAAATAAAACTGAATTACAGTAGATCGGAACAACTGGAGAACCAACGAACCAATTAAAGCCGAAATTGATATAATTTATCGACATTAGAACCTACTGATAGAACGAATTTCACCAGTATTGGAAGAAAACTGCACCAAACAGTATGATACCAAAAAATGACATAAAATCGGTAGTCTAAGCGATACCAAATTTCATAAAATCTACCTTCAATAGGGAGTCTACTAACTATGGACAAAATTTCAGCTTTGTTGAATGAAAATTATAGCGGTTATCGTTTCAACGAAAACTCGCATAAATAATTATACTAAATATGTAGGTATAGGCTATGCCAATCGATAAATTACACTTTCACAGCATCTATAATTTTGGTCAGATCAAAAATGTTGATCACATTTTTTATGAAGAAAATCCACTTCTTTCGCTCGTAATTGTCCCTCTTCTGAGAAAAATTAAATAGAAAATGTAGCCCAAAAAAAACCTCAATTTTTTTTTAATTTGAATAATAACAAATTTAGCACAGCTTTCTGCATGTGAGGTACATTTTCTTGTTTCATTTTCTTGATAAAGAAAAGAACACTTCCCCAAAAATCGGTTTCATGAATAATTTTTTCAACTCAAAATTCTCATATTCTTTCAGTAAAAATAATTTTCTGCCACCAAAAGAAAAAAAACGCTACACTGTTATACGAAATCATCGATTCCTTTAGTGTATTTTCTTTTGGAAAATACAACTATTGCATTCAGTGCAGTGGCGGGACCTGCGGAAGAGCACCGATTATGAGTCGTAGATCACCAATATGTACCTACGTCAATCAAATTCTTCTGTACACAATATATATATATATGTACATATATATATATATATACACACCTATATTTGCTCATTTTGGCAATTTTTGGGGGTTTGTGGAGCCTCCGCTGTTTGACCTATGGTAATGAAACTTAGGGTAATGTTAGAAGCTTTCATGGGCTACACATTCGCGTTAAAATTTTTGAAATTCATCCGCAAATTTCGGAGAAAGGGCTTCTCAAAGAGTTAAAAACCAACAATGTTGTCATCACAATACCTTAAACTAAAAGATTTTGGTTTGAATTTGTATGGCAGTTTGAGACTGTTAGGGACTGTGGTATGATATTGAATTTGAGCGAATCGGTGAACTGGTTTTCGAAGGTAGCCATTACAAAATTTGATACTTTTGGAAAATACACACTTACCGCGGCTGATGCGCGACAAAGATATTATTTATAGTCGAGAGTACGACCGCAAGACCAGATGCAAGACTTTGTACAGGAAGTATGAAATTTGTTTTATTTCGTATTTCGGAAGGACAGGAATAGTAAATTTAATTTAGTCGTCAACAATATGAAAAAAATTTTTGTCGAGTGAGGCCGATACTGAGACAACGAAGCTTAACTGCGCAAGACCAATGCTAGCATGGCTTAATGGTAGGCTATAATATATTAGTCTTGCTTTTGCCCTTCACTAATTTTATGGAGAGCTGGGAAAATACAATTACGTCACGTTAACGAGTGTTTTTAACATTTACAGCCAGTTTTCATCCTTGTTAAACTGAAAATAACTAAACAGAATTCGTGACAAAAAGAAAAAATAGGCTAAGTAAGTACGTTACTTAAACGAATAACTCATTTTTCATTCCCAATCGTTAATATTACGAGAGTAGAAATGTGGAACAGTGCGAAACACTGAAGCGCGACACGGACAGCGACGCTCAATAGCAATGTTTTTTCTCCTTCAGGAAAATCAAAGGTACCAATCGATGAGAACCTGGGACGGCTGAAACAATTTCGAGCGAATATAATTACATTTGTTCGCTGAGATGGTACACTCATATTGGCGAGTAAGCTCGAAGTTGAAAAAAACTTATTCCAAAATGGGCAGGAATTACGAAAGGAAACGAGAGGTGAAAACAATTTGTCGCAGGCGCGAGGTAGGTCTACCTACTCGTTCATTCCGACCGAACGGTTTCATACCAGCTAATCGGAATTCGATTGTTTTTCTGGAATAATTCGTGGGCCAAGTACGCCGTGAACTTATTCCACTTCGATCATACGCCATCACACAATCACACAACAGTCAACAACCTGACACGATACGCATCTTCGTCACGCAAAAAATGGAAAATCTTCAAGTTTGAATTGCGGGACATATTTAGAAAATGAGGCATTTCGTCGTTCCACGCTCAAGTTCAGAAAAAAACTAGCAAAATAAAATAATTTTTTTCTTTCTAAGTGTAAATACGACTGTAGTCGATTACGCATTCCCGCTGAGCAGAAAACGAAACGCTGCGAATCTTGGTTCACAAGAAGCGACTTACTTTAAGCACACGAAACGAAACCCAAACCCCTAGTTTTAGTAAGCCAACGTATACATGAAAATTTACAAGTCATCACTCAAACGCGGAAGTAAATTAACCGCACACTGACGAAGGCCGAAACAATTCACTATTGAGACGGCGGTTGTTAAAAACGCGTTTTGCTTAAAATTAGTTGGAAAAAATAAATGTAAAAAAATAAATATAGGTTCTTACATGAAGCAACAATAACAACGAACGCTGTGAGAAAAAAAAATAGTCGTATTAAGGTTATCGCTGTTTTCTGTGAACGTCCTCGTGGGATTCGTTAAAATTTAACCTGCATTAGATAACGCAATAATGCAATTATAAAAAAAATAAAAAAATACTGGTATAAAAAAAAAGAGTATGCGAAAATGAACGGGATGAAAATTAAGAAATCAAAAACGGCGGAACAACCTTCGCTTAATTGCACACTAACGTTTATCCTTTACGCCCGAATTGAGATACCTAAAAAAAATTGGGTAGGTATACGTAGAAAAAATATGTGCAAATTGAATTATCATTACTCACATCCGAAATTGACAACTATTAGTTTTTCACCGTTCACCTTCGTCTTAATAGCAAAAATCGAGCACTACCAGGGAAGAGAGTGACGATACTGTAATCTGATCACTTTGGTGACCTAAATTAGATCAAGGGGTCAATCAAATACCTACAAAATTACAAATTTACATCCACATAAGACACTTAGACACATCGTGTAAGGCTGAGTTATTTCATATTTAGATAATATTAGCTAGACCTTTTGAAGTTGACAGTTTGGCTCACCCTTAAGAAAATTCTGTCAAGGAGGATGTTTGAAAAGCCAAACGTAACTGGAAAGAGAAAATAAATGACGATCACGAAGAGGGACAAAAAATTCAAATATTTAGTTTAAGAATTCGTTTTTTTAAATAAACTTGCAAAGTAATATCCGCTTCTGTTACATGGATGTTGTGCTGATTTGATGAAATTTTACGATCTTTGTCACTGCATCGGATGTAGACCATTCGGTGATGTACGATCGATAATTTAACTTCCATAAGCGCGGAAGGTGAACGAAATTTTCGTGTGTGAATGAATGAGAAAAAAATTGGGATTACAGAATGTATCCAAATAAAGGTACAGTTTAAAATTAATAAAAGTACTAAAAAAACTACAAAAAATTTTAGGATGAAAACTTTTTAACCAGGAGAACACTTCACGCAAGAACGATAGAAGGTATTTGTCACACTGAAAAGAACGCGACATTTTATACAATAGCTTTGACTTTCCGTAGCTCAAAATATACCAAGTGGGACCCAAAATTGATGATAAGAAAACAAAATTTTTATACAACGACTTCAGTCTTTGCTAAAATATCGTAGTGGCCATCAAGGAATAAGTCAAAAATGGTACAAATATAGAAGAGAGGGTCAGTCTCGAATAGCAACTGACAGCTGTCCGTGTAGCACAACGGCTTTACGCACGCCACTGTCATGAGCGATGACTTTCTGCCGACATTAATCGGTCAGCTAAAACATTCACTTTCCCAACCAAAAGGCAGAGAACGAAGACAGCCGACAATAAACGGAAAATGAAGGGCATACCTTATTGCTGAAAATATAAAATCGGAAAACGAAAAATAAAAAACCAACGAGTAAGAAATTAGGAAGAAAAAAGCAGAACGTACTTTGTTTACTCGAAAAATTCCAAAATTTATCTTCGACATACCAAAAAGACACAAAAACTTCTAAAAAATGAATAACTGAAAAAACATTAAATTTAATTACGCGAATGGGAAGCCAAAGGAAGACTTTTCAAGTTTTTTCTATTTCGGCTTTCAACGTCAAAAATTGATCAAATTTCACACTTTGCAGACGTAATAAAAATGAAGTACTCGAGTCGAGCAATCTTCAAAAACCTCTGAAGAAGTAAATAATATTCATTATTGGTTTCTGCTTTCTCCTCGAAATTTCCTCAACGAACATTCCATTAGCGTACGTATTCGGAAGGAAAGACCACACCCTACTTGTGAAGCGAAACGATGAATAAGCTTTTTCTGAAAAATATCAGTTTTTATTATCGCGTATCGACGAAATCTGAAACAACGTCAAATTAATAATCTGTCAATAACAACGATGAAAAAAAAAAAAAATCATTCGTTACTCTTCAGGGTTATTAGAACTGCAAAGACAGCCTGTATTCATTACTTGCGCCTAATATGATTCACAAAGGGGGCGGGGGAAAACATCGTGACCTTCGACGAAAATAATTCCCAGAAATCGGCAACGCGATTTCAAGAAATTTGCAAACTTGACGATACAACCGATGCAAAAATCATCGAAAATATACAAATTAAAAAAAAAAACAGATTTATATTTAAAATTAGGCAGCCGCACAAGAACTCAGTCACATCGGGAAAATGATTGTAAATTTAATGCTGGCAACATCAACCAAGCGTAATTGCGGTAATACGAAAAAAAAAAAAAAATTCCTACGAATGTTATAATATTTTCTGATTATACTAAGGATACGTAGGATTGCCAGAAGTTTAACGGCATAACTCTGGAGTAAAAAAAAAAAAAACAATTTCCTTCCACGAAATTCGGGTAAATGCCTTCCTTCTGTGTTACAGCCTCACAAGTGAGAAGAAAAACAAATTGGCTGTAACATCCCCAAAAATTAACGAAATTTGGTATAGAGGAGTGAGTATTTATTTTATTTATTTTTACCAAAACTGAACATTTTATCAAATATATACGGGAGAGGTTGCCACTATTACATAAGTAGTCATATTGTTAGAACCATTTGTCATATCGAGAAATAAGTTGCACTATACATCATTCGGGCAAAACAGATACACCTTACTCTTTAGCGAAAATTCAATGGTTTCCAAGAAAAACTAAAATTGAAACTCTTTTCTTATCTCCAAATGCCCGAACTACGCGTGTAAAAATTCGGAAAATTTCGAATTTCTTAAACTGAAAAATGTTTGAACGATTGAAGAAATAAATTCCAAGACTGAAAAAGAAAAAAAAATTACCGCAGTCCGTCGAACGAAAGATGATCCTTGCGCCTTGAAGCAACGTTTCAAAATATCAATTTATTTTGAATTTCACATTCTGATTTTCACGTACTTCCAAAATGTGTGGCAACGATGCACATATTATACAGCAACGTAAAGTATCTCTGCCGCGCATCAACCGCTGCGTGTGTATTTTCCAAAAGTGTCAAATATTGTAATGGTTGCCATTCGAAAACCAGTACACCGATTCGCTCAAATTCAATATCATACCAGTCCCTAACAGTCTCAAACTGCCATACAAATTTCAAACCAAAATCTTTTAATTTACGGCAGTTATCGTGATGACAACATGCTTGGTTTTCAACTCTTTGAGAAGCCTTTTCTCCGAAATTAGCGGATGAATTTCAAAAATTTTAACGCGAATGTATGGACCATGAAAGCTTCTAATATTACCCCAAGTTTCATTACCATAGGTCAAACAGCCGAGGCTCCACAGACTCCCAAAAATTGCCAAAATGAGCAAATATAGGTATATATATATATATATATATATATATATTGTGTACAGAAGAATTTGAGTGACGTATATATTGGTGATTTACGACTCAAGATAGGCGCATTTCCATAGGTCCCGCCACTGCACGGAATGCAATAGTTGTATTTTCAAAAATACACTAATAGTAAAATTTTTGTGGGTATCAACTTACTTTCGTTGGACGGACTATAATTGTCGCGAATTTAAAAATAAAAATAATAATGAAAACCTGCTTAAAATGAAAGTTACAGTTGTTCCCTAAGGTTAAATCTAATAAGGTTTAACAAGCAAGGGCGGGGTTCCTAAAAAAATCAAAGACATTTTCGAACATGTTTTTTCTCGGAAATCATAATAATTATAGTTTTCACTGGTTTTCACAAAAAGGGAAGGTATTTATACTTTTTTCAATGCGATAACATTTTTATTTTCACTACAGCAAAATACGGGGTTCGTTTTTACATTCGATGTCGTTTTTTCTTGCTAGATTTTCCACCGATTATCCATAATATATCGATACAAACTGCATAGCTTTCTTATGACACATCGAAATATCGATGTTTCATTCAACATTGATAAAACAGTTATGAGAAAATCCATGTAATTGTTAACACAGTATCGATAGTTGATGGTAAAACATTGATATCGAAGATGAAAATGTTATCACATTAAATGTAAAGTCTGTTGTAGTCACTGATACTGGGGCGTTTTTGAATTTTTTTTTTCCCAAATGAGACGATAGAACTCATTTTCAGATAAAAAAGGGTTAAAAAGATATAGCTACCTAAACAATGACAACCCTCTATATAACCCCCAATGTGAGCGACGCTTTCAAAGCTACGTAATAACGGATAACCCAAATCTTTTCTTCGTTCATTTTTAACTATTTTTTAGGTTTTGTTTATTTTTGGTGAAGTTACTGCTGATTTTTGATTCCCTCCTCCTCGAAGGGGTATCACTCAGAACGATAGGATTTCGTCGCATTTTGTAAGATGAACTTTTTGCTCTTTCGAACCCAGAAAGAAACTACGTGGAAGTTACGACGTTCAATTTCAGAACACCCTGTAGATATACTGAAATTTAAAGACAATAACGAAAAATCAAGCCGTTATCCTGAATTTTTAATAGCATATTTTCACTTTTGACAATTCTAAGAGAAGGTTTTTAAATCCAGCAATTTCTTTCCGCGAACGCGGTTTTTTTTCGCAGAAAATTAAAATTCAACGGAATGTATCTGCGGAGAATGAGAGAGACTGACAAATCGAATTAAAAAGTTGCAAAATTGAAAAATGGAAATAAATTGTCGACTTCATAATTATCGAGTTTATACACTCCATCCCATTTACAAGATTACTTTCGCTTTGCGTAATATTGAAAGTGAAAGAAAAGCGTAAGCAAAGATGCCACGCATCGAAATTGAATACCCACACAAGTCGAAGACTACGAACTGCGTATTTCAGAATCTTTCCTCAGGCAAGAGTGTGCACGCTGAAGCATGAAAAATAGATCCGAACAACAACTCCCTCTTGATTAGGTATCTGTACTGTACGGCAACTAGCGTAGCCTTCATTGCGTACAACAATCGAATAAATACATTCGTAAGTAAAGCAGGTAATTCGCATTGTGAAAAAAACCTGGTCGACTTTTTGACCATTTCTTCGCGAGGCGAGCCTCGCAGGAACCACTTAAACACTAATTCTTTTTTTGTCTCGTTGTTTTTTCATAAACTTGAAAATAACTGACATTCGGAAGTAATATTTCAAATTACAAGTACACAAATTCTGATCGATATCGCCGTTTATTTCGCTTTCTCACGATAATATTCGATTTCTTTTTCTTCTTCTTTTTTTTTCTCACAATAACCAAAATATCATCTTACAAGGTCTTAACGTCTTATGCGACGTGCTTGGCAAGTTTAGGTTCGCCAAAATATTTTGCACTGCTATTAATAAAATTTCGAACACCTAGTTAATCGAGAAATAATAACTGTCCCCATTAAAACTCAAATATTCTCTTTAACAAATTTTCATTTTAAAAAACCATGTTTTTTGTAACAACTTATCGTTTCATGTTCACATACCTATATTAATTAGTTTCAAGTATTTTATATTTTGTATTCGCGAAATACTGACGGAGGATCTTGAAAAAATGTCAAATATAAGTCACAATGGCATTCACACACTTAAACAACTTCGGGTAAGTGCACGTTCTCTAGACCGAAAACCAAGAGTTTAACTCACCCCTAATCATTGTAACTGTTACCCAAGTTCGGGCTTCATACGATGGAAGCATTTTCAATAACGTTTTAATTTTTTTTCCTTCTCAGTCTCTACAGAATTTGGACCATTACACTACCCCATACGGCACAGCGATGAAAAATCGTTTTTGAATTACGCAATAACGGAGAGAACGTCTCAACTCGACAAATATTTTGGTGAAAAAATTATTATTCGAGTGTTTTGATGAGAGAATACTAGTCGATGAAAACGATATTCGGACGATAAAACGAGGGAATATACGCGGAGCACTAGAAAGATTTCATAAATTTCAAGGCTACCGATTAACGACTGAAAATATAATAGAATAATTTTACAAGCTTATTCACAAACGACTTGAAATTTTTCACTGGACGCACGTGTGACACTTGACACACAATAAGTTCGCTGAGAAGATTAATAGTTAATAGGTACCATTTTAACGAAGAATAAATTTCAACGGTGACAAAACACTCATTCTCAGCAGTCGAGAGTAGATTTACAAACGGACGATTATTATCTACGTATATTAGTACAATAATTAAAAACCCGGAATATCTCTATGTGTAGATCCCTAACGCTGATTGGCTGATTAAAGAGAACCACGAGTGCTCACAATACTCACAAATGCCACTTCAACGCGCTAATTATTTCTTTCCGGCACAGTTTCATCAAGAAGATGTACGACTCTCACCCGCCTTTCGGGCGGCGGCGGGGGCGTGAAATTTTATACGAATTACACACAGACTGATTTTTTTTTTTTTTAACAATTAACATTGAAAATGCTTCTGGAGTCGAGTTGTGAAAATGTGTCTGCCATCCAATTCTCACCAATGCTTTATGCTAGTGATGGGTAGTTCGTTCACGAGTTAGTTCTTTCGAACGAATCCTAGAAGTGAACTAATCGATCATTTAGTTCACTTCTAAATGAACTAGTTCATTAGTTCTTTTTTTTTTTTTTTTTTTTTGATAGTTTTCAGTTCTTATTAGTCTACTTTACTCGATCCGTTGATCGAACTGAGGTTGAGGTAAATAGCAGCCGATGAGCGAGTCAAACAATTAACCAATAGTTCTAGCATAAATTGATGAATACGAGTCGATCATGAATCAGCTGATTGAAGTAATCGAGTTGAAAAATTTACCGAACTAATTGAACTGGTTCACTTTGGTGAAGCCGACTCGATGAACTAAATTTTGCAAAATGAACTAAAATTCCCATCTCTACTTTATGCGTGAATTGTACGAGAAGGGGTAGATAGCGAAGGTAAAAAAAAAAGTAGAAGGAGAAAATGCTAATGAAAATTAAAGTAAAGTGTTTACAAAACGAATACAAAAATAAATGAAAACGAAAAACAAATAACTCTTGATTTTTTTCAATTTTTATACATTTTTACTGCCCTCCTCTCGTTGTTACAAAGTGCGAAACCCGTGAATTTTTTAAATGAAAAACTGTTGCGAAGTCTATGTAATTACAATCATCTTACTGTACAAATCTGGTCGTTTCCAATATGCCATACAACATACCCACCAACATAATTTTGATTTCAATATTCGTTAGGCTCACCACAGTCGGTTACTCGAGAAATTCAAAATATCACACAAGCGCAAGTCGGTATTATTTATGTAAGTCTTTGTCACAGAAATCGGAGAATCAAATACGCGCCGCGATGAACGATGCACAAAAAGTTAATTCCACATACACACACGATTATATTTCGAGAATAATCAATCCATCAACTAATTAGAAAGATTAATATTCAAACGAATAACGAAGTAAAAAAATACGTTTACCTAGGCACGGTACTGCACGCACCGAAAAATAACGTAAGACCAAAAATGTACTATTCTCACATTTCGCACAAAAACCATTAAATCGGTAACATTTTCTCCGTTTCCCTCAGTTCATTATTTTACTCTTTTTCCTAATCGCAGCTACATGATCAAATTTTCAATTTATTCGCATAATTAAGCGATGAAGACCGCAAAATAAAAGTCTGCATTTTGCGAATACATTATTGATCTCGAAGTCACGGTCATTTATGAAGAATAAGCTATAGGGTACGTACTTCATTATAGCAAACGGCACGCGATGAAAAGGCAAACATTTCCATTAAAAAGTCAGATCGAAAAACAAGATACTAGACTCGAGGGATGACGATCCGGACTAGTGGCAGCGAAAGAAACCACAAATGCGGTGGAAAATCAAAAAAGTTGACTGAAGAAGATGGAGAAGGCTCGCTCAAAAATATAAGAAATTTCCCGCGCATGATGGACATCGCACCGTTCTGAAACGGGTAACAAAATATTTATCAAATTTAAAACCAACGTGCGAAGCGAGAAATATGCTGGGCAAATTTTCGTCGAAAAAATGAGAGATTCTCTCCGTCACTCAAACTCCATCTAACTTCGTATTTAGTAATTTTGGTTGAACGATTATTTTGGAAAAATTGAGGATTTCGTTCGGCAACAATGAAACATTGCTGACCACAAAGATGACTAGAAGGAAAAATATTAAACATCTTCGAAACTAAAAGATATACGAAACATTTTTTCAAAGCACCTTTCGCATTTCCAGTTGACTTTGAAATACGATTTGCAAAACATACGGACAGTATCTCCACATTGCAGTTCAATATAATTCACTCGGACGGACGGTTGTCATCGTAAATTTTAGAATAGGTATGTGTGACTCGCACCAAACGGAGAAAAATGTCGATATCGACAATGATCGGCATGACTAAGACGTAGAATGACTGCGATTCAAAACAACGTATTTTAACATACTTAAAGTGGCAGATATATGACGGATTTTACAAGACCTTCTAATAAATCTCAATACACGGAGTACCTAGGCGTTTAATTTTATCAGATATGCAAACTGTGAAAAACAATGCTCTTTGTAAACAGAAGCTCGTGCTCGATGGTCCACTTCTAGGCGGTCAAAAAGAAGAACGGCTACTTTTTGGCTGCATTTAAATTGAAAGAGGAAAACAACGCGACGATCAATATTTTCCAAAATCACGTTACCATTGGTGGGGCTGCTGCCAATGCATTCGTGGTTGGCAGTTCGAAACGAAGCTATTACGCACCATTCATTTTCCGATATGTAAGAATGTACAAGTGGAAGAGAAATGATGCGATGGCTGTAGACTATTGTCTGAAAACACCGTTGGTAAAAATAAAATTATAAGAAGAATTTTCAGCAAGCACCTGCGAATGTCGGCCGACGATAAAAATACATTGAAAATTTGGACACTGCAGACAATGAGATCAGATTATCACGCAAATTACGTGAACTGACACCAACAACGGCAAGAACAATAGGCTTATAAGTCACAGTTTATTCTCTCACCTAGCTCATGCGATAACGGTTGATAAAGTATACCTACGGTATCTTATTATCATCAATTTGAATCTGTGTTCGTGGCACCGAATTGATTGGGCACCACGGTCTACAATCCTCCAACAGCAGTGGCCCGTTTTCTCCGAGAAGCGAGAGAAGTGATGAGCAAAGTTCGATCTCTCAGCACACGGCAGGCAGGCATACAACAGGGACAAGAACCTTTTTCTGGATCCTTTTTCCTACTCCGATATCTTCTGGAAAACGGCAATGGGAAGTGTGAGCCACCAACGAGAGTCAACTCTTTCCGGGTTGACTGCAAAAGGGAGTTACAGCTCAGTGACTAACGAGTCTCTACACTATTGACTCGCAAGTCTTGTGAGACTGATTTTCGGTTTGATTTGTCGTATTGAACGAACTCTTCGATGAAGGAGACGACGAGACACTTTTGACCAACTTAAGGGAAAATCATTCAAATACCTACACCAAAGGACGCACGTAAATTACGACTCTGGGAAGTAACGGCAAACTTGGAACCGAGTTCAGTCGACTTATTAGTGAAAAGGACTCTTACGAGCCGATTCGAGAATTTAACGAAGATTCTCAATCGTCGCATCCACAGGCGGCCCGATAGCGTGTTTCTCTGGCTAGAGCCACTCTCATTTGAAAAAGAGGCGCCAAAACGGCGCAAATAATTAACGTTAAAAATGAATTTTTTTAAATACGCTTTTACAATAAAAAAAAAATTCAATTGTCGATGGGGTTTAAACCCGATATTTCCGGATTAAAAAAAGTTTAGATTCATTATGTTATACATTTTTTCTGAGATGGTTCAAAAAATTTTTAGAGGAGGTCTCAATGCACGAGGGGCGCAAAAATATGGTGGAGCCACTGGCGCACAGTTGGCTCGAGCCGCTACTGGTCGCATCGTCGAGTTGATGAACTATCTCTGTGGCTATAAGATGATAGTACCGTGGTGAACTTTTGCCAACTTGTACCCTTACGAATCACGTTGCTAAATTAAAGAACCGCCATACGCAGGGGGTAGGGGCATTACACGCAGACAGCGTTTCTGCGAGCATTCAGACACAGTCGTAACGTATTCGACAAAAACAATAAAAAATGCAAATTGGTTCGGAACGTCTAATTTTCGAGAAGACGTTATCTTTGTTCTTGAAAATAAGAACGTTAAGTACCTATAGGTTCGTATACTCTACCGACGCTACTTCAAGAAACACTCGTCATTCGGGGTGGGTGACGTGGGGAAGGCAGTCGGAGGGACGTTCAAGAGGACTACATAACCAGTCGTCTAATTAACGGCCACAGGCACCGAACAACATATCCACGCAAAAGTCAAGGACGAGCCATTACCGCGCAGCAGGACCTATACGCGAAAAAAAGAACGACGACGTTTACAAAAAATGAAATTTAATAATTAACTCGCCTGCGTGATTTATTTTTCTCGGTCTACGAATGAGGCAAAGGGCATTTCTAAAAATGATATGTTCGTTCGGGTAAACAAACTGAGCACAGTGTGAGGTAACAGTGACACAGTCATACTCGCCAACAACAATCGTCATTGTGCGTTGTTTTTCACAGCTGGTACACCCAATTATGACGTTGGCTGTGAAAAATTTTCGAAAACTTCAACACTAAAGCTGTAAAGCCGAGGGTCGCAATTATCAGGCTAAAAGCAGCACCAGTAAGACCAAACATCTGGTAAATGCTCGAGAAGTGGACAACAGAAAAACATTTAAACAGCTGTGCCGACGAATTACCGAAAAGGTTGTTCACACACACACACACGGCTAGTTGTTTTCACGCTAGTAGCGTAGCCAGCTACTACAGTAGATGCTACTAACCGTAAACTAGCTTCGTGTGAATCGATACAGTAGCTTGATACTGGCTTACTAGCCGGGTAATAACTTCATTATAATACATATTACATACTTATATTTTTTCATCGGTGGCAAGTTCTCGACTCATAAATGCGAGTCGACTCGTCCGAAGTGGATCATCGAGGGTAATTGGCTCATTCGACTGCACGGTGCAACTCATTTGTTTCACGTGGTTTCACCTTTTGCATTATAGGCTACTGGTAGTCGGGTCAAGATAGGTTTGTTATTCGGACAAATTACAGTGGTTTTGATTTCTTTACAAATCGGCCATCGGCCAACTTCAGCGTCTAAAATAACGTAATAAAAGTCACATTCCCCCCCCCACTACAAGCTTCTACAGGTATGGGAGTGAAAATGCCCCCCAAAAAGTTATTTCACGTTTTTATCAACAAACATTGATGTTTTTTAAAAAGTAGTATGGTATGAAAATGTTTGGCACAAAATTTCCGATGAAAACAGATACACATCTTAGTCATTTGACGCGCAGATTGTACATTTTCACTGTGCACTGAAATCACGACTACAATTGCTATATTGACGCAATAACTTCAACTCATAATCCACACAATACTCGGGAGTTCGGTGCATTCATTTTTGCATGCGTATCTAAATGACAGGTAAGGGGGAAAGTGGGTCCTGCAACATCATAAAAAAGAGGTGTGATTGTACGAGATTTGACCACTTTATGCGTTACATCATACACGAAATTTTAATACCAAAATGAATATCAATATCTCAGTAATATTAAAATAATTAAATAATTTATTATCCGCAACTCTTATGGTAGACCTTAACTTTCTGGATTCAGTTTTTAAATAAAATAATAAAACACAATTAATAAAATAATATTTTGTACATTCGATAGTACAAGTAAAATTTATAGAGTAGAAACACGCTGTCTCAATGGTAAAATGAGAGAGCTCTACTAGAAAATAGTATTCTAAGAGAGACTAAAACAAAGTACAATTTCTCTGTTGAAAACATGAGTTTACATACCTTTTCAGAAGTATAGTATTTACACTGTGGTTAGTGTGTAGTGGTAAGATATGAAATGGAGGGATTGGTATATTCGAGGGACCAGTGTAAATGAGGTCACCAAATACCATTAGGTGTAGGCAAGCGCATACCGTATTTTCTAAACAATAGGAAGAAGAAGAAGATAAATTTGCGAAGACAGAAGAAGAAGAGTCAATGGAATTTAGATTCTGTGGATAATTTTTCACAGAACTCGCAAGAGGGGTGGATGGTTAAAGTATCAGTCTCAACATTCAGGGTAAAATAAGGAGTTGGTCCATGTCCTGAGAAAACTTAAGAACTAAAGAAAGATTTATATGGAGAAAAATTAGTATTCTTAATTTTTTTCTCACAATGTTTCATTTCAGCTAGTGAAACAAAAAAAAAAATGAAAGATGAAAAACGAAAAACTGTCGACATTAGACCCTCTTGTCCCCCACTTTGATGCCCGTGCAAAAATTAATGAATAGTGAGAATTGTGTCGTTATTCGTTGAAGTTATTAAGTCAGTATACCATACATTCAGTGTTCGATGAAAAGTTATCATCTTTTGGGCTCATTTGGCAGGAGAGGGGGATGTCGGATGACTAAAATGAATATTACCTTTTCGGTAGAAAATCTGGCGCCAAACATTTTCATACTGTACTAATTTTTCGAAAAGATCCACATCTGTTTTAAGGGAGCATATTCACCCCACTATCTATGGATGCTCGCAGCGGAGGGGGGAATATATGTGACTTTCAGTACGTATGTTATTTTAGACGCCAAAACTGACCAATTAACGAAGAAATCGAAACTACTCCAATTTGTCCGAATAAAAGTCTTTTTTTGTTTATATTTGACTGAACTATGATACAAACTGTTTTTTGAAACAGATACAATTGACCAATTATGAAAGAATTACGATGGAAAATGGAGCCAACGAACGCGTACATTATCACTGTGGAGAAGTGACTCTCGAATAATTCGCTAATTGGTTCAGTTGACGCATCGGCGAAATCGACTCGTCAGAGTTGAACGAAACATCTTTCAAGTCTAGGACAACGCGTCAGTCGTACAAATGTAGGTAGGTATTCAAATAAGGTGGCTTAGGTAATTCTTTTCATATAACATTACACACCGCGTAACGCAAAATTTAAATAAAAATGATAATCTATCGTTACGGCGGTATAAAATTATGGACCAGCGGGCGTTTGAAAAGGTACGAAGGGAACAGGTTTAGCCGTCAGTAGGTACCTACGAAAACTAGACCAACTACGGCCAGGTGCCAGCGCTAGCCAAGTCCCAAGCAAGAGCACCGAGTAGCTGCTAGCAAAATAGCTCGGCTTGTGTGAACGACGACGCCCAACAGACACGAAAATATTCGATACGGCACCGTTTCGCAGCTGGTACTCGGGTACGCGTATAAATTGGGCCGAAGGAGTGCTCAGGTGCTCGCCTCAGATGAGGTAATTATAACGAAGACTACAACGCTTGAGGAGGGAAAACCGCGTCATATTATTAAGGTTGTAAATTATAACGAAATAATTACTTTTCGCAATCACCGATCGGATAAATCGTCGGGTCGTTTTACGATTTTTGCGAGCAAAACGGAAGTGCGGAGAAGACGGAGCGGACGACGCGCACCGCAGCGCACTCGAACATCGGCATCGAGAATTCGAGAGGATGAAAATCGATAACGGATGCAAACGCTGCCCTCTTCTGTCGTTTAGGGGTTGACGGGTGGCGGAGATGACCACCGAAGCGAACGTGAAAATTCCACTTTACTTAGCCGACGCACAATTTCGCCATTTTCGTCCATCACAAACGAATTACGAAATTACTAACCCATAAAACGCGTATGAACGTCCGGCCGTCGGTACGTCGTTCACAAAATAATATTTACAAAGCGCACAAACATGGCGGGGTAACGCGATGCACCACAAAACACCGACAAGCGACAACAAGTACGACGCGCTACTAATGTACTGCTGCAGTCCTGCACTAACCAGTAACCAGAGCTAACCAGAGCCACCGCGGAAACACATCCGAAGTTGACTCTTTCGTTTTTTTTTCGTTTTTTTTTCCTTTCATTCGCACTCAAGGTCGGCAACGCCTGACTCAGCACAGCGCATGCGTCGAACCGAGACGCGAAAAACAGTCGACAGAAAATTTACTCCCAAATCAGCTGATGGCGAGAAATTTATTCCACCCGTACGTTTGTACGCGTCGTTACGAAAATGGGTTACAGTTGTACCGTTTCCGGGCCCCCTAGCGCAAGGATAACACATAATCATACGAGCAAAATACTGGAGCATATAACGATCTTACGATCCCAGTTCAAGGGCGGACATACAATTGAACGAATTTTCTTTCGATTCAGTGGAGGAATGGGCGGTGGGGGGTTGTTGTCGGTGGAACTGTCGCCGTAGGTACTCCTGCTATATTGTAATCGTTGAGGAAAAACCGAAGAAAAATTCGAGACGATAATACTTAATAAGGGTCAGTAAACTTTCATTCTTCTGCTTAGTGCTTAGGCCGCTTAGGGGTGTATCGATTAGATTGCAAAAAAAAAACAACTTATGCAGTATTTTTTAGTAATTAGGCCTATTAACGATCAAAAACATGCGTCACGTAGGAAAAATTATTCTTCAATCCGATTTTGGCAGAAAATGTTCCTTCACGTGTCATGAAAATGAAACAAAAAAATTAACTACAAAAACGGCTCGGCGCTAAATTTTTTGTAACTCAAATTGGCGGTAAACTTAATGTTTTTCTTAAAAAAATACTTCATTCAATTTTTTCGGAAACGGACAATGCAAAATAGAAAAGACGAATTTTCGGCATATTTTTATTTTATAATAGATGGAAGAATTTTCGTCAGTTGTGTACATATGCCGAAGTATTCACGTCAAGTACAGTTGACGCGATAACTACTGTAATTTTCATCCAATTAAGCCGAAATTTTTCACGTAGATAAATTCTCAATTGAAAATGGGACGCACGTGCGTCACGTCGAATTGTCCGCCATCATTTGGTAACATAACATGAGGGGGCAATTGGCTTCCAAAAAAGGAGAAATTTGATTTATAGATAGTGGCTAATTAAAATGTAGATAAATTCCATATCAGTCTCACTCGCTGTTATAGGTACATATAAACAAATAATTAAAAAATTAATTTCATTATAGAATGTGTAACGGTACACATATTTCTACTCAAAAACATTCTTATTCATATATCGTTACACCCCACAAATTGTCATCCACCTTGTAAGTAAATTGCATCAGATTCGAGAGGACATAACACTGGCGCTACCTTCCCACGCTCTATTACACTCACACAATGTATCCATTTTTGTCACAGTCAACGTCGCACACATTTCTACCACGCGGCCACATCTGTCAATGTCACTTTATAAAATATTCATAATTTGATAATGTCCCAGAAGAACTACTTTACTCGTGTCATTAAAATCGTCCTATTGTTTTAAGATCGTGCGATATCAAATTCCTCAATTTGTATTCTTCCATTCACAAATTAGTAATTAATTTCACCGATGCAAATTTACTGGATAGTCACTTTTATTTGTAACCACCAAACATCCAACGGACTCGATCTTACGAGTCTATTATGTAAATTATAATCAATAATATTGCGTATTTCACAAATGTAACTTCGAAGTTAAATTAAAGGACAATGTAATTTAGTCAAAGTGTTTTGAGTTATCAAGCATTTCTGATCTGACACTGCCATCGCAAGAATGAAAGCTGAATTTTTAAAAAATTATCAACGATATTCTCGAAAATACAATTCGATTATAATTCAAGCAGAATCAAAATTTCTAAATAATGTAACAAAAGAAAAATAAGGGAAAAAATTTAATAATTCACTCTTCTCACTAAACGAGGAAATATAAAAATTCAAAATGTAGTAACAATAGCCTGGATTGTACTAAATAAGTATTCAAACAGAAACGAAATTTTCGATTAAACGGAAATTGATGTGAAAATATGAAAATATTAAAATATTAAAACTTGCGTGCATTTCAAAATTTAAAATTAGCTCGTGAAAACGACAAAACGTATATGAAAAAAATTAGGTTTTGAGCTATCTGTTTGGTCGTGTGAAGCTCTTCGAGGCCTACTGAATGAAAATTTTCCAAACAAAATTTCCATTAAAAAAAAACAGAGATGTAGCCAGGATTGATCAAGATAAGGGAGTGGTTGTGGTTCAAAAACAGCTTCACAGCACTAAAAAGCCCGGTCAGAAAAAATTAGAAACGAAAAAAAAAACAATGAAATCGTGGTTTACTTATTTTCATTCGAGGAGAAACTGACTAAGTCCTTGAGAACAGTGGTATCCTAGTTTCGCTTCTGGAGAGGGTTTTCTAAAATTTTAAGTACGAAGGTTCCAACTACCGGTGATTCCCTCCGACGATTGCACAGTTAGTCGGAAAAATGTATTTTAACTTGTTTTTGCGCATCTGAAATACGGTTGCGGTCTGTTAAGAACTTGGATCGTTTTTACGAGCAGGTCTTCAATTCTAAATACAGGTAAAACTATTCCACAAACAGAGCCTTCGCCTTGGGTCGTCCACTAGTCAATTACACCCCTTCGCCATCAACGTTTTCCAGCCGGCAGCCAGCATATCTCAAAAATTCTTATCAACTCGACACGACAGCGTTAAAACTTGGCATATCGTCGTTGACCATAACGAGAAAAGAAAAATTATTCGGTTAATAACTTAGCTAACAAGTGTAATATAATAAATGGACCACTTTTCTTTCACTTCCACCTTCGCACGTACCGGCGCGATTCACTCGTAAAATTTTTACACGATTATAAATCACCGAATAAAATGAGCGGCGCAAAAAGAAGAAGCCGAACAACATCCACAACAAAGTGCATATAAGAAGACAATTTTTTTTTCTTCTTTTGTTCTTGCACCCGATCATTGACTTGTTTCGGCACAGCTTCGAACACGAATTAAGGAATCTATCGTCCGGCCATACCGTCGAATAAGAATAATGGTCAAAAGCGTCGATCAATGGTTTTCACTCCGACACAGGCGAGAAAAGAAAAAAAAAAAGGCTAGAAAAAAGCAATTGAACGGGAACTGAGGTTCGAAATTTTGAATACGACAGATGAACAAAGAGATGCGAATATACTGGTAGGTACGTACTCGAAAACTTCAAAGCCATGTTCCACGGATGAGTGGCGCACACCGCACACACAAACTAACCAATCACAGCAACGCCAACGTGGTCGCCGGATAAATAAGTTCATTACACATTCTGGTCGCGAGTATTGGTACTCCAACACACACAACTGGCGGTACAACAATAACGAGAGAACAGAAGCACGTGGAAAAAAACGACTGGTGGAAGAGAGAGGGCAAACAATAAAACGATGACCAAAAAATGTAATGAATGATGGATTTCAATCGACAGATCGGAACACGAACGGTACTGCCGGTAACAACGAAAAAACTACAGCCGACAAATGTAGAAGAAGAAATTAATTTTTTCTTTTCAATCGGCGTTCGAATTTTGTTATTCAAAATGGAATCTCAAGATGTCCAACTGTAAGTAAAAAACGAGTTTTCAAAGGTGGACATAGGTTACGTCAAAACGCCTTGCAATTCGAGCAATCCGAAAAGGAATTTTTTCACGCTGCGAAAAGCGGCACACAACAAACACCTATCGCAATACAAATTACCAAAAAAAAAAAAAAAAAAAAAACAAAAAAAAACAAAAAAAAAAACAAAATTAATTATAACGAAGCAGAAAGGCGCAGAGATGTAGTCACCGAGTCACCGAGCTAAGGGAGCATGACAAAAGCTATGAAACTAATAAGCACTAAACTCTTATCAAACTTCTCATCTCGTCCTATGCAAATAAAATTTTTCTTGAAAATTTTAGCCAAATTTTCAAAATCATGGAAAATTCACTTTTCCAGAAATTTTTGGAATTCATTCTTTTCCTGTTTTCTTGGAAACTACTAAACCAATTGGCATCAAAATTGTATCAGACCTGGTCCTATATAAGAACTAATATTTTGCATAAATTTCAACTCTATTCCTTCTGTAGTTTTCTTAAAACTGTGGAACAAAAATTTTGGTGATATACATTACAATATATACCCATATTTTACGTATAAATAGTTATACTGTATATACATACGTAATATATACACTAAAATAATTAGTTCAAAATGGAAAAATAGTATCATTGGGTACCTGGTTTTCGTTTGTCGTGAAACGTAAAATTTTCATCATTCCCACGCTTAATACTTTCATGAGGTCAATTTTAATAAACTTTTCGCACTCAAACAGGGTAGAAAAAGGGAAATAAGGAAAGTGAAAAAACATTCTCTATTATCTTGAAAGAACACGCGGCGCAGTTGGTAAAACGTTCAGCGAAAAGCTGTGAATCGATTGACTTGTGTTCTAAAAGTGGCAGAGGAGGTGGGCAGGGCGATGAGCAAAGAATGGACTTTTTAAAGGTACTATCTTCTTTTTTTAGGCTGAAACAAATTTTTCTCTATCAAGCTCGATAAATGTATTTTTCAGTGCTAATATAAAAGGGAAAAATTGAGAAAATAACAAAAAATAATTTATAAATTGGGAAGAAATTGAGCAATAGACACCAAAATTGGTAGGTCTGGTGCTTGTATTAGAAGTAATGTTCAGATCAAATTTCGTGACTACTGAACAAGAATTGCGACCTTGATTGGGTTAAAATCAAAAATTAACTTCTCTAACAGACCCGAGGTATGAGCTGTTACGCCAATCACTACCAAATTTGGAAACTGGTGAGAATAGTTTCAAATTAATGTTTATTTCAAATTTCAAAACTTTTACACGATATAATTACTTATTTTAGAGACGTTAAACTGTCAAAAATCCAAGATAATTGCCCCTACCGGACATACCGTAACACCAAAAACAATAGGGTGCTTCCGTACTCGTATTCAAATGTACGTACCGAATTTCGTGACTATTGGACAAAAATTGCGACTAGTATCGCCTTAGATAGAAAAGGTTATATAATTGTATAATTATATATATTTGTTTAAATTTCGATAACTTACGATAAAAAACAATATCAACTTAAAATTCACGGCGTTGCACCCAGGAAATAATGTAGAATGTGCACGCAAAATTTTACTGAAATTGGCTATACTCAGTTTCGGTGGAGTGGAATTTTCAAGATTTTCCAAAAAGTTGCGGAAAAGGGCTTCACCTTTTAGGCTCCGCCCATCAAAATTTATCATTCGTTTGTTATACTTTTTAACCGAGTTTTCGAACGAGCCGGCAAAAACTGTAAAGGATGATCTTTTCGGTAGGGAATACAATTTATCAGCAATTTCAAAATTATTTTATCGGGCCTAATGCACCAAAAATCAATAAACGAATTTTCAGAAGAATTTCAGTCAACCTCGATTCAACCTAATATACTGCATACTTTTATTATGGTTTTATCGGGCTTGGCGAATCGACTTTCGACTACAAAGTTGAAAACAAGTTAAACCACTGTCGCACGTTAATCAGAAAATTTCAAACGATTTGGTACCTCATTTTGTACTTACGACGTAAATTTCGCGTTAGCGGACGAAAACCGACGAAAAAATTTATATTTTTACTGCTCAAAAATGTTTCCTAGATTATAAAAAAAAACTCTAACGCAGCAGCAACTTCGTTAGAAAAAGCAGGTTTTCGAAATATGTGAAATTGCCTAGGCAGTCACTAAAAAGTTATTGATAGATCGTAATAAATATTTGTCCCGAATTAAGTCCCTATTGGTCAAAGATTAGGCATTTTATAGGCGCAATAAAAACGAAAATGGTGGTATTGGAAGTACCGTGCAACCGATCCGCACCAAAATTTATAACAAGTCATAATATTTGTTACAAATTTCGGAGCTATGTTGATAGAAAATCGATAATTTTATAGATAAAATAAAAACGAAAATACCCATATCGGAAGTACGGTACGGTTGATCCGCACAAAATTTCATATCAAGTTATAATATATCATAGTGAATTTTTGCTTCAAATTTCGTGGCTATTGGTCGAAAACTAGAATGTTATAGTCAAAACAAAAACGAAAATAGCTATACCGAAAGTACTACGCAAACGATCCGCAACAAAATTTGTAGCAAGTTATAATATATCTTAGCGAATATTTGTTTCAAATTTCGTAGCTATTAGTCGAAAAATGAAAATTTTATAGCCAAAACAAAAACGAAAACAGCCATACCGGAAGTACTGTAAAACCAATAGGTCAGGTCCTTGGCTTAATACTAATGTTCGTTCCAAATTATGTGACCATCGGATAAAAAATTGCAACCTGTACCACGGTAACAAAAAATTGGCTTATAGGTATATTCATATACGAAGGAATTTGAGTTATTAGAAAACCTACTTTATAAATATCCCAGTTCTTAGAAATGAAAGAGCAATACTGAGAATATAGCATACATCGCAGCTCGCAGCTTTATCGATTATCCGAGCGACAGTAGAGCAAATCAACGATACAATTTATTATTAAACATTTTCAAGTACCCACCTAACCACCTACCCATCTACAACAAACAACAAACGGTTTGAAAATATGCTCAACCAATCAACTGCCGGTTACACAATTCGCCAATACCCCCTTCTCAAAGTAGACTTTATTCGATCAAGTATTGATGCAACCTCGACCCGATTCGATTTCAACGATGCCATCGATAACAGGTGGTCGACAATCCGATCACGGATCAATAAACCTCATCATTAGGCAGGCTAGAAATGGAGGAAGAAAAGGTTCAACAAAAGTGGTCGTACGAATAACGGTTTAACGGAAGATTAAATACGCGCTGAAACAAAGGATGAGAAATGATTATATTCTAATATTCGGATTGGAAATCGATAATAACGTTCATTTTCGGCGTAATTAACGAGTTTATGCGACAACACCTAATTACTGTCGGAACGGTTATCGAACGGACGCCGAAAGAAGCGCTCAAACAAACTGCAAATAAACCGAGCAGTATATTTAAAAAGTTTTTTTCTTTCCCATTCCCAAAACGTCCGGAGACGAACGGCGGCGCCATGGTAAGATTTTGTACGACTTCCTCAAATCCTTCTTACTGATTGCACACACCATAAGCGTCGCGATAAAATATCACCGCGTAAAGCGGATTACTGGAATGAAAATACAATCGAACGTTACTTCACGAACGAATTCGCGGAAACGAACTGAGGAAGTGCGACTAAATAAACCGCACGCAGTTCAGGAAACAGCTAAGAATGACGACGACTGCGCAAAAACCGCAGATCTCCGATTTTCCACCCATAGCCATCGAAAAGAATGAATTTTAAAACCATTCGCGTCCCCGGATTCGTTTCTTTCTTTCTTGGTTTTTTTTTTTTTTTTTTCTCTCGGTAAAAACCCGAGCAAACGTAACACGGACGTACGTACGTACCTACAACTGCGAATTAATAGTCCAACGACCGACGTTTGATGCAATTTGAGCCTAAAAAACGAAGGCTTATGCAACAATTGTTACTTGGCACGTTCCGCCAGGTCGGCACATGTTGGCCAAATGAAGCGTCCATGCCGAGTAACTATGCGAAATCGACCTTCCAGTCAAATTAGCTGATTTTTTTCTCGCAGGTTCCATTTAGACCGATACTGAATCTGGCTGAGTATAAGTTTCAAAATGTTCGTTTTTGGTGAGAAAAAAATTTTTTACAATAATTTTAAAAGAGAAAATTGCAATTTTACACGTATATAAATAAAATAGCAAAAATTGGTCTGTCCGCAATGCTACGAAGACGAGGAGAAGGAAATTGAAAAAACTTTTATCTCTCTCATCTCTCTTCCACAATTCACTTTTTCATCTCGTACGTAGGTAAATGAAACAAAACTAAGCATTTTAATCAAATTAAATGGTCAACAATACTTGGGAATTAAAAAAGATCATCTTTCTCCTTCTCTCTTTTTTCACTTTCATTATTTTGGGTTTTCTCTCTTTTTTTTTCGTTGTTTTTTTTATTCTTTTTCATCCTTCTTTGTCTATTTAAGGTTATGTCACTCACGTTTTTTACAATTCGACTTCCATAACTTTTCACGCCGGGCATGAATTCTGATTAGGTTAAGAATTTTTTGATTGAAAATTTTTATTCGGAACTAAAACAATCAACCTGTGTGAGGAAATTTTTCACTTTTCATTGAAATTATTCTCTTTTAATTCAAACCGAAAATCAAATAGCCTCTTCGGAGAACTACTTTTCCATTTTTTCGAAATTGAGCAGCTTATTTTTCAAAAGCACTAAAAATTACGGTCTTTTTTATTAGTGGACTTGCACTGGCAGCCTAGCCGTCAGCCAATCGCCTAGTATATCATAATGGTATTATAGAGTTAGCTACGAGTACAAATTTTTTTCGTAATTTTCACTGGGCAGTAGGTGTGGAAAAATTTATTAATAAATTTTCAAAAATCGAAAAAATTATTTTTATACTCGAAGAGGGAGGACAGCAATCACCATTTTCTTGTCAAATATTCATCATATGAGGGCGTATAATGAATAAACATCAGTCGAATGCGTCCAAATCAAAAAGGCTAAATTTGTGAATCATCATTCTAGGATATCCTGTCTCAAACGTTTTAAAATATTCTCACCATATGAGCGATTCTCTCATACTTTCAAAGTATTCTTTCTTTTTTTCTTTTTTTTTTTTTGGTTTAACACCAACTATCTACTTTACATTCCAGTTAGTTAATATTATTATCGTTTATACGGAAAACCGAATTTTTAAATTTCTAAATTTTGGTATTTTTGATTCGGATTGAATTTTCTACATTTTTAATATTGTGGTTTTGAACTTGTATGTATTTAAACGGCAAAGTAGGCCAAAATGTATCAAATTTTATTTAGGGAATACACACGAGAAAATGTTCTCAAAATGACCGAACGTCGGAGAATGCTGCAACGGTTTACAAACCGTAAATGTAATTATTGGGATTCGTCTTTTGAGCCATGTCCTCCTCAGCAAACGGTTTATTTTTCAACGAAGTGTAAATCGGTACGGTTTATGATTATTATGGCGCACCTTCGGTAAATGAGAATACAGCGCAAAACGAAACAACAGGAGTGACTGAGAAAGATGCGTTACGACCTCGCGCATCCAACATTTTACACTCGCTCTTTATTACCCACAGCCAGAATTCCTGCTGCGAGAGATCAGCACAAGTTTTTCTGCACAGCGCATCCTCTAAAAAAAGAAACATTACACATTCGACATCGAACGGAAAATACTTTAGGTAATCGTAGAGGAGGTGGCAAGAGTTCAGGGTAAACTGAAAAATGAATACTAATGCTCCAAGAACGGGTAAACATACCTACGAGAGTAAAACTGTCGAACAGAGTGAGATGAATAGGGAGGGAGGAACTAGGATATTCGTTAATGAAATTCCATACATTCTAAATTAATGTCAAAGAAGGCTTCGACATATTCATTGAATGACTCAGGTGAGGGAAAACTTCGGAAAATTTTGAATAAAATTTTAGTCACCAAACGAATTAAAAACATTTCAATAAGCCTCAGAAACTGCGAATTACGGTTTCAATAAGATATCAGTACATAAACTTGAAATTAAAGCATTTAAAGAGGGTACTGTGTGTGCACATCCCTCGCGTAGATTTGCAACTTTTTTTTACAAACTGAATATAGTTTACGAGACCGATCGAGTAGAGGTTGCTTTCCGAGCAATAATTCAAAAATAAGATAATTATGTCGAGCGAATAAGCTCGAAGTCACAAAAAATGCGAAACTTTAAAAACCACAAGTACATCTGAAGTAGGATTTTCATGGACTAAATGCGTGCACCTCGTGGATAAACTTATTAAAAGAAACACTTTCAAGGACAACGCCAGGTCCTATAATCATAAAATTTTTCAGCGAGTGGTTTTGCAAAATCAAAAAACTTAATCGATATAATGCACTACCTGGTAGTGTAAAATTGCAACATATGAGCTCTGTTTGATAGGACTACACCAACTTACATCAACCTACACCAGGAGGGCGATTCCACAAATGCAGGAATGTTATGTGACTTTACGCTAGTTTTACTTAAATATTTGTGGAATATCCCTACCGGTGTAGGTTGGTGTAAGTTGGTGTAATTCTATCAAACAGAGCTACGATGTCCACGATAAATTTGCAAAATATTAACTGATTTGAAACCACTGGAGCGAAAGCACTTTGGTTTTTCTTTAATAATCGCGACTCAACAATTTGGAAAACTTAACATAATAACAACCAGAGGAACCTTGCTGCTCATCAGCATTCATTCACACCAACATAATTATACTGCTTTGTTCCGTATGCTATTAGCTGAGTGCCTAACCGCGAATGACTTTAAATGACATTGCTCGAGATATGCAGTCCGTGATTAGAACCAGGTTCTCATAAATAAATGACCAAGTTGATCGAATGTATGACCTTGAGCTTTGATAATCATCACACAGTACTAATCGTATTGGTATTGTCTTCTTTCGAACAAAAGAACATTCAGTGTTACAGCAATCTGTCCAATGAACACTTTCATTCGCGGAATGGAGAGCGTGCTTCAGTCCATACGAACTTTCCCACTTTTCAACTACCTCCCAAAACAGTAAAATTTTTAATCGTAACTTTAGTTCATAATTCCAAATGGACCAAATCAAGGGTACCGAGAGCTTATTCGATGATAAGAGTGTTTTAATTTCATTCGAGTAAATGTACCTGAAAATATTTCAGTTCGAAAGAAAGTCGAATAAAATTGGAGAGTGTCATTTTCGGTATGTTCCACCGTAACCGGTCCGAAACAGAGTACAATAGCTGCATAATTTAGATTTTAAGCCCAAGAATGAACTAAGTAGGTACTGCGTTTTAAACAAAAATGGAAAACCACTGAAAATAGAACTTAGTCAATGTTCCACGGTATTTGCGTGGGAGGAAACTTCTATTTATAGAAACTGGCGCGAGTAACGATGCATTTAACGAAAAAATTCGATTTTTAAGCGAATACGGTAATTCAAATCGACCAGTATTTGACATTTAAGTTGGTTACAACTCTCTGTGATGATTCGATCGAGACGAAAAAAGAAGGGAATTATTGGAAATTTCAGCCAACGATGAAGCGGCAATCAACAATCAGCAACGAGAAGCGGATGAAATTTTCAGGTACACTATTTGGATGTTGCAAGCTAAAAAACGGTAAAATAACAAACCGGTAAATTATAAACTGTGAAATGTCAAGGTCAAATTATGACGGAGTTTGGGGCCTCCTTGTTGCACATACGAATATGCCACATATCAGGGCTGAAAATCTGCAGTCGACTGTAAGACGAAATTATTCACTAAAACGATAAATTCATTTTTAAGCCCTTAAATGTTAAATACGGTAAAATTCACCATTCATTTTAACTGAAGACCGATTCATTCGAGTTCAAATTACCCGCGAAAAAAAAGAGAAGACTAATAAATGGAGGGAGGAGCGATTGTAGTTCTACAATGCAATCGCGGCACAAAAATTTGATATTTTGATATTTTAGAAATCTCAGCAAGGTCAGAAGCGAAACAAAGATGTGGCTAAAGGCAGGTCCACAAAATCTAGCGAAGCTCTACCAGAAATAGTATTTTACATATTTTCATTTGAGAAAAAAATTACAGGATCTCGAGTTTCCTCTCAGAAGTTTTATACTTTAACCATATAAGTACATATATACAATACAGAGTGGGATTAGTCAAGCTAAAAGTAACCCAAACACCTTCCCCAATTTTGCCCTTAATTTTATGAAGTTATAAGCCATTCAAAGGTACAGGCATGGGCATCATTCTAATAAAAGCCTAATTCGATCTTAGTTGATCAAGTCTGAACGCACTTTTGTCCCTTTCAAAGGTTTATGGAAACGCGATAATGCAGATAGTGGGCACGAGATGTAGGCAAAGAAAACGTACAATTGCGTTAATACGTTATTCCTGGGCCAAAACGTATAATTACAGACAAAGGATTCATCCTTTTATCTTATATTAACTTTCTGACGAAGATCTGGTAAAATTCCAAGCGATAGAAGTTCCAACTCTCAGTGCTTCACTCTGACTACGCTGGTGAAAAAATAAATTTAAAACTGTTGGATGGCAAAATGTAGCAACATTTGTTTGTGCTTCTGCAAACTTGTCGCTTTTGAATTAAATCGTTTTCACGAGCAAGTCTTCAATATTGTAACTTACACGCGTAATAGTGACACAGCAACTCTGTAGTCTTAGCAGAGGAGCAACAGAGTGAAGTGCATCGTGAAAAACGCCTCTTCGTTCTCCCCCCCTTTTTTCAATGCACGAACAACGTACGCGAAGCAAAATGTTTAAAAATATTTAGTATTCGTAATGAAACGAACGCAATGATGGATTAGGTACCTATGCTATGTATATGTTGCCTACGTATTACATACTTCGATTCAGTTCCGGTAGTATCATTCGAATTTCGACGCCAAATTCGTTCTTTTTCTTCACGTGGTACATGCAGCTCGACAACTCTCCATCAGCTTCCAGAATCTCGAAACTGTTCACCTTGCGGACGCCACCTCCGACCGCACAACCCAGAGAGGGATTCTCTCCGTCCTCAACAACGGCATCGCAACGGTCACAGGCAGCCTTCGCAGACGACGACAAGGACACACACTGCGTACGGGAAGGAACAGTAGTAGTAGTAGTAGTAGTAGTAGTAGCAGTAGTAGTGGTAGTAGTAGTAGTAGTAGCAGCAGCAGCAGCATTACCGCCAAAGGTCACGGACCCCCATATTGAATTGACCGCTCCGATCCTCAGAATCCTTCGTTCCCAGTTCTCTTCGTTACAGTAGCACTGGCCGGCAACACCGGTGCAGCCTTTGAAGGCGGTGGTGCTGGTGGTGGTGGTGGTGGTGGTGGTGGTGGTGGCGGTGGTGGTGGCGGCAGCGGTGGAAAGACGGGCACTTTTTTCAATCTCATTTTTGACGCCGGTCATGACATGTTGTTGGATGAAGCCGTTCTCGATACGAACGGGCAACACGTCTCATTCGCAGCAGCTCTTGAACCAAATTTATGGCACTGGTGGGCGAATTCGGTCGTGAAAAATGCTGTACTGCTGTATTTATTTGGGATTTGCTTTTGCGGAAGGGAAAAAAAATGAGATGAAAACTGATATGGCACGATCGAAGAAACCGTCTTCTCGAACAAACGCGCAAGCAGAACGAAGATGAACGCACACGTTTTAGGTATCAATAAATTTTCTCTTCAGTACAGCAACTGTGATGATAGCAGCAGCAGTAGCAGCAGCAGCAACAACAATAACAACAATATTGGCATAAGGGATCGTCGAACAGAGGGCAAGGGGTTGAAAATCGCTGCAGGCGTGAAAAACCAAGTGAAATCTTACGACGTAAGGTCAGCTGTAGAAGGGAAACAGTAGGAAAAAAAAAAATGAAAACGTTAACTATTAAGTTCGTAGGTAAGTCGTTAAAAATGGGGAGAATGAAAGGAAAATCATGTAAATCTGAAGTACTTCGCAAATCGCAACGGATTACTGTCCGTTACATCGATGCGATAAAATTTAAAAAAGGGAAAAAAACCAGGAAAAATAATCACCCAAAATTCAAAGCAGGTACCTACTTACCTAATTTGTTACCACATGTGACAGGAAAGGGAAGTGATGGTATATGTTGTACTAAGGGTTGAAGTACGCCGTAAACGGTTTGCGAAAATTTAGTAACTGCGATACGAAATCAGAAACAATCGATGATAGACCATACTTATCGATTATATCGGTAACTTATACCTTGGGACTTCGAGTAAAGAAAAGAAGACAGTCGTAGCCGATGAAAATTTTGACAGCGTTCTGATTGAAATATTTCAGAAGCGAATTGAGGAATTTTAAGATATTCTTCTTCCCAAGTCCTCTATGTTTCGTTTTAATTTCAAATCGATGATTGAAAATAGCGCGATTGTAGAGCCAGTGGGAGTCTCTAAAATCATCCATGTTGATTGGTAAGAATGGAAAAAAATTGATAAGAAAATTTTTTCGATATTAACATCACTATTCATTTTAACACTTTCATACCACGGATGGAATGCAACATCGATATTTGAGTAATTATGACTTCTTCCCATTATCAATAAATCATTAGGTTATAGGTACCTACTTTATAACTCTACATTGACAAGGAATTCCTAAGAAATGGTTTTCATTCCAGCATCGTTCTAGCATTCCGCCCAACGGAATAGATGTGAATGACGAGGCGACAGCCGACATTTTCAAGTCAAAAAAAAATTCAGCAAAATAAAACCACGCAAAGAGACTAGTCTGGGATAAAGAAAACCGTAACTCGTGAACAATGGTCTTGAAATATTCAATAATTAAAAAAATCGAATCGAATAGTTAAATTAGGTTGAAGGGAAATTTAAACATTTTACAACAGAAGCGAAGTTTTAACCCATAAAAACTTGTGGAGATGCACGGGGGTATTTGAAAAATGTTTTTTTCTGTACATATTTCGAATCTATATCACTCCGACAACAACATTAATTAGAAATCGCCAAAATGTCAGGAAAACCGGTTGAGGCTCAAAATAAAAAATAGCTGAAAAACCACGGAAAGGGGAATGAGAATATGTGAAAATGTTACCTACACATTCTATGATGGACTATGAAGATTATTGTCGAGGCGACGCGGCGTCGTCGAACAATTTTTGCAAATTTATAAAACTGAAATGAGACGACGCAAAACATTAATTTTCACAAAATGGTGAGCAAAATATAGATGAAATTTTGGGATTTCAGAAAATTGTCACTTGTTATTGGTTGGAGCCAAAACTGTTTTTTGTAAAAATCGCTAACAATGATTCCATAAACAGGGCAACAATCAATTAATGATGAATAAAATTGGTCATACTTGACAATTTATATCAACAGGCTATACTTACGGGGCTATTGTCCATTTGTCCACTTAAGTTTATATTTTCACTGAAATTTATTTTGCACTTCACAGGTGGCTAACACTCGAGTTCACTTTGAATCAAGAGAATTTCTATCATACCTACCCAGGATGTTCAGGTTCAGAAAACAAAATTCTCTCAACTTGAAAAGCACGTTCTACAACGCTGCTTTTTCAATCAAATGTTACCTATTTCTGATAAAGGCCTACCTATTCGTATTTCACCAATTACATAATTACAGGTTGTTCGTAGATACGAATTTGGGTAATCCGACCACGTTTTAAAATTTTCAAGTATTTATTCGCGATTTATTGAAAATTAATTTTTTAAATCGTTCAGCCGCAGTTTTAGGACGCCCCAACAATATTCTTAATATTGCATTGCTCATTGCAGAATGAGTAACATTTTCTCTTAATCTCGTTCCCCTCCAAGTAGAGAGGAGAAAGAAAACAAACCAAGTACCTACGTTAAATTACTAGCTGTACTGTTCGTATTCTTTTTATTAAAATGATCCCGCCCGACGACAACTCACTAACAATGAGTTATGCGAGTACACTGTACAATAATGTTCCAGAAAAAAACAATTCGGTCATAGATGAAATAATTTCAACAATAATTTTATTGTTCTACTGGGAATGAAAAATTCGTGGAACTCGACGATTAGTGACACGGTTTTGGCGGAGCGTTATGCACATGAAAACGGTACAATTAAAGCATCTTATAACAGACAGAGAAGCACTGAGCAAATTTTCAAGTCAAAATGTTCAACAAGTTGTAAAAACTGAAAACTGTCAAATTATGTGAAGCGACAGACAGATGCACGAATCCAGAGCCAAACATACGTCCGACGATTAATGTACCTAAGACTTTTCTCAAAGGCAGGGAAAATTTCTGCCCAATTATTCAAGCCAGTAGTAAACTTGGAGTAATCAACACGAACCAAAATATATCGGATCGATTAATTATTAAAAAATGAGAAAAATTAGGAGCATGTTCGTTTAAAAAAAAAAAAAAATCGAGTAAGACATAGTAAATTGTAAATAGGTGCTCACTACACACTTGGAAACAGAAAAATTTTCATTTTGTCATCACCGACACAATACATTTTCGTTATTTCATGTATCCAAAAAGAAAAAAGAAAAAAATAAAATTATGTTAGCTTGTGAACGAGAAGAGCCACCTATAAATCTCCTTACTCTACAGCACGCTGTTTAAAAAAATAAGTAATTTTCATCATTCTTCGTCGAAATGCTTTCGAAATGAAAAAACTACAGCTTTAAATTTAGGACGATAATATAAATCCGCAAATTTTAGGAATTCAAATTCCTGCATCCTTTTTTACAATAAGAATGAAGCACCAAAGAAGGAAAATGTTATTGCGGCATTTTCAGCTTTGTTCAAATTCATCAAACTATAAAAAGGGTCTTAAGATGAAAGTACAACATGAAAATTCCACATTATTTCGGTTACCTACCTTTGACAAAATTAAATCTGCAGCCGTTCAGAGGTTCAGTACTAAAAAAACCGAAGAGTGCCGCTGTAGCTCTACTCATCAAGGATTAGTGTTGATGCGAAAACCTGAAAATATCCGAACAATTCTAAAACGGCTAATTTTCCATTAATTTGGGTTTTTTATTTTGACTATTTTTGAACTGCTAAAGATGACAGAAAAATTATATAAATAATAAATTTATGCAAATTTTCTCCTCTTTCAAGCTATACCAACTCCCAGCTGTTTAGATTAAACAGCGGCTGAGTAATCATTGAATGAAATATAAAGAGATTTGTTTCAAAACTGAAATGTTACGTTGAAATTCAACAGACAAGGGAAACGCACACAACCACACACATACGCACACCTACACACACATAGGCGCTTCAACGAATTTTAAGATTTGACATTGCACCTACTGAGAGCTAAAATGTTTAATGACCAAAATTTAAAAATTTAAAAACTGGACTTTAATATTTTCACGCGTAAAAGAAGTAAGTGTAAATTATATTCGCAGTAAAGAAAAAAATTTGAAATAATTATAATTCTTCCAATCAGTGTTTTTTATCGGAAAACAAATGCGGTGACAAGAGAAGAGTAGGTGCAGTAATCCTTTCAGTAACAGAGATAAGCGATATAAAACTACGACTAATTTCACGTCGTCTGTTTCGAGTTCTTCAATTCTGAAACACTCGCAAGAACCAAATGGTGTACACACAGCGACGTTTGATCTCGTCACCAATAGTATTTTAACGAAGAATGGAATCGTGATTTTCATCAAAATCTGATAGACAGTCGACAGAGGTGATCCCTCACCGAGCGAATTCAATGGAAAACAAGTTTTTACAGAATTTTCTAATTGAAAAGACGAAACGTGGATTATAGACATACGTACCGAGACGAACAGAACGTACTCTGCCAGCCAAAATCGAAATTCATATTATCGGTTTGATCATTCTATAAAAATCAAAACCCGACACTGCAATGCGCTACGACTCGATTAAGTAAAATACTGATGAGATATAATTTTTCACGCGTATTCCACTTCTGCAGCATCGTTACGAATGCACCTCATTTACACGGCAAGAATACCAAGGTCAAGGGGACGCACTAATTGCCAAATAAATATTTTCGTCTTCTCCACCATAAGCGAATTTTCAGCATTACGCTTGACCTATCTATCTTCTTATGGGAAAATATTTTCACAACGAAATGGAATGACTGCCGCACTGAAAGTGTCGAAAACAATAAGGTCATAATTTTGAATTTTGACTTGGAACAAAAGTGGCGTTTCAACGCTGAATTAAAACAAAATCACTAAACGCGGAAATGTACACAAAAAAAATGTAACTCGAATTAAAACGTGGGTAATGAAGGCGAATACAAAGAAATGAGACAACTCGTTAGTAGTTGTGCCCATTTTCTATTCTAAATTCTCGCCCAACTCGATTAAAGCTGATCGTCTAGCTCACGACTGCGAAACTTTTTTTCGTATTCCATTTCGAAAGTGCAGCAATACTATGTGGCGACTGCACAATGCAAATAAGGCAACCAAAATGTTTGATTTTCGATTGGCAACTTTGTAATTCAGCAGCGTAAGAATGGGGCGGCGGAAATAACGCACGGAAAACAATAACACAAAATTGAAGACAAAAACAAAAAAAATCAACAAAAATTAATTAGGAGAAAAAATTTATAAGAGACGCAATCAACTCGACGAGTGCACGGCAGGTGTCTCCGAAAATTAGCCAACATTTTTTTGCAACACCCAAATTTGCGGAAACGCGACGACGATGGACCAAAATTTGTAATTTATACGCGAGCAGTAAACGGCAGAAACTAAAAATTTAGTCGACAAAAAGAATAAGACGGCGGCGACGACGATTACGTAAGATTGATTGAGGTATTCAAGGCTGCAGGCTATAGAGGATTATTTTGGCAGCCGAATGCGGCGGCCGGCCGGTCGGCGAGACGTGACCTATGGAACAATTCATCCGGTGAAGAAAAACGATAAGAGAAGTGTGAACGGAAACCCTTCGACGATCAATTGGGCACATGGCACATGGCACATGGCACATCGAACGTGCGTCAAAATGGTGGCTATCGGCTTAGTTCACGTAGCATGTCGAGCATGGGCGAAAAAAGTAAATAATTTTTGCCGATCGAAACGGTCGTAAGATGAATATTGGCATCTATGGGATGCAGTTAGAAACCACCAGTTAGAGCACTGAAAGGTCGTTCGTTGGGGTGGGGATTGGGTTACGTTCGTCGCAGCTTCGCCTTTTTTTTCCGGGGGTTTTTCACGGTCATCTGACGAATCTTGCAATTCATTGCCCACCTACCTTCTTAAATTCGTCCATCACGTAAAACAATATTCTCGATGGAAACGGACCAACTTTCAAACGAGTGAAAAAAGGGACGAAGTGTGGACGGATGTGTCAGAGTGAGACGAGATGTCGACATACGTGCGAGTATATTGAACAACGCTATTTAGACCCGACAGCGTCAAATTTCAAGAAAATAAAAAGTAAAGAGGAAAAAATGGCACATCAGAAAACCAGAGAAACGATGCAACGGTTATTAATTAGTACAGGGCGGGTGTTTTCGTTCGAAAATTGATTTGCACCCAAATTAGCCTATGACAGACAGTCTCATATGTGCATACCTCCAAAAACAGTAGAATGATTTTAATTTACAAACGGAATACAAACGGAACGGAGGTAATCTCCGAAGAGGGTAAAAAAGAAGAGTCGAACGATAGCAACTGTCCGCAACAACGTTTTAGCAAAATTTTCCATCACTTCTCCTTAGTGCGACGCGAAATGTAAGAATTTTTAAAGCTCCGATCAAAATGCTATTCTAATCACCTTTTTTATAAATACCTAACGATGCGTATAGGCGATGGACGTTCATTCGGCAACAACAAAGTCCACGCAGCGTCAAGCTCGAAGTAATTACCTTAACTTACAATTAGTCGGATTTGAAATATCTCAGTCAAGGGTTGACGTCATCACGTGGTTATCAGTTGAAATCGAGTCCAAACAAACAATTTGACCCACCTGTTCTTGCACAGTAACAGAAAAGTGAACGAACATTTTTAAAGACTGAAGATCGCGAAGAAAATATAGTTTTTGTTATACCGACAGCTTATGATACTCCGAATAGTACGATTAACTTTTTTACCTCATTGTTATTGAAAAATTTGCCATTTCTTTCCATTTTGCGTAATCATATGGGAATTTAAACAGGTTTATAATAACGATATAAGTTTATTCGGACCGAATATCGTCTACCAGCAACTACGGATACATTTCAGACTGGTTGTGACGTCACACGTGACTGATCTATTTGCATGAATGGGATTCCGAACATCGAACAATAAATCATAAAAACAGAGCGGTCAGCACGAGTGAAAGAATATTTTCACACTCGTAAAACGAACAAAACTAATTAACACGTATACCATGCTCGATGCTCACACAACAACTAATTAACCAGCTTGTAAGAAATATCGTTGATGGTTAATTAACGAGACATCGTGTTATCGTTATTCGTATTACCATTCCATGGTCCACCATTCATTTTCTCACTACGTATAGGTAGGCAGTAGTTAGGTAGGTACCTAATTTGAATAGGCTATATTATTTTTACTATTTTTATTCGTTTCTGCAGCTACATTTGCACGAATCGATAATAAGACAGAGTGCTAAAAATACGCGAAAACTGAATCGAGCCAATGGGCAAATACGAACGATTTCATAAAGGAAAGAAAAAAAACACCAACGTAATAATTTAAAATTGTAACGGAGATAACAGCAATCGAATATCTTTACCAAGCGTTGATACGCAGGAGTACGGAAACGATACACTAAGTGACCCTGGACTCGGCGATAAATCGGTTAGCTTCGGTACCAAAGTGAAACTCCATTAAAATGCGACACTTTGTCCGAGAACACGAATACGTTGAACACAAATCTGTGATTCTGGCACTCCGGTCTATTCGCGGACCACACGTCCACCACATTTCACCGCCAACCTAATTCGAGTGCTTCCCTTTCAATACAACCATCTTCCAGTCCGAACCATCGACTTTCGACACGGAACATAACATGTCTTTGGTTGGTTGTGATGACGGTGGTGGTGGTGGTGGTGGTGGTGGTGTTACGACTATTTCCGAAAATGGTCAGGACACAAAAAAATAGCGATCCTGACAAGGCATTCCTCTCATAAGCCCAAAAGAATCATGGTGAAAAACCACGTTGAAAATGAAATAATTTCCAGCAAAGGTTTGACTGCTGGAAAACATTCGGCACCCTTTCATCAGTGCGTGGTAAAAAGCCCTCGACCCTACCCTTCGAGTGCCCCACCCCATCCAGCGGCGATAAACAGACAAGACTGCTTTCTGTTTTTTCAATTTTACTTGAAAGTGAGAGGTTTTACGAGAAAAATACCTCGGTAAAAAAATATTTTTCATAAAAAAAGTTTTTACCAAAATTCAATTCGGCGCCATAGGCGAGATGCTAAAAAGCTGGAGCCTTGGGAATGTTCGTAATACATGAAAATTACAAAAATCTGTTGCTCAAAATCTGGTCCATCTCCAAACTTGATCGAGATATAGACCCGAAATACAAGTCAAATTTTGTCCAGATCCATAAAGAACTACGTCTGCTTTCATTTTCTACGAATGTCGAATTCAATTGCCCTTCATTTGAGACTAATTAACGGAATCCAGCCATCTTGGAACCTGACCGACGCACGGACCCGAAGTACACACATGCTAAACTTGGTCTCGATCCGTACAGAAATAACGTCTCCAATATGTTGACGTAACTTCCACTTCTTGCTAATGGTATTGTTCATTACAATGTCTAACTCAACGCCAAGCCATCGTCAACTGTTGAAGTATGAAAATAATTGGTGATACTTGCAGATAACGAACTCGGAAGTTCGCTCGTTTTTTAGCTTTGTTTTCAAAAATGTAGTACAGGTCAAATAATTTTATTAGAAAGATTATGGACTCGATAAAGGCTCATTTCCTGCTATAAAAATACATGTATTCGAAATCGTAAAGGTTAATCCGTTCAACTTTTTATTCTCTTCACAATGGTACAGGTCAAATCTTGATAAATATATTATTTGAATTTTGCCATTGTGTTTCTGATATCAGATTTTTCCATATCTGTCCCATTATTCTATTACTTTTGAGGTAGAAGGGAGCTGAGGTTAAACTGACTAAAACAGCGTGTTACAGAAAGATAAGGAACAAGAATGTCGTCAAAAATGATCCTGTACCTCCTTTCGGCGAGCAGAAAAAAAATGATGGCATTTTTTGAAAACTTCAACTTCCTGCTTCATATCTTCACGTAGAGATGATTCTAATAGCTATAAATTTTTTTTCTACTTTCCTTATAACTCACATAGGTCAATTTTTCAATCTCCTCTGGGTTTTTCTGGCGCACCCTCAAGTTGATAAAATCTTTTCTTTTACCTATGCTATGTCTTTCCCAAATTATCAGCAGCTAATTTGCAAACTTCAATAAATCTGTAAAATTTGGTGTAAGTAAAAGTAACGTCTGTTCGACGTGGAAAAGAGTACGGTATTTTTACATTTTATTACAAACAATATACTATTCCATTTAGTAAAGGGCAACATTAGTTCTCTGAAAGAGCAGTTCGATTTTCGGCGGCATTAAAAAAAAAATCTGTTTTATTTTCTGACCCGTCCCGATAAAGTGGGTTCGGATTAAAAGTTTTCTTCTTAAAAATACTATCGCGTTTGTAATTTCGCATCACTTGCTCTTCCCAAAAAAAAAAAAAAAAAAAAAAAATTAGTGTCAAACGGTACAAACGATTGGAGTAAAACTTCAATCTGATTTTCGTTCAATAAATCAATTGGAGTTGAACGGCCCAAGCTCTCGCAATCACGGTGATGCGTTTCATGGCCGTTTTTTAGTTTCGTACCGTACGCCAGGAAGTTTCACTTCAAAACAAAACAAAAATTATATTTCAGATATCAATTTTTGGAGTTTTTTCATTTCACATCAGAACTAAAACCGTTAGGTTGAACTGGGAACTAACTCAACAGAACTTGTTCACAATAATTAAAACCTAAGGTGTAACACGTTTTTGATACACGAGTACGGCTATAGAAACAATTCAGTGCCAGAAAAATTGAGTCTTTTCCTTTCTTTTCCAAGAAATTCACTTAATTCTATTAATTAACTAAGTTCGATTAGGCGAAAAAATACTGTACTTAAATTCTAAGTTCGAAACTGTGATATCGCAAAAAAAGCACTAGGCGCCAAAAATTTTAATACATAACCAGTTCTTCTGAAAGTTCATTCTCAGTTTCACATCTATATTCTTAGTTTCAGTTCCATGAAATCGAAAAACCCAAAAAATTTATAATCTAAACAGATGATTGTTTGGACAAGAGCATAACAAACGACTTATGTATTCGGAACAAAACTTTTTCGGCACCTTCTCCTCGAGTCGGGTCAGGGTATGGCGCACTTTTCGAAGAAAAAAGTTTTTTTCATGTAGGTTTTCGGATAAAATTGATCTTGTATCGAGACCCAGAGGTGAGAGCAGATTCGTTCTTCGTTTCATAACCCTAAGAAAATTTTGGCATTGTTAGCTGAAATTCATGTATATACGAGTATATAGACACACATTTATGTTGAACTTGATACAGGTTGCAATTTTTATCCGATAGTCTTGAAATTTGGTACACTTATTTGGATCTACATAAGGACCAACCATATTATTTTTGGTCTAGATCAGTTCTATGGTTCATCTATTACATTCATTATTGTGGCCTAAATCAATCTAAAACGTATAATTTTCAACCAATAGACATAAAATTTGGTACAGACATTGAACATATTATATTCCATTCCGCTAAATTTTGTTTCAACTGGCTGAACAGTTCATCCATAGAGGTGATTTAAAAAAATCTTGAACTATTACTAAAAAAATAAAATAAATTCCAGATGAACCAAAAAAACCGATTAGAAGCTCGGCTACTTTTACTTTATTTGCTGTGAAGTTCAATTTGATTTACTGTTAATTCTCACAGTATCCATTCATAATATTAAAATAAAATTCATTATATTATTTCACAAGATCCATTGAGTTTTGTAAGTATAGGTAAACATCAATTCCTCTAGATAACTCTCATTTTTCCTTACACTAGATCAAAATGTTTATATTAAATTATAAAGATCGTGTATAGCAGAAATAGACTAAGAAAATGGAACTCAACGATGACAATTGAAGAATTATTTGACGTGGCAAATAATATGAAAAATCAAAAATAAAATAATAACTTGGTAGAGTGACAAGAAGCATTCACATCAACTATCTAATCTGTTTTTAACTGGTCAACTAAGTAAATGTTTTTCATTTCACCATTTACCAAAGTGAAAATACAAGTCAAATATTTTATCTGAAATGTAGGGCTTTCACAATCCAATTATGGGGAATTGTGCAAGATACCACGAGATAAGATGTCATGGTTCTAAGTAGTATGTGTGAAAGCTCGTTTCACATCATTTTCCCTTTTGATCTAAGACATCGATATTTCTTGCAATCTGCAATCTTGAGCTGTCTGTCTAGTTTTCATATTTTTTGGCTAATAATATTTTTTGATCAACTTTTTTAAGTAATCATGTGGCAAACATTTTCGGACGTCCCATTACTAAGCAATCACTTAATAACTTGCGTACATTTTTTTATAATGTTCCACTATATTTCATTCTTTCATTTCATTATGAATTTTCTTAACACTTTATTCTTTAAACGCAATTTTCACCCAACATTCTTCCAAATATTTTTCATATTTTAATTTTTTTATTAATTTTTTCAACTTCTTTGTGGTTAAATACAACTACATTTTCTATCGTGGCCTGCTGCGCTAGTTTTTTTTTTTTTATTTTTCATTTCTACTTCGGAAAATCGAACAACCACTTTAAAGTTTTATTTTCCAAATGGACTGACGGCTTTTGAAAAAAAAAAAAAAAAAAAAAAAAAGTAGAAGAGGTGAAAACTTTTTGCCACATCGAACGCGTACCTATCTATACCTAACAAGCCTTCTATCAACTATAAAGTTTGATTAAATGATTAAATAATAATTATCAAAAAGACATATTCCACATTTGATAATTTCATTCAAGGTACCAATGAGTACGTCAGAAACTGCCAGTTTTTAATTTTCTTCACGCAAAGGCTCATCAAATGGTGAAATAAATAAGTGAAATATCTACGTTTCTAGCATCCAAGATACAAAGTTTTGACGAATTAGATTGAGAATATCATGACACAGTTTGATGACGAAACAAGTAGGTAGGTAGGTAGGTAGGTAGGTAGGTACCTAACCTTCGAACAGACGTATGAGAAAAAAAAAACAACAATTCATAGTCGATCGATACGATATTCATTCTTTCTTAATCGCGGTTCAACCGATGTGGAATTGAAAGAGCGTTTACGCCAATCGATCCTTCATAATCCGAAACACAATAAACTGAAAAGAAAGAAGGAGAAGGAATACAGAAAATGAGAGTGGGAAGGGACACCAGTGAAGTTGACGAGTGCTAATGATACGCAACCAAAGTGATTTTTGAGAATTTGTTGGCCGCGATGCCAGAGGCAAAGCTTGAGAAAAAGAGAAATAATGGAAAGTGCCGAAGAACTGGCCGGGACGAAAAAAGAAAATTTAATTAAACGTTTTACACACTCGGTTGATAAGTAGTGTCTAAACATACGAAGAAAATATATATAAATTAATAGTTTATACCTATTCTATTTAGGGCAATTATGACGTGCAAAATGAAACGATATAAAATTATTTCGACGACCTTAATATCTAACCATTCGTTTTCGTTTCACATTTGACAAGAAACTTTTTTTCGCCTTTCAATTCGAGTCAGACTTTTTATTTTTTTTTTACTTTTGCTGCGGCTCGTCTCTCACTTTCTCAAAAGAGATGGACGAAAGATTCTTTCAACGGCTAACAACGATCAAGGCTCAAACAAACGACCAAAGTTACATTTTTTGACAGCTTCGCTGAGCTAACCGAAGAGTCGATGACATTCGACGATGAAGAAATTTCGGCCAATGCATTTTCACGTGCATTTGAAATGAAGCGTCGGTAAGTTCCATCACGCATTTCGTCAGAATGACGCAAGTCAATGACGGTTCAACAAAGAGAATTTTTCGACATTAACGAACAAAGATTCAGAAAAAAAGATCAAGCTGATATTACTCCTATGCTCAGTGGCAATCATCGAATGATACGCCCTCAAGAGTCACACAAAAGTATCCATACTTAATATTCTTAGCTCTTAAAAAGACTGTCTACATATTATTGCGAATTCTCAACAGTGTTATTTAAACAGTTAAGTAATCTAACCTATTTAAGAATTCGTGTGGAAAATGAACAAAACCATCGTAAATACCTGCACAGAGTTGGAAGGTATTCGTATGCCGATGGATAGGAGAAGACAACTACCGTTTCGAGTGGAATTTGAAAAATAAACTGCAAATTCCATAAGATGAAAAGAGATTCGAAAGAAAGAAAAGTAAAATGAGAATTGAACAAAATATAACAAGAAAATCTGGAACAATATGAAAGCGTAATGCAATACAAAAATAATTATTCAGCCATTTTACTTTATGTTGTGGACTTGCCCAATAATTAGAAGTTTGTTTTATTTGCCAAAAAAAAACACCGGAATGACATCGATGGAAGCTATTTCGTTATATTTGATTGCGAGTCGCTTCCACCCATCAATTGGGTCAAAACACCGATGATAATAATAATTTTGAAAAATCACAGACTGATAATCAATAAATTATTGATAAGAACGAAAAAAATTGACAAACACAACATATAAACGTAGTCCTAGAATGGCTAGAATGGATATTCGACGATATACGATATACGAAATCAATAAAATTTAAGTAGTCTTGAAGAGGAATAATAATTAATAATAAGCAGAAAAACCAATACCAAGAGCATGGTGGTTTTGATATTGGTTTTGGTCTTACTTCTGTAGGCTTGTAATTAATCTTGATCATAACTATCAAGAAATGGAAAAAAATACCAACCTGAGAAAAAAATCTGAGAAAAACTGCGGATCCGATTAAATATTTGCAAAGGAAGAATGCCGTGGTCGATGGTCTCTCAACACCCGAATTTTCCAATTAATTCAAAATAATAAAAAAACAAAAAAAAACAAAAGTGGAAAACCAAATTAAACTACCATTTTGAGTAGAAAGGGGGACGCAAGTTAGTCTCGAACCAACAACTTTACAATTGTAAAGCTAAGAACCAAACCACTCTGCCACGCAGGCTTTAACAAAAACTTAGTAACAGACGATGATTCCTCCATTCATCTCCAAAAAAAAAATACCACCACCAAACTTTAGTTGGAATTTGTCTTCTCTTCCTCTTAATTCGAAATTCGAATTGATTAAACGACTATCTTGAAATCTGCGAGTAAGAAAAAAATGCAAAGACACTTCGAGGTTAAAGCTAAATATATATTCTGGAGACGATTATATTCGATGGAATTCACAAGATAAGTCAAATTAATAACTTGAAGAAGGATGAAAAACATTAAACAGGCCTTATAATTTAACTACTGCCGGACAGTGCACGAGAGCAGTCTTCAAGGCATGAGCATAATTTGCCATCATTTGAGAACCATATTCAACTTATAGTCTCACACTCTCACTTCAAAAACAATCGAAGTCCGAAGAACATGTGACACATGTAGTCTGACAGAAACAAGAAACAAAAGCAATTTTATTAATGATGAATCAACTACGGCGTTTCCTGTCAAACTTGTCTCACACACAAGTCAAAGGACACTAAGAAATTGAAATTTTCAGTGCGTAATTTTCAACAGTCGAAGCCAGAATTAATTACGCGGGGGTGATTACATACTGTCAACACCCGATTGGATATTTTCAGCGGATTAGTCACGGGTTGACGTCATCGCGTGGTTATTAGTTGAAACTGGGTCTGAACAAACAATCTGACCCATCAATTTTATACAGTAAAAAAAGTGAAACAACATTTTTAAAGGCTGAGGATTAGGTAGAAATTACATAAATTGTTATACAAATAGTCTGTGATACTCTCAATTGAATGATTTAATTTTTACTCCGTTCTTTAAAAATTTACACTTTCTTTCCATTTTTCGTAATCACATGGAAATTTACGTAAACTCGTGATAACGATATATAAGTTTATTCGGACGGATCCAAAACAGTCTACTTGCAACTATAAATATATTTCAGATGGATTGTGACATCACACATGATAGATCTAATACTTTAACTTGATCTCGTTTAAAGGTCATCGAATGTACATGTAAAACTGAGACTAGACAAGTTTGAAGATGAAGCTGAAGGATATGAAAGAAGTAGGATTGATGGGCTGCACGAGGGCACAGTGCAAATATGAAGATGTGTGGCTAAAACGAATGTAAAGTTGAATACACCTATATGTGTTTTCACTCACATTTATATCGTTGCTGGTTTTGCATCAGTACTCATTCTTGTCTTTCCCCAAACCAGTAACATAATGATTATTCGGGATTACAGTAATAGTTCAATTCCGAAACACATTAAAATAAGACATTATTGAAGCGTTTAAATGATAAACTAAAGAGAAAACAGACATATCCCAATTTTTCAATTCAGATAAATTGTTACTAATTACTAATTACGAATACTTCCCCCTTTTTCCCAAAAAATATTAGATTTGTTAATTTCATCTATTTCATCAGTAGGTCAACCCTAATAAAACTTAGTTCTTTTCTTCTCCATGCGAGTTAATAGACCTATTTGAGGTTCCACATATATTTAAATTGTTACTGCTTTTCTATTAATACTCGAACCATATTTCTCAAAAACCAGAGACATATTCAGTCATAATAATTTTATTTTTAGGTCAATTATTAAATATAGTCGAATAAATGCCAATAAGCATGTTTCTACAATAATGCCTGTTCAGTAAAGTGTTACTAGTTTTTGGTTAGGGCTTATTAATTTCTTAATAATCAACAAGTCATTGTTCTCTCTTATTGATTAGGGTAATAGGACAACAGGAAAACGTTCCTATATTATGTTCATAGTTTTCTCGAATTTTTAATTCGAGTTGTCCGATTTCAGTTTTAGGCAGTTTAAATAATGAAGTAGTAAGTACCCAAAAATTCTTATCGGTCTATCATAAAATCAGTAACATTTTTTTCTAACCTTATTTCCCTACCTTTATTTTGTAATTCACATCTTCAACTTTTAGATTCCACTTTTTTATAATTTTTTATGCTAAAAAATAAATATGTCTTATTCTCAAATTTGTTACTTGTTTTCATCGACATTACGATGATTATAAAAAGGTTTTGGTGTTTGTTGATTATTATGTGTCGAGGGTCAGTAGGTCAATTATAAAATGTTAAAAACGTATTTTTACTCTTTACTAGTTGTCTGTTGGTCGTCCTTTTTATAATTCAGAATTTTTATTTTTTTCTTATATAATTTGCCGTCACAGTGATAAGTATCATATATTTTTCAGTAACATTTTTCACATTACCAGGCAGATGTCCTAATCTAGCATATGTGATATATCGCCTTCCACTCCCAATAATCTTCCAAAAAAGGAAGTTTGCCCGAATAACATGTTTTTAGTTTTCTCATAATGCGTCTAATACGCTTAGACTATTACTGCGAAAATAAATTTAAAGTGCAACGGACACCAGCAAATGATGATCATAGGAGGAAATAGAAAAGTATATTATAATATTATTTCAGACTACTCGTGTGACATAAAAAAAACGATAATAAATTTTAAGGCAATCCGAGGGATGCTTCCCGCTGGAGTACATTTAGTAATTAATAGTAAGTCAAAAGACGGTGGCTTCACGCGCAGACTGAGACTGCAAGTGTAATCGAAGGGGAAAAAAAGCGAAATTCGCGGATGCAACGAGTACAAATGACAATCGTGAGTTGACTACAGTATGCATCGTGCAACAGACAAGCACATTATTAGAGTCCGATCCGTACGACGATATTACCCAACAACGAACGCATCAACAACAAGCCGAAAACAGGAAAGAACCTGCGACGAAAGTTAAAACCAATAAACCACTCGCGTAACAACTTGGCGCAAGTTTAGCTGAGATAAAATTTGCAAAGATCATCCGCGGTCTCCGGCGGTGTGGTCAAGGTTGTGGCAGGAATGTGGGGAGGGGGAGAAGAACCGATTATTCGAAGGACTTTTTTTCAATTTTCACTACGTCCTAAAGAATCGCTAATTTAATAAACTGATGAATTATTAGGTGCGCGTGTCAACCGGGGTATTGTATTAGTGAAGACCGGCCACGTTGTAGAGAGAGGAAAAAAAAGTTGGACGAGTTACCCATCCTACCGACAAGTTCTCTGCTGGAGAACATTTTAACAAATAGTATTTCGGCTACCCGACTCTACGCGGCTAAGCGCCCTAAAAAATCGGCCTACGTCCCTGCGAAGTTGTTTCTGATTTCGTCGTCGCGGGCTTCGGGCCTTCGGACAGCGCAATCGAAGGGGTGAAAAAAAAACTCACTTAAGCCGGGAGACGCTCTCACACCGGCGAACACGAAAGCCGTCGTTGTCGTCGACGTCGTCCGTCCATTTCTTCAAGAAAAAGAATATTCGAGAAGGTCGCAACGTCGAAAACGCATTTTCGAACGCGAAACGCTTCGGCACACGCGGCAAAATCGACGCTATTTGGCGAAGAGATGGCCGAAAATCCGGCTTCGCAGTCACGGAAGTGGGAAGGGCAAAAGTTGAGAACTTGTACGGTGCAGCAGCTGCATAGTTATACGGCTAGAGCAGCCGCCAGAGCTGCGATCGGTGTTTTTACGCGTGCAAAATTGGGCAATCGTCGGCGTGTGTAACGGCTGCTGACGTCACGTGCGTCGACGTCCACTCAAATTTTGTAAAAAAGAAAAATCTAAA
>WOFM01000444.1:1970340-2054285 GCA_011428145.1 Ericerus pela | reverse complement strand
CCGATAGGCACTAAACTTGTTTCAAACCGACTCCTATATGAGAATTATTATTATGAAAATTTCACCCATATCCGTTTTGTAGTTTTCTTAAAAACGTGAATACAAAATTTGATGATATATATATATGTGTGTAACCGTTAAAGTGTAAAATTCAGTTAACTCATGAAAAAACTAGTTATTTCATGAAATAACGAGTCATTTTAGGGAAAGTACATACTAATTTTATTTTTCACACATTACGTAGGGAATTAGAAGAATAACTAGTATTTTCGTATATTAACGAGTCGCAATCTGTTATATGTAATATGAAATTAAATAAACGACAATTTTTTTGGCTTCTTTGCCCTACCATAGAATAATGCTATACCCTTAATTACATTATACACAATTAATACTTTCTTACTAAAACTTTTTTTCTTATTTTTTTAACCAAACATCCAAATTCTAAAAACGGTACAATTATATTTTATGTCAGCAGTTCTAAACCTGAGGTTCACAAAGGGGCCCAGGGAATTCAAAATCAGATTCTTTGGAACAAATTATTTTAAATTTATGTTCTGATTTTCCAATTATGAATGCTAGGTATTGGTTCTTGTGCTGGAGGATCCATAAGTAAAAAAATTTCGGAACCACTATTTTAGACATTATTTTTTGTTTAGGATGAATTTGTTATTCATTTTTTTACCAGGGTTTAAAAAATAATAAAAAAAATTGTCAAGTTAATTATGATTTAAATAATTTTTTACTGATTACAAAAAAAAAAAACTCAACATAAAGAAAAACTAAGACATGAAGCTCAACCGCCGGGACAAGGGGACCATTACCTCAAACTAGGACAATCCCGTTTAAACCAGAACACATGGTAAGCCTAATCTTAGGTATCTTTCATCTTCAACCTGGATTTTACACTTTTCCCATAGGCGGCCGTTAATTCATGAAATAACTAGTTAGTGTATTATCGTCCAATATTATACACTTCAACTGATCGTAATAAGCATTTTATGAAATAAATGGCTATTTCATGAATTTATGGATATCATACTTTAACGGAAACATAATTAAATATAAATGTCACAGTCAATTTCCAAAATCAGCCTTTATCGAAAATGCCTAGGCACTTACTATTTTACGGTCAAATTCTATAACAAATTGGCATTACAGCTTTTTACTGAATGAAATTAGCCATTATATATTATAATGAGCATCCTCTTCGGCATTTTCTACAATTTCATTATAGACTTTGGCCCTGTTTTATCAACATTATTTGTTAGTCAAAATCAATAAACCATCAAATACTAATATTGAAATTAATTCAAACGTATTATTAATAAATATAATATGGAAAATTTCAGTAATTTCAAGCATTTTTATTTCATCTCAATAAATTGTCCTGTATAGTATCAAACGAAAAAAAAGTTTGAAATGACTAAAATTTTTCCATATTATATTCATTCATAACACGTTTCAATTAATTTGACTATAAGTATTTTGATGGTTTATTGATTCTGACTAACGAATAATAGAGAAAAAACTTGACCAAATTCTATAATCATAGAAAATGTCAGAGAGTGATGCGTATTATCTATAATGCCTTATTTCATTCAGCCAGAAGTTATAATGCGGATTTATAATAACAGAGGACCGCACAATAGTAAATGTTTAGGCAAATATTCCGAAAAGGATGATTTTCGCATCTGACGGCGACATATAAAAATTAATTTCTTTTTTACGTCGACGTGGGGAACATCGAAACGAGCGCCCAAATTAACGAAAAGAAATGAAAATTTCCAGCAAACAGAAACACACCTAAAAATATTGTTTTTAATCGTCGAATCTTCAATTAATTACCATCCATTTTACGACTGTTCAGGAATCATAAAATGAGATTTTCCAGTAGGCCACTCGCTCCTTAATTTTGTATACAAAAATTTTAAGTGCATCGAAAAGCATAAGAACTATTATTTTATAAGTTCTCATTTTTTCTGCTAGCCTGAAGAATTTAATTTAATGGACAGCGATTTATAAATAAATTACTTAAAAAATGAATTCTCAAAAATACGTTTTTTGTTAAACGTGTTAAACTGGCTCCACCACCATGGTGTCATGTCCGAAACTTCGAAATAAACATAAAAACAAAAAAACAAAAACAAAAAGAAGAAAAACAAATTAATTTCATGAATTATTTATGTAATTCGACCAAATAATCTTACTGTCCAGGCAAATCGGCTTAAAAATGCCTTAAAAGGGAAATAATTGGAATAAATCTAAATTTTGGTACAAACGTCGGTTTTACCATCATTAGCAACCAGTTAAAGAGCCCCAATGCGAAGAACTTCGGCTTTCCCGCAAGAGGGTTAAAATGGTGGCGCAAAGCTGTTTTTCACATTCAATCACTTAATTTTCATTTGAGCGAAAAATTGTTCAAACAAAATTGAAAGAAGAGTAAAAAATCCAAGAAAAAATATTCCACAATTTGTTTTATCAGGCGCATAGTTTTCGTATAAATCACCATAGAAAATACCTATTTTTCTGTTAATACTTATTTAAAACAGTAAACACATGCAGTGCAATGCATACACACTAAATACCGAAACTATATGAGTTGAGTTCGCCAATAACTTTATACACAATGGTATAGACCGACATGTGAGGTAAAATTCTCCCCCCCAACTGATTTTTCATTTGATTTCGTACAAGATACAGACTATGTACTTGTAGTCTGTATCAGTTCGTCTTCTGAAATGCGAAGTAACCGATGAGCACCATTTACGGGTTCGAACAACAAAATCGGTGATCGTTGCACACTGAATGGTTCATAATTAAATAGAAACGTGTATTTCGTCGATTTCTACCCGCATAATTTCAAAATTCGAGTCGACAAAAGCCTATCATAGGTCACACGATTAATGCGCTTTGATATTTCGTCGAAAAATTTACCTCCTAAACAATGCTAACTATACAGTGTAATACTGTAGACCGCAGCTTTAGGTTAAGAATAATAAATAATAGATGGAAAAACGGTGTTTAAAAAATAGGTAAGTACCTAATTGTTGGTTTTCGTCGTCATCGTCGTACACAAAATAATAAATACGTAGGTACTTGAAAAATGACATCAATCGGTTACTAAGAAGCTATAAATTCTCGATCATTCATGCACAAGGGGAGTCACTTAATAATGTGATATTTATCTGTCTACTGAACAAAAGAAAGTACGAATACTTTTTCAAGTAAGATTATTCGCTTAGGCGACTTTCGGCGGCACACGCGCAGCGCAGTTTAATTTTCGATTAAAAAAAACAATGCCCAAGGTCACAAATTTTTAGCTATAACTAGGTACTCAGCACAATGAACGAACGTACCTCCAAATTCGGTCAATGTATCCGCTCGTAAGGTGTATTTCGGAATTTGTTCCTCCAACAAGCTAACAATTTCTACTTCTGGGAGCTCACCGCCGCTGCACACTTCTGTTCAAAAAAATAAAAATAAAATAAAATAAAATTAGCATTTTCACACAGACATTGAAGAGAAAAAATTAAAATACCTTCAACATCCGAAGCGAAAATAGAAATATAGAATAAATGAATTTTCAATTTAATGGATTCAAGAGTGCGAAGGACGTTCCCACCCGCTGAAAAATATAACTCCATCGTCTGGTAAGACTGAAATATTTTTTGTTCAAAATCAAGTAATATTTCACCCACGGATTGACTAACGAAACAAATATTAATTCTACAGCCCGGTAAAGTCTTCAACGATTACGAGAAGCCTAATTACAGGATGCCTACAAGCAGACTAGCAAATGAAGATTTCAACGTCGCATCGCCATCCGCTAAATCTTCGTGCCTAGCCTATTATTGTAACATATTTATAATGTAGTATCAACTAACTCGTAATGGGCCATATTCTTAGTCTCAAATTATGTATTCACTCAACGCTAAGGGTATTTAACCAGGTGAATTCACTTAACTGACCTCATGACCACACTTCAACCCCTGAATATTCATACTCAAGTGGAAAAAATGACGTTCAAAAAATATCGAAACAAGTAAGTACACTTATTCGTCTCCTTGGGCAGTTCACGCAAGTGAACTGAACACTCAGAATATGGCCCATTGAGCTACGAGCGATAAATCTGAAAACGAGGCTGCAAACTCATACGAAGAAAGTTTACAACTTCCATCGTGGATGCAACTTGAAAACCTAACTCGGGTATTTTTAATTCGAATTTTAAGCTCTTCAAGTCAGCAACTTGGATGAAAGTGTCATAAAACCACTAAAAGGATACAGCTATACAGAATTAGCTTTCATTGTGCAACAATATGTCATTCGTCAAATGACGGCCAACGTAAAATTTCATGAACGTATTTGTCTCACATTATCGTTGAATTACTGTATAATCTCTGACATCGTTTAGGTATCTATGTGAATAGTTTTATTAATTTTACGATATAAGTATCGATGCTTTGTTCTAATAGACACGTTCATTTAAACATTCTTTTCACTGAAACTCTACATAAAATTATGAATAAAATTGTACCATTTCGCATCAACGAAAATTTGAGAGGAACTACTTCAGCCAGATTTTAATTTCTTCGCCATTCTGTCGGAAAAAAATCATTTATTCTACCTATTTGATAATTATTGTGGTGTTATATTCGAAACATTATCATTTTGTGGAAATAAAATTACGGGATCTATAAGACTACGACGTGCAGAGCTCCAAATAAGAGTTTCCTAAACACAATAAACATTTTTACTTTATGAGCAAGGAACGGCTTCTAACTTTTTTTTTTTTTTTTTTTTTTTTTTTTTTTTTTGCATCGGTTATTTGACAGACGTTTTCCATTCGAGATCTCAGATGATCTTGCAAGTGAACAAGATCGAGCTAACATAATCAAGGAAGATACATAGTTAACAAGTTCAAGTTGAATTTCTTAAACGGATGTGAAGAAATAAGTAATTAAAGGATCGGAAAAGAATTATTAGTTTTTTGATTTTTGCTAATGAATTTCTTTCTATCGTTTCAATACCTAGTGATAGTTTCGTACCTACACAGAATTCAAGCAAATGTTATACCTGATGAAGTGGTGGACAGAAGAGTCAGTAGTTGACAAAAAACCTTCGATCATTTAGTATTGGATACCCAGCAGCTCTATCTCACCAATGTTAACGAAACGAGTAATCATTCCGAAACAGTTAAATGGACATGGGTTTCATTGCACATGCGCAGTAGGTCTTTTTTCGTCTGTATGCGAAGCCGTAACAGATTTACAATACCAACAGAATGAAAACAAACGCAAAAAGACCTACAGCACATGTGCAATAAATCTATGTTCATTTAGATGTTAACACGGATTTCCATGTTTACCTGGGAATCTAGCACTAAATCAAAAACTCTAGTGCAGCAGTACTTCGCAAAAAAACCCAGTTCGCCAATTTATATCTACAATTCAAAAAATAGACACTAAACTCCAATCAGACCTGGTCCGATACAATTGAATATAAAAAAAACAGAAATTCTGAATTACAAATAGGACAACTAAAAGATAACTATTAAAGAGTAGAAATACGTTAACATCTTATAATTGACCTACTGACCCTCAACACAGTAATCAGGGCCAGCCACAGGATTTCCTCAAGGGTTTGTTTTTTGTTTTTTGCTACCTAAGGGTAAATTCAAATTTTTATTTTATTTTATGAGCCTTGGGATTTTTAAGATTTCCTTCTTAGATATGGACCCTCTTTCTTGTAAGAAAAATTATTTAAAAAAGTTTAAAAATGAAAATTGAACAAGTTTATTTGAAATTAAAAGTTTTATACATTTTTTAAAATAGTAAACGACGAGCTTTTTCTGAAAATAAGCGCAATGATGGTTGAATTTCAGTGGCAGACCTGATTTGGTTGTATTATTCATAATTAAAAATAATACATGAGATTACTTGGTACTAGTCTTGTTTTTGTTTTTTAATTTTTTGTATCATGTGGTTGAACCCCCAAAACCCCCCTTTGTGTGGCTAGCCCTAGTAGTAATCAACTAACATCGAAATCTTTTTACAATCATCATAATATTGATGAAAATCAGTAACAAATTTGGGAATAAGACGTATTTATTTTTTAATAGAAAAAATTAGAAAAAAATGAAATTTAAAAATTGAAGACATGGATTACAAAATAAAGGTTGGGAAATAAGGTTAGAAAAAAATGTTACTAATTTTATGATAGACCATTGAGAATTGTTTTTTGTTTTAAAAAAAATAAAAATAACCACCTAACCTCATCTCCCACTAGGAGATAAAGGTTCAGAGTATCGATAAAATAAGTCAGTCCGAAGTCTGCAAAAAATATGACGGTAAATTGGATGATGAACAGAAATAAGTTTGTACGCAAGTGCCACTAATTCAACCATAATTACTTATTGTACGCAACGCAAGTGTCACTTCCGTATTTGTCACAACACCGGAACACTCAGACACAGGAAAAAAAGAATGGCTCCTATTAATTCTTCGGCTATATCACCAACTGAATATCTAAGCAGAGGAAAATAAAAATACAGACCGAGCTCAAACCATTTGTCAACAATTTTCTATCTTTTTAACGTAGCATACGTATTAGGCCACATAATTCCGTGAAAATTGACCAAAAAAATATTTTTTGAAGTATTCGTTGATATTAGATTATTACTAGGCCATATCGTAAGAGTCGTATTTTAAAATAATTACGTAGAAAGAGGAATAAAGGCCTCATCATGATATCAGGGAAAATCACGTATTATTCATCAATAGAAAGCTTAAGAAAATCAACACTTCCAACCAAAAGATTTAACAACAGTCAAAATTGTCGATTCTAATTAATCTTGCACACAATAAAATAAAGATTCAAGCAAATTTTCTGCTTCTATATTTTTTGTATTTCTACCAATGATTTCAGCGATATTTTCCTCTCATTTTCATAAAAATTTCCTAACAGTAAAAAATTACCATCATACAGTGCATTTTTTTAGTTCTCAATAGTTGTTTTCCTCATTTCACCACAGACCGATTCTGTTAAATTCAATGCAAGAGGTAGAATATTTTCTTCAGACTCGAGAGCACAAATAATGGACAAAAATGCAATTAAGCGCACTTATCAACTTGGTCTGTCGTCACTACTACTTGTAAATAAGGGAATCGTTTCCAAAAAACTGATGACATTGAACTCGATGCATAACACTCGTACGGCCATATGAAACACGAAAAATTGGCAGTCGTGCAAAAAAAAAAAATTAAATAAATACATAAAAACAAAATTTTTTGCCAAACAGATTCCATTCATAATGAAATAAAGCTGTCGAAAAAAATGGATTTCTAGCTGTTAATCTCAGCGATATTCGTTAAAAAAAATTAATTTATAATAATCGGCAAAATATAAGACGAAAACACATACATACGAATGAATTAAAAAAGAACTACAACGGTCACATATAAGCCAATGAATATTTAAAGCAATAATAAAATTTTAAACCACTAAGTAGATCAAAAATGTTAACACCGTCAAAAAAATATACTGGAGGTTTGCATATAAACTCATTTCGCCAGAAAAGAGTTGATGAAGTAAAGTAGAGAAAAATTTTTTAGTACAACCCACAAAATATTAATATCCTATATTCTATCCTATTCCATAGTATACTACACATATCCTATCCTTTACTATAATATCAGCGACAATTGTATGCATGTATCATATGTGTATGTATTTATATATGTGTGTGGGTACGCATGTATGTAAACGCGTTCTGAATAACTAGACCACCAATATTGTTGAAATTCACAGCCTAGGGTAAGTCTCTTTACTACCTGGTATGCGCATGCACGTGATAAAATACAGACGTCCATTTTTTGTTATTAGCAGGTTTTTCTTTTTTTGCGATAATGTGTTTGAATATATATAAATAGTACCTGGTTCACCGAGCTTAGCTCGGATGGGGAAAACCACAACAGAAAAAATTTTACTAATTTAAATATTTTCTTAGTCATAATCATGATAATCATACGCAGCCTAGGCCTAATTTGCTAATAGAACCTTTCCTACCCGTTAATTTTAGCTACCATCACAAAATTTCATCCTTAAATGTTATTATCACTTTTACTGATAGATAGATTAAGATGCTTATATCTCTGTTCAACTAATTTTCTCAAATTTGAGACCTATCTAGATTGTTTTCTCACACTAAAAAACTTCTATTCTGTAATTTTCAGACACTTTGTTAGTCTAGTTCTTCCCATAACCACATACATACATACATACAATTACTGCTCGTATTTAATAGTAGTACCTGGTTCACAGAGCTTTGCTCGGATGTGGAAAATGAGAAAATTTTATTAATTTTAATTAAGCTGGAGAATTTTGGCAATATCAGGTATATCCTTCGATATTATCATATTCATATACCTCCAGAATTTTAAGATCACAATATTTAACTCATACTTCATTGGTCATAAATCATAATAATCATAAACAGTTTAGGCCTGGCAAAATTCGGTAACAAAATCTTTCTTATTCGTTATTTTTAGGGTTAATCTATTTTTCAGCGTTTGTTGTTATCACTTGCTACTGATGGATAGATTGAGATGCTCATATATTTATTCAACAAATTTTATCAAACTTGATACCAATGTAGATTGTTTTTTTGTACCCAAATACATTGAAACTGCAATTTTCAGCAACATCGTCGATCTAGTTCTTCATTAGGCGTTTATATACACATATATACACATACACACATACCCATATACAATTATTGCTCGTATTATAGAATGGGATTTTGACGACAAATCAAAAGGAATTCACCCACAAATTCTCTTTGATTCAGCGTTGAGTTAATGCCGTTAAATTAACACGGATTCATTGACAAATCGTTGATTCATTCACAAATTAGTTTTAATTCAACAGCAACATTTCAACGACGAATCAAAGAGAATTCATCAACAAATTTTCTGATTCAGCGCCGAATTAATGCCGTTAAATGAACACAGATTCATCGATCAATCGTTGATTCATTCACAAATTAGTGTTAATTTAATGGCATTATTTTGTAGGCTGATCGAAGGGAATTCATCCACAAATTCTCTTTGATTCAGCATCGAGTTAATGCCGTTAAATTAACACGGATTCATTGACAAATTGTTGATTCATTCACAAATTAGTTTTAATTTAATAGCAACATTTCAACGACGAATCAAAGAGAATTCATCAACAAATTTTCTTTGATTCAGCGCCGAATTAATGCCGTTACATGAACACAGATTCATCGACAAATTGTTGATTCATCCACAAATTAGTGCTAATTTAATGGCATTATTTCAACGACAAATCAAAGGGAATTCATCCACAAATTCTTTTTGATTCAAAGCCGAATTAATTCTGTTAAATTAACACTGATTCATCGACAAATCGAAGGGAATTAATTTGTTTGTCCATGAATTCCTTTCAATTTGTTGTTGATATTAAGTAATATATTTGTGATGAATTTATATCGTAACCAATTGGCCATAAACTACAATAGATTTGGTAATAAATCATCAGCTATTTTCAATATATATGTCACTTTAATGGATTCAGATATTGCAGGTTGTAAGACATATCAGTGGTAGAACAGATGCAATCCTGCATACTTAATCCTGTTTCATTAACTGTGATTTTCACTAACAAAGACCACTGCAAAATGAAAAAGTATACAACATGAATTCTCTTCGATTCATTTACATCGCAACCAGTTGGCTAAACTACGACATATTTAAAATTGAAACACATAAATTTTTTTACCGTGCTATAGTGAGATAGTCCAGATATAAAAAACTCACAACTTACATTATTTTATGATTCGCAGAGGCTCAGAATATAATTAAGAATTGAAAGAAGAAAGAAAGTAAAACAAATAAAATGCTGAAAATGATAGCTAACAGAGTTAATATATTAAATTAAATATATACTTAATAAACATGGATATGATGGATTTGAAAATAATAGTTCCTATAATAATTTTCAACGGTTTATTGAAGACAGTTTCTGTCTATCTGAAAGCCAAAAAGTGAAATTTGTTTGTGATTCATTGGATTCAATTGTAACATTAAAAGTTATCATTATCAATCACCATATCGCTGAATTTATATGACTGAAATATGTTAGTGTTGTTAATACGATAATTTAACAAATTTTCTCAAACTTGGGGTATCTAGATACTTTTCTCGTACCAAAAAACCCCTTTATTGTAAATTTCAGCAACACTGTCGGTCTAGTTCTTCGTAAAGCACTTATATACACACATACACACATACCCACATACAATTATTACTCATATTATAGTATAGGATAGGATAGTAAATATGTAGTAATAGTAAACAATGTTCTCGCTAATAACATAAAATAGCTGCTCATCTCTCATCACCCTCATGCGCATACCTGTTAGCAAAGAGCGTTAACTAGTGGTTTTTGAGAATGAAAAAACGTTCTGATATATCCCAAATTTGAGTAAATTCGTTGAACAGAATAATGAGCATATCAGTCTATTTATCAGCAATAAGTAATAACATCTAACGATAAGAAATTCGCATGAACGAACGTTGTTTTTAGATCTGTAATCTTGGTACTATCCAACGAATAGAAAATGTCTCACACTGGATCTTATATCTCAATAATTGATAATCTGACATCGGCTTCTAACCTTCCATAGGAAACCTATATGTACAAACTTGCTACCGTCACCTGTCTGTGAGTAGGTATTTATTATTGAATATTAATGAATTTTGATATTGAAATATTATGATTTTTCAGCGCGTGGTAGTTATCGGCTACTCTATTTTGAAATATTTATCTTCATTTATTAATTTGTTAATGCTGCCAAAAGTTATTTACTCACTCCCACCCTTTGCTCGATGAACCAGGTACTAAATTAATAACATGACAGCACATTTAAACGTCTTTTTTTAACTTCTAAAGGTAGAATTCACATATCTTGGAAGCCGAATGTATTTTTCACAAAACACTGAGCGTTATTAAATCACAATTATTTACAGAGTATATATGGTTATAATTTTTTACGGTTGAAATGAATAATCCACAAGAATATTCTAGATAACTCTTTATCTATTCTCACAAGCGTATAATTTCTACACTCGTATCTGGTTTAACTATACGCACACTACATTTTAGTAAAAATTCCTTTTTATCCGACAACATGAAAGTTTACGAAGCAACGACTGAATATCAGCAGAATTTCTTTCGAATAGTAACTATAGGCGGACTCTGAGAGCGAGCTGGGCCCGTCCAAAACTAAAGTTGGCCCATCTTAAAGAAATTGACTTTTTTTCAAAATCTTTCTTTTTCAGCCTGTACACTTAATAAACCCTCCCAAAAGGTCAAAAGAAACGTTGTAGGTACATGATTGGTAAGCAATAACCACGATACTACAAAAAATACGGTCTCGTTACAGGACACAAAACATACCAACAAATTATTTTATCAATTTTAAAATGCCCGTCCTCCAAAGATGAATTCTGTATAAGACCTAAGGAGGAAGATGGAGGTTGACTTCATTACTTTTTAGTTGAAATTTTTCGGCCCACTCAGATAGTTTGAATAAAGTACGCCTATGAAAGCAACTGCAAATGAAAATCAAAAAAAATGAAAAATGAAAATATATCTTAGAGATTGTGAAAAGGTTGTAAAGAACGTTATTTATCCAAAATTACGATCATCATCATCCTAAGGGTGCTTTCTTTGTGGTTCGCCATACTACATCAGTGGATAGTACACTGAGAAAAGATATAAATGTTACGTAAAAAAATGGTCCACATTTAAAACTAAAGGGGCTGAAGAGCATTAAAATTATTTTAAAAATTTTTTGAATCGTTCAGAGTCTCATATCAATCGAAGAGATCTTATAGAACTCGTGAAGAGAAGCAAAAAACTTCCTCTCCACGTATGGGCTATCCTCCAAATTGAAGAAGTTATGAAAGCTCGAATACTCGGAAAATAAAAATAAATAAAAATTCCTCGAAAACTGCGTTTTTAGTACCATCATCAATCAAAAATTGTAACCCACATCCTGACTCAACAAATGAAACGAGAAAGTGATGCGCCTTCCAGCAAGTTGTAAGGAAGAATTTGGCATAAAATTTTTTTCTTTTCTCGATATACTATCCACTGATGTAGTTTGGAGGTCCACTCAGAGATCACCCAGTATATAATCATAAATATTCTATCTATATATTTAATAGGCAAGCAGCTTTTGACGAAAAACGTCTTTCAAAGAGGGGAACCTCATAAAAAAATTCAACAACCAAAATTATGACGTCATCATTCCTCCCACATCTGAAAAAATTTCCAATGCTAAAATTTTAATGTGCACAATTTACACGGCAAGGCTAGTAAATATATTTTTTTAATTTTTTATAAGGTAAGTAAAAATTAATAAGGGATTCATCACCAATGAAGTTAGCCAAATAGATTGACATACTGAAATTTTCAATCAAACTGTAGTCTACACATACATGGAGTCAACAACAATGAAAAAAACAGCAGTTTTATTGTATACATTTATAAACACATAGTGTTCGTATAATTTTTCAAGTCATTCATTCCCATTATAGGAGACAATGTACGCGTAGGCACGAATCATGATATATATGATATAGATATTGTGATTAGTCAGGCATTATTCATAATGTCTACTATGATGGTGCAAAATAATAAAAAATGCTATAAACCCGGCATTGTGAATAATGCCACACAATTTTGGGCAGTTTGATGAATTGTGAAAGAAACTTGATGCAATGTGCAAAATTTATTCACAAATCATTCACTTATTACTGCAATTCTGATTTCTTTCACAATTTTTTTTTAAGATGCTACATATTTTATACCTGCAGCCTCCTTTACAGCCACACCGACTACAATCCTGAGGCCTCCAGATAACAATGACAAAAAGCTATTTGTCTTATTCTTATCACATTTTGTATTTTATCCTTCATCATTTATTGTGGCAGTTAGGTTTTAGTTTACAGCAACTGACATATTCGAATCGTCTCGAGACAGACAACCTAAGGTGACGAGCATTTCGAATTTCATTTCTCGGTGAAAGTTTAGCATCATCATTGTCGGTCCTTTTCAAGATAGTCTCCGAATAAACGCTGACTAATTTTTCAGAATCCTAGCTTCAACTACAATCCAAACATGACTTTATGAGGAGTACAGTTTATGTCTGTATAGTGAGATGGGTCTACATGCAATTATATTATCACTTTTTCTGATCAGATAGTAGCAGTATGCATAACAACCTGTCAGAATGATTAATTATCAAAAGAAACCTGGATTTTATAACACTACTCAATTTTGCTGGCCATAATGCATAATAACCACAATTATCACTTTCCCCATAACATATAGCCCAGACTACATATTTGTTGAAAATCTCAATAAATATTCTAATATATTTGCTATTTCTATGTTTATATATATTTTCGCCTTCCCAATAAGGAAATAATAATTCACATTATTATGATTTTGAAGAAAAATACCATTCTTTACCACCCTGTATCTCAGCCTCTACGATAATTATGAAGAAAATGTAGAGAAACTTCCATTTTCCAAATTTTATGTACATTATTTGCATACTGAAGTTTTTCTTCAATAATAAATCACTTAGTTATCGATAAAAATATGAATTAATAACTAAAAGTAGTCACACCTCTGAGGCTCTCCTGGTGGAAGTACAAGATATGGGGAAGAGAGCATTTTATACGCTTTTATTTTACTCACTGAATTTGTTGAAGTACACCGGATGACCAACTTTAGCGCTGCTCTTACGTGTTGCGACACACGCATACATACACTTATATCTGTTTTTATCAGTTGTTTTTTCAATTTTTGTTTGTTTCTGTCTCGGAAAAAAAGTGAGAAATTTTATTTTCTCTTTCGCCGTTATTTTCTTCTTCAAATTATAAAAGCGTAGTTTTTAAGAATTCGTTTTTAACCTAACTTATTCATCACAGATTCAGAAGCCTATCCTTCGATACTTTTAAGTTTTGGCGTAAAACTTGAACATCAATCAATACCATTGCAACTTATTTTCTAACCTTATTTTATTAGGCTAAAAAGAATCGTGTATGAACATTTCACATTTTCAGCAACTGAATCGAGTAAAAATTTACCACACCGCAAGGACCATTCCGCCTTTTTCAACAACCATCAAGAAAATCTTCCCCAAGACTACCTTGAAAACTCTTCGGTTCCAAAACGCAACAGAGGCAGTCGATGGCCCATCTTTACGTTTCTATACAAAATCTACGACTAATCTACCTGACTGCCACAACTCCAACACCGCCTCCTCTTTCTGGCTCAAACGTCTTTGCTTGCTAAGACGTTTAAACAGGCAAGTATCCGACCACGGGAACATAATCCACACCTTAGTCCAGCGAGAATGTGTCCTCGAACACAAATAAAACGTTAAAGGAGTGACGGACACTGATGACGGTCACACAGGCGTCATGTTGCATGCGAATCACACAACGTTCACGACACACACTGATAATAAAAATGAGTACGGCCACCGAGCACTAAGAAAATACTACCGAATATGAAAGACGATTCGCTTAAATATATAAAACGTAGCAGCATCGAGCGGTTCGAGGGAGTGAAATGCATAGACGAAAACAACACAACCGTGAACAGAGGGAACAAATTAGATAAAATTATCTATTGAAGATCAAAACAAACTTATAGGTTACCGAATTCGGCACTCTATATCTGACATTTTACGTCATTGACAATAAGACCATAGGATGTTCAAAAATAAGCAAATGTATAATTGGAGTAAGTCCAACATTTTTTTCAGGCCCCATTACGTACAACGCTAAATCTGTAGCAATTGAACACTTGGTACAATTGTACTCGGCTGTACTGTATTTGCGAGAGACATCTCACAAACGCACGCTTCGGAGGCGAAAACATTTTGAAATTTATATCCGGAACATGAATGAATTCACGACACAAATGTCTCGAATTTGTAACATACACCGCGCAAACTGCATACGACCGCCGCCGAATACGACTTACATTATATATGTCTAATGAATGAACTCATGTCCAGATTCATAACTTTCGAATGATCTTCAACATTCGGGAAGTTTTTTTAAAAATTTATTTCAAAAAATAAAGATGTCAAACTTCAAGACGAAGAAAATTCGAATACGACTACTAATTTTCAAGCTTCTACTCATGATGGCCACGAACGTTCCTTACAGTTCTGAGACTGATGCTAGAAAAAACAAACTCAGTCCTGCGTTGGACCACAAAATTTTCAAGATATTTCAACGATGACTTTCGTGAAAATCACTCTTCAAACAATCAATAAAAGTATCAACAATTATCCGAAATTGTGTTCAACAGTTGCTGAAAATCGTGAAAACAATAAGCTCCCTGTGAGAGAAACATGTGGGGATTACCGACTACTCGTATGAGGTATAGGGACTTGTACACCTTAACGACAATCGCAGCCAAAAGTCTCACTCATTATTCGTCTGCATGACGTTCAACAAATTCAATACACACTTGTACATTCTTACCTGTATGTACAGTCGGGTAAAATACAATATTTATACTGTGACTAATTGGCAGATAAAGATCTCGGAGATGTGGAATGGTATCAAACGTCTTACGTCATTTCTTATCAGTAACTAATAAGTAACAAGGTAATGAGATTATGCAATTTCATACATATATATATGTGCGTCTATGAGCGTGGGCTAATCTACTATATAAACTCATGAAACTGGCTACAAAATCACCAGTGTTCACCCAGATTTTGGCTTCCCCATACATAAATACAAAGTGGTAGAACACGCAAATAACTGTTGGCTACCTTCTTGTTGAGAACACTTCTTCACAACAAGGTATTCCCTCAGTTATTACAATTACTATAAACTTAACCAATGCAGAACCCTGCATTTTTTAGATGGAAGATACAGATTACAGAATTATTAACAAGTGAAGTTGATCTTTTTCCCGAACGTACATTCAAAAATAAAAATCTACAAAATAAACAAAAATACACATTTCAGGCGGTATGCCTACTGAAATAGTTACATTCCAGATATCATGGAATTCCCCTTGACAGAAGCAGACAAATACTCGTGGTTTTTCAGAAAAATTAAAAATGGGTTTGGAAAAATTAAAAACCAAATCATAGATCACATTATGGGTGGTATGAAGATAGGAGATGATAAACCATCTATCTTCCTTGTCATACTAAGGGAAAAGGCTGACAATATAGTAGCCCCTTCAGTGTTTGGAAACCAGTTTTGTAAACAATTACCACACAATGTTAGGCAATATGTAGCTGCTGTAGGTTCCACAGTAGTCAATATGTCTTCTGACCTAGACCATCTTGCCAAGAGTGCAGATAGTGCACTGGAACAATTGAAAACAAAAAATTTAATTGGACCTGTGGGGACTCAACGGTATGAGGTAAGGGGCTTGCACCCCTCGACGACAGTCACCGCCCCAAAGGGCAGGCTAACTTATTCGTCTATATGACGTTAAACAAAACACAAAATACGTTCGATCGTAATTACCTGCAGGTACATGCAGGTAATGTACGAGTACCGAATCGTGACATCACCGAACAATGTCACGATCCGTACACGAACCGGCCAGCCATCTCTTATCATGGTAGGGGATGATTCGACCTGGCCGCCCTCACTGACGTACGTATTTTCATACGTACATGTGTTTGTGTGCGCACGAATAAGCAATATAAAAACCACCCGAACCGGCTCTAAAATTGCCAGTGTTTGGTCTGGTTCTGGCTTATCCATACGCTTGTATGTAGTGGCAGAACACGCTTAAATTCTGTTGAATTTCCTTCTGGTGAGAATATCTCTCACGACAAGGTATTCCACAGTGGTGACCCCAACGTGATTTTTGGCTACGTCGTGAGGTGTCTTAGGCGCTTAGGCGCTATTACAAAAAGTGGCGCAGTGCGCTGGCGAGATACTCGCTTGCTCGGCAAATTAAAAATATTTTTTGCAGACTAAGAAACCTTTTTGGTCGTCGAAGTAGAGTCTGCTGAAGTGGGAACTTATACCCCTCTCTTTAAAATATACAAACAAAGAGAAACAAGACAGTAGACCTGGAGGAAGAAGGTTGGACTCATCCCCCAACTCCCCCGACTTCGACTCAACACTCTACGGATTTAGCAAATATAGAAGAAGGCCCTCAACACCCAGAAATAGCACAACTGGGAACTGCAATAAATAAAGAAGAACTAGCAGTCAAAACATTGAGAAGTGGTCGAACTTTAAGCCAAAGTTCTGACCCAAAAACACCTATCCTACAAACACAGGAGCCAGTGTTTTTGACCAGCAAGGAGGGAAGTAGTACTGTGGAATACGCTTGTCACCAGAAAGACACAGCAATGGTTCCACCACCAACTGAAAACCCACAACCATCGCAGGGAGGTAGTAGTCAGCCGCAGCTGACACCCGAAGTTGTGGCGCAGATTTTGCAACTTTTGCAATTGCAGCCAGGACAGAACCCCAACTTCTACAGACAAAGGATAGACATCCCGGAATTTCTGCCGAACGAGGTAGAATTATGGTTGACACTATTGGAAGGCAGGTTCAAGACAGAAAATATAACTCTGAACCAGCGGTATATACACATCTGTGGAGGCATGCCCCCGCAGATAATCCGTCACATTCCGGACATTATGGAATGCCCTTCGACAGAAGATGACAAATATGCCTGGTTCGTCAAGAAAATCAAGAATGTATTCGGAAAAACCAAAAACGAAATTGTGACGTCCCAAAATGATAGTCACATGTTTATGAAATTTGTTTAAAATTAGAAATGATGAAAGAGGTGAAATTTTGAAGAGACAGCCCAAGATCGCAGATCGCAAGAAATACTAATATCCTAGATCAGGAAGGGAAAACGGCGTGAAACAAGCTAGCCTACATACTACTTAAAACCATGAGGTCTTGCCTCATGGTACCTCACACAACTCCCCATAGTTTATTATTAAAGGGCCCTAATTCAAAGAGAACGATCTTCTTTACATTTTGATTATCAATTAAATGAAACACCATAATTACCGGGTATTATGACCAAGTGTTTGAAAGTTCTTGTCTCTGATGTTAAAGATCCGTATGTTGAATTGTTCTGGTTTTCATGGTGGATCAAACTTACGAAGAGAAGATGTTTTACCGCTTTACATTCCCAGTTCCATAGCGCGATTGTAATGAGCGATGTTAATAAGAACGAAAGAAATTAAAAACGATTCTTTGAATTATAGCAACACCTTTATTCATTTTTATTATTTCATTATTACTTCGGAGACGTGCACAAAAAAACGTACCGATCACTTGGTGTTCTAAGAACGGAGAGAGATGTTTGTCAATTCTCGTCACACTACATATCTCTCTTATCTTATAAAATCAGATCGCCTCCACGTCATTATTCCTATTCAATATTCATCGTTGAGTTCCGTAATTTTATCTACTGTATATTACTAAACATAGGAAAACATGGGGGAATTTTTAGGGAATTGAATTTTAACCAACGATAACGGAACTCAACGTATCATGACTGTAATATAGCGAATTTTTATCTTTTACTATGTGAGTATAGAATATAGACTCCACAAAATTATTGATGATGTGATGGGTGGTATGAAGATGGGGGACGACAAACCCTCGATTTTCATGGCGAAGTTAAGGCAGAAGGCGGACAATATCGTAGCCCCTTCTGTCATAGGCAATCAATTTTGCAAACAACTTCCACAAAGTGTTGTGCAATGCCTAGCCGCCGTTGGTTCGACGGTAATCAATACATCCGCGGATTTGGACTTCCTTGCAAAATCAGCAGATAATGCGCTCGAGTACACCAGGTCGAAGCCGGTGGTCAGTGCAGTATCTGTAGAGACTGGAGAGCTCGCTCAACTTCGAGCCCAAATAGCTCAGTTGACCGAGGAGGTAAAACGGAACAAAAGCCAAGGCTCGACGAAACCCAATAGTAGCTGGCGACAAAGATCCAAAAGCAGAAGCAACAACAACAGCAGCAGTAGCAGAGGACCACAGTCCCGGTTGAGAGACCGCAGATCTAGTTCCGGTAACAGGGGTCAGAGTTCAACTCCCCCTAGAACATCATCTCCCAAAACCCAGTCTCAACACTGGGATGATAAGAGTTGCTTCTTTCACAACCGGTTTGGCGCGGAAGCCACCAAATGAAACAACAGATGCAGATGGTGAGGTAAATCCTTCAACAAGGAGGCGTCAAACTAGAACGAGGGGCCATCTATGCGGCCCAAGACCCCTTGGAAAAATACTCACGCCGCCTGTTCATAAAGGACAGGACTAACAGGAGACGGTACTTAATCGACTCCGGAGCAGACCTGAGCATATTGCCAGTTAATAGAACCCAAAAAGTACTCCCTCCGAAATACTATCTCCGTACTGTGAATGGTCAAAACCTTCCAGCCTACTGACTCGAGACCAGCAAAGTCGACATCGGACTCAGCAAAAATATGACGTGGTCCTTCACGGTTGCAGATGTTCCAAACCCAATCCTGGGTGCAGATTTCCTTGCACATTATGGCCTGATCATTGACCTCAAACACGGCAAATTGATCGATAGTGAATCTAAACATTGTGTGGATGGCAAAACGCATGCTTACAGACTGGACACAAACATATCCAGCTGTACCAAAGTCGACGGACAACTCTTACGGATCTTGTCAGACTATCCTGGAGTCACTCAACCCTCAATTTGCAGGCATCCTACGTACAAACACGACACGGTTCATTACATCGAAACCAAAGGACAGCCTTGCCACGCTAGAGCACGGAGATTATTACCCAACAAACTCAAAGCGGCACGAGAGTACTTCCATCGCATCATTGAGGAGGGCGTATGTCGCCCCTCAAAAAGCTCATGGAGCTCTCCTATCCACATGATGAAAAAAGCAAGTGGAGAGTGGCGAATTGTTGGAGACTACAGGGCCTTAAATGCCATAACAGTTCCTGATCGCTACCCAGTCCCCAACATAATGGACTTCAACGCAAACATGAAGGGTAAAACGATGTTCACCAAATTTGACATCAACTGGGCATTCCACCAAATTCCTATGGCCAACCAGGACGTTCCAAAGACAGCGGTTATAACCTCCTTTGGATTATTCGAATACCTTCGAATGCCGTTTGGACTTCGCAACTCAGCACAAACTTTCCAACAATTCATCAATGGACTATATAGGGAATTGCCGTTTGCATATGCATACCTGGATGATATTTGCATTTGCTCAGAAGGCGGTGAGCATCAGCACGAGGAGAATGTGAGAGCCGTGGTACAGCGTATACACACCGCCGGACTCACTATCAACGTAGGCAAAAGCTTATATGCACAAACCGAAATTGACTTCCTCGGCTATAAAGTCTCTACCGAAGGCATTTCCCCCTTGAAGACCAAGGTAGAGCCAATATTGAACTTCCCGAAGCCCTCAAATGTCGCAGAACTCAGGCGTTTCTTGGGGATGGTGAATTTCTATAGACGTTGCATGAAGAATGCAGCAGCCGAACAAAGTAAGCTGTTTGCACTAATAAAGACAAGCAAAAAGAAAGACAAAACTCCACTCGAATGGAATGAAGAAGCCGAACAGGCCTTTGAAAATATCAAAGAAACACTGTCAAATGCAACTCTATTGGCTCATCCAGACGAAAGTCTGCCGTTACGCGTAAGTACCGATGCATCCGATTTTGCTATTGGTGCAACCTTGTACCAACTTGACAAAAACAACATCAAATTACCGCTAGCTTTCTTCTCGAGGAAGCTCTCAAAAACAGAAAAGAATTACAGCACATACGATAGGGAATTGCTCGGAATTTTTGCTGTGTTGAAGCATTTCAGGCATCAGTTAGAGGGTAGATGTTTTTCTGTGTATACTGACCATAAACCCCTAACATATGCCTTCACACAAAAAGCAGAACCAGCATCACCGAGAAGAGCACGACAATTAGACTATATTGGTCAATTGACTACCGACATCCAGTATATAAGTGGAGAACTTAACACTCCAGCTGATGCTCTGAGTAGAATCGAAGCTATCTCGGTTCCTGTCCAATTGCCTTATGCTGAAATAGCTAAAGCACAGCTTAAGGATGCAGAATTGCAAGAGTTCTTATCGAACGATGATACTACTCTCAAATTGAGACAGCGAAAAATTCCCGGTACTGATGTTTTATTAACATGTGACATCAGTACAGGTAAGAATAGGCCATTTCTACCGGTAAAATATCGCAGGTTGGCTTTCAACAGAGTACATAATCTGTCACATGCTGGGCCAAAATGTAGTGCTAAACTAATTTCGGAAAGGTTTGTATGGCCACGAATGAAGTCTGACTGCAACAAATGGGCTCGCAGTTGCCTGAACTGTCAAGAATCCAAAGTAGAAAGACACAATCGCTCGCCCCTCAAATCCTTCAAACAAACAGAGTGGTTTAAAATGGTTCATATGGATTTGGTAGGCCCATTGCCACCATCCCAAGGACACAGATACCTGTTGATGATAATAAACAGGGCAACATGATGGCCGGAAGCAATCCCTCTACACGAGATGTCAGCTCCCACAGTAGCTGCAAGGTTATACGATACCTGGATTGCGAGGTATGGCGTACCGGAAGTCATAGTCACAGACCAAGGTCGCCAATTCGAGAGCTCGCTCTTCAAAGAGCTGGCAAATAAGCTTGGTGTTCAACATAGTCATACCACAGCTTACCATCCTCAAGCCAATGGCAAAATCGAGAGATGGCATAGAGCTCTCAAAGCCTCCATCATGTCTTATGATACCAAGAGATGGGTAGAAACACTTCCTACCATCCTCTTAGGCCTTCAATCTGCCCTACAAACCGATACAGGTCACTCTGCAGCGCAATTAGCGTTCGGCGAAGAGCTACGCCTCCCAGGGGACTTCTTCACAGAATCGAAAGAAGTTAGCCCCAAAATCATGGTACAAAATATACGAAATGATGCCAACAACTTTTTAAAACAGGCAGCTTGCCATGGCCAGCCCAAGATTTACGTCTCAAAACACTTGGCCAATACGTCACACGTATTTGTTAGAGACGAAAAAATGAGATCTGCGCTGGAGAAACCATACGCCGGTCCTTACAAAGTAGTATCACGAGATGAGAAAAACTTCGTGATACTCATAGCAGGCGAACCTCGAACAATTTCAATCGATAGATTGAAGCCTGCTTATATGGTAAGCGACGACAAAAGAATCAAAAGGTTGCATAAGGAAAGCACAGAAAATATACAGACGGATTCACCAATAAACACAGAAGAATCCGTCGAGAAAAGTGAGGAAAATACCTCACAACTGAAAACACCAAAAAAGTCAGTAAGATTTGCGGACAATGTTACAACTAAAACATTTGATCCCGAGGCCCCCTTATGCCCACGTAAAAGAGGCAGGCCCCCTGGCAGTAAAAAACGCAAAAATTCCCGCCCTTCTCGCAAGTCTGAGAGGTTAATGCGAAAATAAACAAAATTTACTCCCGAAAAAGTAATATCCGCTACGAAGTTAAAACCCGCCTAAAAATATGCGAGGAATATTGGAACTCTGTGAGACAAAAGAAACTCCGGAGATAAGCAAACGAGGAATGCCAACAAAAAGAAGAAGACAGGAATAAACAAATCCACGTGCAATACGGAAACAAAATATTGCAACGTGCGTTTACCGTTAAACACAAAGTTTATCTCTACGACGTGACGTCACAAACGGAGATTCCTTTGTAGTAAAAATTCGAAAATTATATTCACTGAGTTTATTTCAGGCATAACTCTGCTTAAACCGATCATAACTTAACCGGAAAACTTGTATATGGCCGAGAATTTTAAGCTCTATCCCCTCTACATGTTGATAAGAAGATACGGAAATAAAGAAAAATAACTGTAATGGTAAATCGAAAAATGATGTAAAAACACCCATTTCAGAACCGCCAGAATACTTGGACGTGTTTTCGGATATTTTTGCTTCCTTTTCCTACAACCAAATTTCTATGTCGCTTCCACGAACCTTCCTGAAATCTGCCACCTTCCAACTCGCCCGGAAAACTGCTGAGCCCTCACAGACTCAGCAGAAGACCGAGCAGAAGACGGAGCTGGACCAGATAGAGGAGGAGCTGCTCATGGACACGGCTCCTCCAGTAGACAAAGTCCTAGCGGAGATGACCACTCCGCTACCTCCAATTATCTCTCCTCCCCGGTCACCCAAGGAATCAGTTCCAACTCCGGAACCACCAAAGCCGGACCCGAAACCCGAGGAGATGAGATTCTTGTTCACGGCAGAGAGGGCCGCGAACGAGAAAGCGAAGATGGCCACCTGGACATCAGAGAATTCCAACTCTCTGATGCTCAGGAAGCCGACGTTCAAACGTCCGCTGCCCCCTCACTCCCGTCATCACCCCTACGCCCGATCAAAATCCGTTCAACCAAGGCGTAGGGGAGAGGACAGCAGGGCTGCCTATCTGGCCCGAATGCACGCCTGTAGGGAATCCTACCAGTGCGTCGGGGCCACAGTGGGGAGCGCCCTAGCTAAATGGGAAGCCAATCAGAGGCGTAAGTAAAACCCGCACGTCCCCCAAGCCTTGCGCATTTTTGGTCATTTTTGTGACGCAAAAACTGGGGGGGAGTAGCTGTGGGGACTCAACAGTATGAGGTAAGGGGCTCGGACCCCTTGACAACAGTTGCCGCCCCAAAGGGCAGGCTAACTTATTCGTCTATATGACGTTAAACGAAACACAAAATACGTTCGATTGTAATTACCTGCAGGTACATGCAGGTAATGTACGAGTACCGAATCGTGACATCACCGAATCGTGACATCACCGAACAATGTCACGATCCGTACACGAACTGGCCAGCCATCTCTTATCAGGGTAGGGGATGATTCGACCTGGCCGCCCTCACTGATGTACGTATTTTCATACATACGTGTGTTTGTGTGCGCACAAATAAACCATATAAAAACCACCCAAACCGGCTCTAAAATCGCCAGTGTTCGGTCTGGTTCTGGCTTACCCATACGCTTGTATGTAGTGGCTGAACACGCTTAAATTCTGTTGAATTTCCTTCTGGTGAGAATATCTCTCACGACAAGGTATTCCACAGGACCATTATCTACAGAGAACATAGGAATAGCTCAACTCAGAGCCTAAATTGATCAGTTGACTACTGAGATAAAAAAGAAAACAATCACTCATAGAATAATGTTAGAAGAAACAATTGCTCGAAAATCAGGAGCAATAATAATAAAAATGAAAGATATAAAAACCGTTTCAGCATTTCTACCAGGGGTCAGAGTTTGACTCCCCCAAGAAGATCCTCATACAAATTGCCATCTTGAAATTGGGATGAGAAAACCTATTTCTTCCACAATAGGTTTGGGGCAGAGGCCACCAAATGCAACAGCAGATGTCATTGGTAGGAGAAACCGTATAAGAAGACTAGTTTGTCAACTAGAACAAGGGGCCATCTATGTAGCCAAAGACCCCTCAGAAAAATACTCATATCACATGTTCATAAAGGACAGGAGATGGTCCTTAACTGACTTAGGTGCCAACCTGAGCATATTACTAGTGAGTAAAAACCTGAAAGTACATCCTCTAAACTGTGAATAGTCAAAACCTTTCAGCTTACAGACTTGAAACCAGCAAAGTCAACATTGATCTGTGAAGAGACATGATGTGATCCTTCATAATTGCAGATGTTCCAACACCAATCCTGGATGCAGATTTTCTTGCACATTTTGGCCTGGTCATAGACCATAAAAATTGAAAAATTAAAGATAGTTAAACTAAACTATGTGTGGATGGCAAAATGCTAGCACACCAACTGGACACAAATATTTCCAGTTACACCAAAGTTGAAAAACAATTCCTATAGATTCTGTCTGACTATACTGGAGTCACACAACCATCAATTTGCAGGCATTCTACATGCAAACATGATACAGTTCATAGCACTGAGACAGAAGGACCACCTTGCCAGGCTAGAGCTTGCAGATTATTACATGAAAAATTCTAAACAGCATGGGAATCTTATGATTGGAACATAAGGGAAGGCATATGCTGCCCCTTGAAAAGTTCAAGGAGTTCCCTAATTCACATGACCAGAAAAAGCATGTAGAGAATGGCAAATTGTTGGTAACTACAAGGCCTTAAATGCCAAAACAGTTCCTGATCGCTACTAGTCCCCAATATTATGTACTTCAATATGAATATGAGGGGTAAAATTATGTTCTCCAAAACTGACATCATCTGGGCATTCCACCAAATTCTAATGGCTGAACAGGACATTTCAAAGATAGCGCTTATAACACCCTTTTGACTATTCAAATACTTTTAAATGAAGTTTAGACTCTGTAATTCTGCACAAACTTTCCGAAGATTCATCAATGGATTGTTTAGGGAATTGCCATTTGCTTATGCATATTTGAATGATATATATATTTGCTCAGAAGGTAAAAGTTTATACAAACAAACCAAGATTGACTTTCTCCACTATCAAGTCTTGACCAAAGGAATTTCCACATTGAAGACCAAGGTGGAGCCAATTTTGAATTTCAAGAAACCCTCAAATGTCGCTGAACTCAGGCATTTCTTAGGGATGGTGAATTTCTACAAATACTGCATGAAAATATTTCCAGCAAGCACATGAATACGTGCCAAAGAATTCAAATTAAGTATCAGAAGAATCAAAGATATTAGGATATGAGTACATATCTACTGAGTAAATAATGAACATTTTTTCCGCCTTTTAGACCATAATCACACCGATTCAAAACGAAATCAAACGAAAGAATCAACACGATTAAACTGAACAAAACGAGAAAATCAATAATCATCATTGCAAGTGAACAACAACATTTTCTCAATGATTACGTAATGGCAGATCACCATATTACAATTTACATCAATTTACATCATTCATGCATTCCAGTTTGATCATTAAAAGATCACCTTAAAGAGAAGCGAATTTTCTATCATAAAACAAAATTGTAATCTATAAATGAATCAAAAGTATGTAACGATAAAATCGTAAAATAATATCTCTGTTCGATGTGTTACAGGTTCCTGTGAAATATAGGCACTTGTAAAACAGTAACTTGGGTTTTTTCCTCGATCGGATTAATGGATTTCCGTACATTATTTCCTGTAACACAATTAAAAGGAGAAAAAAAGCTGAATTCTCTAAATTTTTACGGTAAACATTAAAAAGGGCACAAGTAAATAATTTAAAAATAACAAAAAAACGTCCCCAAAACCTGGCACATCTGTACGTTGCAAATTATTGAAAGTTCATTCAAAACTTAAGTAACATTTAAAGCACCTCCAGAGGAACTATAAATTTGTACAGTAATCTGTAAATATGAATTGAAGTCAGACTTTCTGTAAAAAATCTGAACAGATTTCACAGAAACCGTGAACATTTCAGCCCTATCTGTTTTGTAGTTTCCTCCTAACTGTGAACCAAAAATTTAGGCTATACGTACAAATAAGTACATACAAGATGCTCTCTAAGTCAACTGCTACACAGCATCAGTAATTAGTACACTGATAAAAAATCAAATTTTGCCTTGCAAATTGTGGATATGCAATTACTCAAAACGCAAGTGTATAAATGGTTGCATATCCACAATTTTCAAGGCAAAAATACAGAAAAATATATCCCATTCCTTTCGTCTGTTTAGTGAAGATAAGATACAGGTTACAATTTTTGATTGATGCTGGTGCCAAAATAGTATATTGAGTGACAAGCACTTGTCGCACACCACACTTTTCGCAATTAATACACAAAAAACAACACAACAACAACTCTCCCTTCCAATGAAAAAAACATTTTGGAAATGATATTAAGTATCTAAAAAAAAAATACAAAACGGCAAGTTTTCCATTATTTTGCGTTTTTTCGCTCGTTTATTTTCAAAAGCTACGAATAATAAAAAAATTTAAGGATAGCAGTTTCAAGTAAATTTTTTCCTCATTCCAGCAATGCCAATCCCAGCTTTCTAGCTTAAATTGCGGCTAAGGAATAATTAAGTAAAAGAATAGAGGTTTCTGGATTTCAAAAAGAATAATTTTCTTTCAATAATTTGCGGGCTTTCTGTTTTTTTGTTCATTTATTTTCAAATAGTTAAAAATGATTAAGAAATTGTACGAAAAGTATATTCAGGTAAATTTTCCTCCCTTTTGAGAAGTACCATCTCCAGCTCTCTAGCTAAAATAGCAACTTGGTAATCATTTGAGTTAAAGAGGAGAAATTTCTAGATTCAAAAAAACAACTAATGTCTCATTAATTTGCGTTTTTTTCGTTTGTCTGTTGTCATATAGTTGAAGATGATTGGAAAACTGCGTGGAAATTCTGTAAATTTTATACCCTTTTAATCATTACAAACCCCAGCTCTCTAGCTCAATTAGAGACTGAGGACTCATTTGAGACATTTTTTTCAAAATTTAAATGTTGCATTCAATTGGATTGGGAACTTAAGAAACAGTTTTTCACGAAATAACGCTAATAATATTGTATTGAAATACTTTACACTGTAGCGCAGGATTGGGATGTGCGTGTGTGTAGAGACTTTACACACTTTCTCGCATCCCAATCACCTACCTATATCTTTTTTATAATATAAATATAACGCCTTATATCTTACCAACCATAGTAGCTATTATTATTTTGAATTTTTTGTATTAGCGTCTGAAACATGAATTTGCATCATCTGCAGGGTAAGGGGGTTGTTCTTTATGCCCTTATTTCATTTTTTAAAGTTTTTTTAATACGATATAAATTTTGAAGTCTGCGATTCACTTAGGCAGTGGGATCTTTCGGGCAGATACCAGGGCGTTAGTCCATGGTATGCCACTTTTGGGGGGGTCCAAAGCGGCTGGAGAAAAGCCCCAACCTCTGTAGGACACCCTGCCACCGCCAACATATAAAGTGGCATTTCTTGACCAAGGCCTCCCTCATCGTCCGAAAAATCCCTCCACCACTAGTACGCTCTTTTTTACACACCAGCACAACACGTGAGAAACAAAAAAAATATAAATATGTAAGTAAAATCAACAAAATACGACTGAATAAGGAGAACTGGCAACGTAAATGCCTTATTTATTTTACCAAAAAAAAAATAGGCATGATTGTAAAATTATCGTCTACATGTAAAACTCGTTTTTTGTTTGAGAAAAGGCAGCTTTTGTGGGAATTTTCCCTTCGACTCTCTGAATTTTCAAACTTTCATAACTTCTATAACATGTGAACAAGAAGTTTTTTGCTTCCTCCATGAGTTCTATCAAACCCCTTTGGTTGATAAGAGATTCTGAGATATTCAAAAAAATTTTCATCAATTTTCATGATTTGCAGTACCTTTAATTTTGTATATAGATCATTTACTGACACATTTTTATCTTTTCTCAACGTATTATCCATTGGTGCAGTATGGTGAACCACTCAAAGAGAAGCCTGTATAATTATACAGATTACATAGATTTAAAAAAATTAGATTTCACTGGGAAAAATAGTGTCGTTAGTTTTCTTTTGTCATAAAACGGAAGATTTTTATCATCCCTACCCCTAACCATTTTGTCAGGTCAATTTTAATACCTCGTTCGCAAGCAAACTGGATAATACTTTTAGGTTAAAAACGATTTTTAAAAAAATACACTTTAATAATTTATTATTGAAAAAAAAAAAAATTACAAAAAATTCCGTCCAAGATGGGATTTGATTACAGAGTACTTCGCTTAAAGGATTGCGATGCTATCATGACGCCGCAGCAATGACTACAAAATTAGTACGAAACTTTTGTGGAAAAAGCCAGCACGTTGGTAAGTGATAACTTTTATACAAACCAATTAAACCCGATTTTAGCGCCCACAGATGCTAGTACACGAAGTACGTCATATTTCATTGCTTTAGTACCTAATCGCAATAAAAGTATACCATGAAAATCGAACAACTGGTTTAAAAACTGTCAGAACAACCATAAAATTTACGAAAAATGAGATCTGTATTTTCACAAGATGAATGACACTAATCTAAAGTTTGGATAAATTTGGAAATCGGATCCACGCAGCTGCATAAAAACTCAAGTAAAATCAACTTAATCATGGGAAAAGTTGAGAAATAAAGAGCCTCAACAATTTTCAATATTTTTGAAAAAATTACTCGTAGACAATTCAACAAAATCGTTCGATCTGATTTCTATAACCGATATCAACGGCAACCACGAATCTCGGGTGAACAAGACAGACATCAAAAAATTTGTCACTTTTTCCACATCAATGCCGCAACGTAGAAAATCCAGACAGAAATACCTTGACCCGAACTAATTATTTTAGGTATTCTCAAATTAATAAAAATACGTTCGAGTGTGTAATTATTTTTAAAAATGCGTTAGAGAGGAACTGGAAAGTGAAATTCACAATTCGATAATTCATTATCAGCCGCTCAGGCATAGGTTTTACTCATTCCAACAGAAAATCCCTTTCTTAGGAACTCTTTACATACGATTTTTCAAGTTAAAAACCGTGAATCGAGAAATTTACGACGGTAAAAAGGCATTTTTTAAATTCTCTTTAAAAGAACAGATAATGAGACCACACCGAGGGATAAATATCGAAGTGATTCAAAACCGTTACCATTATTTGATGATCGACCGGAATCCTAATTTGACTCGTTTCTATTTTCAATTAAACTTTAAAATTTGAGACGATTCGAGAGAAATGAAGAAAAAATGAAAATAAAAAAAAAGAGCGACCGAATTATGACAAAATGTCGCAATATTTAAGGGGCACTGTACTCACTCGAGTCGTTTCATAATTGAAAAATAGAAAATTTGCGTACGACACCGCGAAAGCGGATAACTGAAGCAAACAATTAAAACGTACGAAGGCTCGCGGCGTAATGAGTGTTAGGGGCTCATCCTCTCACTCGGATATCGTAGTTTCGAGATCTGGAAGGTGACATTTCCGGTTCCAACAGACAGCGGGCTTAGTTTTGACCATTAGGTGCTCCCGCGCATGATTGGAAAACTCTCAACGCCTTGTACCAGGCGAGACTCTCTCGTAGCCACAACTCCATCAGAAGAGAAAAATTTCAGCGATATAGAAGGTATTCTCCGACACTTTCAATTTTTCACGGTGCCTTTGGTAGCTCTCTGCAGCATAATCTGCGAGCGATTACAGTTACACAGTCCAAGTTACAAATGACAAGATACCGTTTCACAGATTTGCGAATCGCGAATCACGAATGACGACCATCAGATGAAAAATATTTCGAATGTCAAAGCGTTCGCATCCGGGCACAGAAGAGCTTTCTTAACGTAGGTAACTTTTCAGTTAAATGCATTTCATTACTAAATAAAGATAAAATATTTTTGACAGGATTGTGTAACAGCCGTTAATTACGATTACTTATTGCCGTACTATTTAGGTGAGTTTCGCAATACCGCTCGTCTCTGGCGAAAAGAAATGAAATTTAGTCGACGGATATCCGCCACAATTACTTCATTCGTATACGGACTCAGGGAGACAGTATTCCAAGTAGAATGACCATACGGTAAAAACAGATTCTACAAATACAGACGTGAACTTCACGTCGAGCATGAAATGGCAACCTTGGCGCACATGCGTCACCAGAACCTATAAAATTATAAAATTTCACATTCGAGCGATCAGTACGCGAGCTTTTTCCTCGAACGAGTACAGTCAGTTTTCAGCGATTGCACAAAAAACGTTATAGATATTTTCGTAAATTGCCTAAATTGCCTAAAACATGACGTAAAAGAAACTGTTTGAAAAAAAAAAAAGACACATAGAATCGTAAATGAGAAAAGAAAATGACAAACCAGTGATAGTTTGCGCATCGCGAAAATTCTCCTTAGTAGATAAAAAACATCCTGAGCCGGAAGACTTGGTCGAATCCTCTTCTAAGCCCGCCAGCTTGCTCTTCTCCAGATGAATTTAATGGTTCTGCAACACAAAACAACAACAAAAATACATTAGCAACGAGTATCGTGTAAGTGTGCGTACTCGTAAGCAGACCATATATTTTCAAAGCGGTGTACTGTGCAGAGCAGCGCAGTGAGACGTTCTCCGACATGGGATCCATAATTTTCATTCACACAAAGGCTGGAAAAGGCGGCATGCGAGGGCGAACGAAACACAAGGACAAACCGTTTTCGAAAACACAAATGCTCGCTCAAAATATCCAGATTAGAGGGCAGCAAGTATTGGTACAGTCACAGTTTAGTGGCCAGCTACGAATTCGCAAGTTTCGCGCATCAAAAAATTCGTTTTAACCAGCTGATCACCAATTCGAAAACATTAATTTAGGCAAACGCTCCACTAAAAAGATATAAGACTTTAAAGTTGCGAGAATTCCCCCATTTAAAACCTACGCATACTGCATAAAAAACATAAATAATCAACACTTATTTCGTATCGAAATAAATCGAAACAGTGTCGCGTTTTGAGAAAAATAAAAATGTTCTATTTCGGGTATTCTATTGGGTATAACATGTCCTGAAATATTATGTATTTTTGCCATTCCTTGTTTCTCACAAATTACTATTTTCCATATTTCTCAAAGTCAATGTTCAATTACTGTACTCGGAGTTGCGGCAAAAAAAAAAAAGAAAAAAGAATATTACTTTAGGTCTCAAAATAATTCGATACAATGTATTACAATATTATACCTATTGGCTTTTTTTTTTTTTCCAATTTTTTAGCCACGTAATTACCATTATATTAATAAATCATTGTCAGTTGTGGAGACGTGGAGTGATTCACATTGAAAATTAAGAATTCTTATTTTATTAGATTATCTCTATAATTTATAATGTTATTTTCAATGAAATTGAGTTTGTAAACAACACTGATGTGCTACAGTGCCGACAGATTGCTGAAATAACCTTCGTTACGTTATCATTATTTTTGTGCATTTTCGTGATATTTTGGCTAAAATCTCAAAACTTTGAAGCGTCATAACTTTTAAATGGTAAGTTTGCGAAATTAATTTTTTCGAATTCGTGATCTGCTCGTTAAAATAAATTTTTTTGGGTATAACACATAAATTTCATAAATGGCTACTAAACTGTAATTGTACCCCAGAAATACTTATATCTACATTTTACTTAACAAAAAAATAGTAAATACACCAGTTTCAGAAAAATTGGCGAATTCGTATCGTCCTGAATAACATGATGAGTTTGCGACCACGGGGGACTGCAACTTTCCTACCAACTTGGAAAAATGCCGCCAAGAATTTGGATTTTGATGATTAATATCTTATTTTCACTGTACGTAGGAATAAACGTAGTTACACTATTATACAAATTATACAAGTTTTTTCCTTAAAATTTCTTTCTCAATTCCAAGTTACTGGTTTTCGAGTACAGTGTCAGGTGAAGTAGAGGGTGTTTCAGAAAATAAAATTACATAAATGATATACTATAGTGGAATTTACACTAAGCTATTTTACTAGCTAAAAGATGAATTGTAAAGAAAAAACCCAGCTTATAGCTTATTGCATTTTGCGTTCATACGGGGATCGTTTACAAGCTGAATAGAAAATAAAGATAGTTTTATTTAAGAATAGTCACAGCGGCGCTAACTTCTCGTATATTTCTGTTGAACTAATTTAGAAAATCAAAGTTAGCTAACGCAATTGCACAATAACTACTTGCAGTAGAAAACATAAATTTTTTTGCCATATGTTAGTTGAAGATTCTGTGAAAAATTGGTCGCAATTGTACGTTAGGTTCTCGAGATATGGCTGAAATTCCCCAAATAGATTACTACATTAGATTCATATTCCTTGAATTAGACAATCCGAACAGAATTTCGGTGATACCTCAAACACCAAACATACGATTTCAGCCAAATTTTCAACGAATTTTCAGCTATCATACGTTGATGTTTCAACAGAATTTAAGCTTAATCATACGTTTGGTTCTCGAGATATATCATCTGAATCAAACCATGCAAACAGAATCTGATGATAAAACAGTTAGATAAATATCATTAATCAGTGTAGGTAATCATCTGAATTCTGAATGTAAATAATTGTTACGATTTTATTGTACCTACTACATTAATTCGCAAATCTAATTTGTCTTCATAAAAATACCAGCTGCCCGAGGTGTCCGCTTCACATGACAGATACTTAGGACCTTTGAACCTAACCTTGAGCTCAGTGTTCAAGTACTTCAGGGCTTACTTTCAAACTAAAGTCAAGCTACCAAAAAATGTATTTTAGTTAACGCCAAAAAACATGTCCGATGATATATTACACAATAAAATATGAAAATTAAAAATTCTCTCCTTTTTGAGTTCAATGAGAGTCGAAGAATGAGTCTAAAGATAAAATTAATATTAAATTCTAATTTAGCGTCTCAAAAACATTTCCTGAGATATATTACGCAATAAAATATGAAAATCAAAAATCCTCCCCTTTTTGAGCCCCATGAGGGTCGATAAGTGGATATAATTATCAAATGAACATCAAATTCGAATTCAACATCACAAAAAACATGTCCAATGACATAATTATTCCACAATAAAATCTGAAAAAAAAAAAATTCTCTCCTTTTTGGGCCCAATTAATGAGTGTAGAAAAATAGCTCTATTGATAAAATGAACATCAAATTAAAATTCAGCACCTCAGAAAACATTTCCAATAATATATAACACGATAAAATTTGTAAATAAAAAATTCTCCCGTTTTTGGACCCAATGAGGGTCGACGAATGGGTCTAATGAACGCGTTCGGTGATATATTACGAAATAAAATATGAAAATGAAAAATTCTCCCTTTTATGGGTCCCATATGGATTGACGAAGGGATTAAATGATAAAATGATCATCAAATTCGAATTCAGCGCCTCAAACATGTCCGATGATGTAAATTTAAGAATCAAGGAAAGGCTACTAAATGGAGTACCAATAAGTTTGCATAATGTTTTTCCTCTGTCCACTTTATACATACGCAAAGCTATTAATCCAGCCTTTATTAATTTTCCTTCATAAATAGGTTTTCCAAAGTGATAAAATAATAAAACCAAGCCTAGAACCTTCTTAGGTTCATAAAGAATGCACGTATAAAAATTCATCGACATCGATTTGGTAAATTCTGAGATTACCCTTAACATACATACACTTTTCCAAATTTTTCTCTTTATATATTAGTATAGGTAACTGAATAAAAATAAATCTAACCAAAAAAGTAAATGATATGGCTTATCAGCAAAATTAGGTACGGAGAGGCAAATTTCGTTTAGAATCGACAGAATTTCAAATTATGTAAGATGGGCCAAAGTCGCTCACTAGTTTCCAAAAGGCGACTATTTAAATTTAAAATTTGTACGCAGCAGAGGCACGGCGTGAATTTCTACGTATTGGAATAAAATTTGGCATGCATGAGCGTATTTTAGATGTACAACTCGATCAAGTTCAACGATGGGCCCAATCGGTCCATTAGTTTCCAAATTACGGCTTTTTGAAGTTTTCGTTGTGGTACAAAATTTTTAAAACCTACAATAATGAACACAACCCAAAACTCTCAACACATACATCCGCAATGAAATACGCTCCTCAGTTTATTGGCAAATTTTGTTATATCCCATAATATTAAAAACAGATAAACTTTTAGCGGGAGGGTAGTTTTGGGGTCTGGTAACCATGATCGGAAAAACTATAGAAAAAATTTTCCCCAAGTCGTAACACGCTATCCCCGCAAAAGGTAGATTCTACGAAATCCACCTAAAATTAACAATTTGAATGGCACAGATACCTACGTAGGTACTCAATTGAGACAGAACTAAATATATTCACAAAGACCTTCGTTCACTTTTTTTTTTTTTGCCAATATTTTTCATAGTAATCGTCGTTGGCCTATAACCATTTACAACAATACAATAATACATCAATAAAATCAAAAAACTCTTACGCAGTAACAGCTCCGTTGAAAAAAGTAGGTAATTATTATAAGCTTTTATTCTACTCACTACTGCGATTTTAAAATATACCAATACTGCAGCCAACCTTCTACAACTAAATAATATTTATTTCGCATGAAGCTAAAGTCAAAAAAAAAATCAAAATAAAAGCTTATCTTTTAAAAATTTGTTTTTAACCTAAACTTTTTTATAAGAGAAATAGTTTAAAAGAGTTAGTAATAAATCATAATTGATGGTTGCGTTAAATTTTGTAACTACTGACCTTGTCTGAAAAATTTTTAATTATGACACCCAGTTATCGAAATTTTTTTGAAAAACCAATTTTCAAGAGGTTCAAACTTCCATAAAAAGATTAGCTCAAGAGGTGGAGGCGGAAATTTTAATACAATGTTTTAGAAGGGATCACTTCCGACAATTTTCCGAAAAAATAAATTTGAAGGAGTAAAATATTTTTATATTCTCCCATTTGCTCGGAATATGACGTGTGAATTGTCCTATTCAGAATTCAAAATATTTGGCGGTTTCTGATTAATTTTACAATCCCAGTGATTGAAACTAAAAATGCATGAGTAAGATTTGAAAAATTACAACGTGGACAACCAAAAATAGTTTAAGGGTTAATGTCATATGGCTAAGCCTTTTTTCCGAAGACTTCAGTTTGAGAACAGTTATGGCGAAAAGAATAGTGATTTTCTACTAATTTGAATTTTTTTCGTTCGTTTATTTTCACCCAGCTGAAGATGATTAAAAAATTACATGAAAAGAAAATTCAAGCAAATTTTCTCTTCTTTCCAGAAATAACATTCCGAACTCTCTAGCTTAAATAGTGGCTGAGAAGTCACTGAGTGAATGAGGAGAGGTTTCTATATTGCAAAAAACGGCCAATTTTAAATTAATTAGCGTTATTTTTCGTTTGTTTACTTTCAAAGAGCTGAAGTTGTAAACTTTATCCTCTTTCCAGTAACACCAACCTCAGCTATCTAGCTTAAATAGAGACTGAGGAATTATCGAGTGAAATAAGAGAGATCTGATTCAAAGCTGAAATGTGTTCAATTGGAAATGGCAACTTGACAATCAGTTTTGCACAAAATCCGGATGGGCAGAAACGTCATAATGTCGGATAAGACATATTGCGCATGCGCAGCTAAGAGCGATTTAATAATATTACCAAGTCCCAAAGTACGCATGCGCTAAATTTTACTTTCTGACATTCAGATACTAGTTCGAACTTGGGAACAAAAAATTCGTTCAATTTAGTAATTTTGGTCACCAGTAGGCAGCAGTCTTCACGCACAGTAAGAAAATGCATAATTATTCTGAAAAAATACGGTTATATACCCTATTCACTTCAAGAAAGACATAACGTCGCACTCAGCTTGTTTGCAAAGGGGAAAGGAAAAAACTATAATTCACAATTATGTGGCCAAGAAAGTTATAAATTTTCGGTTCAATGATGTATAGATTACGCTCAACTGTGCCGATACGTGTTAACTGTATTAATGACGTCATGTCGTTATTAAAGCGAATAAGGTATAAAATAATTATTTTACATTGCCCAGAAGTTCGATGACCCAATAAACCTAAATTCGAAATAGACGAATGAACTACCGAAAAACGATCGCAAGTTATCGATATGTTTGACAAATACATCGATAAATCGATGCTTCATTACTTAAGTTACTGTTGTTTTTTTATATTTTTTTCAAAAGCTACGGAACCAATAATCCCGAAATTTTTACCAGACTTGGTACGACGTGAATATAATCTCCGACCAAAATTTACGCCCTTGATCGATGTTTTGTTCACATCGTTTTAACCTTTTTTTTTTACCTTTTTTGTAGAAACTACTGACGCAATAGGTATAAAATTTTTAACCGACGTTCTCGAATATGGAAACCATCTTTCACCGAAATTTCAGCCCCATCCTTTTCATAGTGTTTTTCAAAATCCTGGAAAAACCACTCTTTCATGAATTTTTCATTTTGCATTTTCATCCTAAACTACTGAACCAATGGGTACCAAATTTCTTTCAGACCTGCTCCTATGTGAGGACTATCTCTCGATAAAATTCAAGCTCTGTTTGTTGTATAGTTTTCTCAAAACCGTTAACACAAAATTTGGGCCGTGCATACATGCATAAATACATACACACATACATACATACATACATTCATACATACATACATACATACATACATACATACATACATACATTCATACATAAAAAAAATTAAATCAAAACGGAAAAATATGCCAATCGTTTTCTTTCCTCATGAAACGGATAATTTTCTTCATCCCCACCCTTAACAATTCCGTGACGTTAATTTTAAAACCTCGTTTGTAAGAAAACAGTGTAAAAATGGAAAGCTCTTTTTAAGTGCTTCCAACTGTGTAAATAACATACCCCTTCCCTAAACACATCCATTTTTGATCCAGGTAAGTTAATAATGATTACGATTAATGAACGACAAATCTAACAATCAATTTTCTTGAAAAGATACAAAATTACAATACTTAATTTACATATACATATAAGAATTAGGATTTCAAACTGGAATATGAAACTCAAAGTATAGTGAGGAGAAAGTGAGGTGCAAAGGGAGGAAAAATTTCAAAATCCTCCGAAATTTTTTCTTATTAACTAATTAAGCTAGGGATGAACGTGAACTTGAAGATATTGACCCACACATTACATCAGCGAACGGCAATTCCCATTATAATATTACTTGATGAGTGTTTTGCAAGTTTTCAAAAAGTTTCTCACTACGAACCTCACAAAAAGACCTATATGGGTAAAATCAGATAATAATGTAATTGTAAATGATACATTTGTTTTCATAAAGTTGCTGGTATAATATTTCATTAATGTAGGCTATATAAATTATTAATTTTGTAGCACTCTTTTAAAAAAATGAAGGAAATTACAAAACCTGAAGGTTCCTATTTTTAAAACAGTCGATTATTGCGTAAGATACAAATAATTAATTAATTAATTAATTAGCGATTAAATATGACAGTAACAAAAATCCGTTACTCAAAAATGAATATTTGTGATCTAAAATTTACATTTTTGCTCCATAAACGGATCGTGCTACCAGATAGCACTTTTTATGGGGACTGCCGTCTGCCACCTACATGATTCTGCACTCCTTTAACTAATTCGAAGAATAATTACGAGGAAAGGCAGTTTCTACGACTCTACTTCAAACAATAATTTTGTTCAAAATACTGCTGATTGTATTTGTATAGCAGTCTATTTTTCGTGTTTTTGTACACAAGAAACAGTCCACATAACAGGTAACGTTTAAAACTTTGAACAAAATCAAGTTTAATGTAGCGTTTTGATGTATTTCAAGTTACTTCTAATCTACATAGGCACCTACTTACAACATTGGTTCATCTCACGTCTCAATTTACCCTTATCGCGAAAAACTTATAGATAAACAGAAATGGCGATGAAACGAGCACCCTCATAGGAATTAATCATCCGTCGATGGAGACGGAAGTAAAGTGTCACATTGTAATATATTATACTACATTTTCGTCACGAAAAATAAACAACGAAGGACAGAACAATTCTACGTACCTAGTTCAAGAAAAAAAAAATTGGTAATATTTTCTAGTTGATGCCCGATTTTTGTACCACGAAAGAGTTGCTCGGCTGAAACCGGTAGGGCAGAAAATAAAATTTCCTCAACAAAACATTTCACTACGCCAACAAGTTTCCGTCCTCCTATACTTGGCTATAATTTTTCAACTTCTACATTTTCCAAAAAGATGCGTATACAAGGCTGTTATCTAATTAGCACGTACCTACCCAACGTTTAATTAACTTGGGAAATTAGGAGAGACGGTTTCGTCGGATTGCGGCCGTTATAATGGACGAATTACACGTTATTCTCGTCGAAATCACCGTACGAATATGGAATATGGAACCAACTGTGCAACATGATCCCACAACGCTTCTCCACAAACACTCTCTGATGCGCTACAACTTTCCAACAAATCAGAGACGACTGACGACGGCCACGGCGACGCCACATCATCCACTAAACATTCGCACCGAAATCGGTTTAATTTTCAACCGAATGGTCGCCTGTTCCATTGCGCATCTGCACCACGCTTTCTCTCAGGACAGCAAAAAATACAGGGAAAATGAAAGAAAATACGACAAGCAGTAGGTTGGCCGGACTCACCGAAAGCGAACCGCGTACAACCAATTGACCACGCCAAAGCGAGCGAATAAATGGATTCGAATGGCCCTCATCAGTCATCGTCGCTCACCAAGTGCACCCAATCCTTCTGGAGAGGATATACACTCCGCTTTTCAGCAAATCGTGTAGCCTATTGCCATTAAAATAAGAAAAACAGTTTGCCTCCACGTGCTTCTGATACTTGAACCGCGAATAAAAAGTAAATAAGATACAATATTAGCAGCGAATAGGTAATCAGAAACTGCACTCACATAAGTACACCGAGTATACGTCACCAACTAGGGATGGGCTGCTCCGGAGCAGTCTGGTTTGAGAAACCAGGTTTTTTAAAAGAGCTGGTTCCTAAAACTGCTCTTTTCTGCTCCGATGCTCCAGAGACCAAAACGAATTTTTTTCAGCTTTTTCTAACGCTGGTTTTTGTAATCAGCAGCTAAATTGAGTTCAGTTCATATCATTTGCCATTGACGTCTCATACAATCAAAGATAACGAGAGGAATCACGAAAGAAATGTTGAATGTGGAGATCTGAAATTTTTATGAATTGTTGTAGTATGTTAGTTTAAAATTTTGTGAAAATTTCAGCAGTTTCGCACATTTCATTTTCGAAATATTGCTGACATTTCACCAACTCTTCTACTAGACTGAATCCTTGTCATTTTAATCACTCGATCTGAACAGAATTTTAGCGATATCTCGGCAAGCGAAGGTAAGATTGAGCTGCAAATTTTTCAGAGATATCAAAATTATGTTGACTAAGTATCCTGTGAAAATTTGGATAAAATCGTACCATTGGTTCTCGAAATATCGCTGAAATTCTACAACTAGATTTGGGTCGTATTATTTGCATAGGTATTTCATGTAACGAAAGATAACAAAAAGAATTATAAGAGAACTGTTAGTTGTAGAGAACTGAAATTTTCACAAAATTTTCAGCTGACATACCACAATATCGCACAAAAATTTCAGCTTTCTTCAATAAACAGTTCTCTCATAATTTCCCTCGATAACTTTCATTTCATGGAATGAAAAATTATGGAATTTCAGCAGTATTTTGAAAACAAAACGTACGAATTAAGCAAAATTTTCATGAAATCGTTTGTCAACATATTACTACGTACCTCGAAGTCTCTATTCTCACCCGATTTCTGTTGATACCTTTGACTGTACTGAAGGAAATAGGGAATACCACTTCTTCATAGCAAGAATATTAATGACAGATACTGCTCAGTCCAACATGGTTAGGGTTACACTCATTCTTTGTTCAATAATTTTTATTTTAAATATGATCGGAGCAATTTTGGAGCAGGAAGCAGATTGAAAAACAAGGAGCAGGTGAACCAGGTTTCACAAATGAACAATTGAAACAAGTGAAGGCTGTAAGGGAGCAAAATCGCTCGAACTACTATAGGTCGATAAACTTCAATATCAACAAAAATACAACCCGCTTTGCAAGTGACATCAACAGTGTCATTGCCTCTATCTTTTGACTATACATAACACTATACCTTTGACTATACTGTATGTTACTATGCATGAAATGCTCGAACAGCTAGGAGGTGGAGCAACAAAAGTGAAGATATAATCTGACATGATGGAAATGGAAAATATAGGGTGTAACGGCGCATGTAAACAACATTCTCAGTACTAATTGGTTTTTATCATTTATCTATTGGCAACCAACCAATCAGAGTATTGCAAGCAACTGCTGCACCGTAGTAATTCATTTCCCTGCACTCAAGGTGTTGTCTTCAGAAGGTCTATGTTCAGTCAATCAGGATATTTTTATTTGCATTATCATAGGTTATAATGGGTGTTTTTAGAGTGGTGTTGTAAGTAGTGATGTTTAAATCAATAAATTTTCAAGCTTCTCTGTGGCACCTTGCAATGATCAGGGCTGTCAGATGCTTGTGTTGTCTTCACATTCTCATCAGTTAAGGCAGTCCATAAGTAAGTAATATATAGTCAAAGAACTATACAAACTAAGCATAGTGATAAAAAAATGAAGGCAAGATATCTCTTATAAATAAGTATAATTGGAGGGTGGAATACCTTGTTATGAGAGATATTCACACGTAGAAGGTAATCTACAGTTTTGCGCGTTCTGCCATTTCATACAATGTAAGTATTGGAGAGCCAAATCCAAGGCAAACACTGGCAATTTTGTAGCCAGTTTTGTGAGCTTATATATTGGATTTGGTACATGCACATAGACACACATACATACATATACGTATGATATTATGTCATAGATTACATCGTCTCTTGCCTCTGTCAGGTGATAAGAAACAACGCAGTGCATTTGCTGCCAGTCTGTGACATTACCGAGATCTTTATCAGGTAATTAATCACGGCCCGTATAATGTATCTTATCTGTACATACGTACAGGTACGAATATACAAACGTATGTGTGTTAAATGGTTTTACATTATAGAGACAAATATATGCCAGCCTTTGGGCAGCAACTGTTGTCAAGGAGTGCAAGCCCCTAAAACGTCGTACAAATATTGTCCTCACATGGAGGAATAAGGTCCTTTAAATTTCACTTTTTATTGACAATTTTTGACATTGTTCATGCCTGAAAGATTTATAGCAGGTGAGAAATAAAGTAATGGTAATATTGCCCAACTTTTTGTAATAAATATCACCTTCTGCCAATTATACTTATTATGTTGGCTTCATCTTCTCAGTAACACCACTCATATTATGCTCAACCAATACTGTTATATATATATAATCAAAGTATATTGTGTTCTGAAATTTTTTATAAAAATGTCAGAATGTTTTAACCATTTTTTTGGAATCCTGACCTAAAGTTTAGCCTAAAAGGTATAACTCCCAATATTTTTTACAAACAACGTTACAGTGTAATCAAATTATGACGAACAAACTCCAAATTAACCACATAGGTACTATACACACATCGTGTATAAAAAATGAGATTAGTAAGATGTCCCTCCAAATCATTACCAATTCACTACTATCAAATTATTTTAGAAATAAAAAATAAAAGTAATATTGTTTTATCAAAACTAAACTCGAATGAATTGCAGGAAATGTATATAATCTTCCCCCCTCTTCACAATTTTTGGATTACTTCCTTCCACAAACTTTTGAGCTTCCGAAACTTTAATCCACTACTTCCACCTGACGTCAAAAAAACAATTCACTATATTGAGTTACACCCGGCAATTATCTATGTATACCTATATTAAAATAATCTACAAAATCTTTTCACCATATTTATTAAAACCTAAAATATTAACGAGATCAAATAATTGAGAACAAATCTGAAAATAGATTTTGGATTAAAATCAAATTTTTTCCCCTTACTGATCGAAACAAATCAATTAAATAGGTATCAATGTTTTGTAAAACAATAGAAAAAAAATATTCAAAAGTATCGATATTAGCAAAAATTAACTCACAATCTAACCAAAATGTGACGATATTTTAAATATCAGTATTTTTCCTAGAATATTCATACCAAACATATTGATATTTAAGACCATGATTTTGTGGACATCAAGCGCATTGACACAAATAAAAAATTTGTACATGAATAAGAAAATATTGTCTACAAAGTAGCTACGTCTTGCACTTCCTTCCCAGACCCCTGGTGGTCCACAAGCTACACTTTGGAAACTGCTGACCTAGGGATACGAGTTCAATTTGTTCCAAATGCAACATTTTTTATTGTGTGATAGGCGTTATTTAACATGCAACTAATATTTTTCTGAAAAGGGATGAAGAGGGAGAGATGGTGAGAGGAAGGGAAAGAAAGGGGAAGGGGAGAGAGAAAAAAGAAAGAAAATTAGAGACTGAGTGGTTTTTTTTTTCAAGTCCAGGATTGTGCCAGCCATATTCAAATCCCACTGTGGACAGAATTTTTCAAAATGAATTTTTTACAAATTTTTGGCACCAAAAAATTTTATTTTAACTTAGAAATTAACTTCGACTAATCACCACCAATAATTTGAGCAATTTACGGTGTTTAAAAATTAAAATTACCTCATACTGGTAGTAAGAAGTTTTGAAAACGTCACAAGGTAGGGGGAATTTCTCATGATTAAAAATGTTATTGTTTTTACTGGAAATAAATCCAATTTTTTGAGAAAACAATGAAGCATTGCACAAATTTACCCCAAAGCTCTCCAGCAATTAGAAACAGTGATTTTATACTCATTGATTTATTCTCTATGATCTAATGTGTAAAAAGTTGACCGAAAAGAAACCGGGCGTTATGGTTTAAATTGATTCTTTTGATTTATTTTCTATAAGTTAAAATTTCCTAACTTTACAGAATACAGATTAGGGATTAGAGAATAGAGAAATGAATTCAAACCATGCTTCAAAGTCCATCCAATGAAAGATGGTTGTTGAGATAGAATGCAACCCTCAACAACTCTACATATTTTATAATTTTTATATCAGTTTTATGTACATTGCTGCCACACATCTCAATAAACGGATTACTCAAAAAATGTAATAATCATTTACAAAACAAAATTTGTCGATATAATTTATTATATGCATTTCGTTAAATTGTAGATTAAAAGATGCAACAAACTGAAAATTTATTATTTTTTTATTTAATAAAATCCGTGATTCGTATTTTTCCATTTTTTAATCTACAATTTAACTAAATATAACGGATTATATCAGCTGTTTTTTCTTTCTTTTTTTTTCTTGAGTAAATTGCCCAATTACCTTTAAAAGTGTAAATATCAACACAGTTGCCCTCATCTTTTTCCTTTTTTTTTTCACTGGATAAAATGAAAAATATTTCCGGATTATCTGGTGAAAAACGTGTAGGAAAGGCCCCTTTTGATCTGTTCATAGAAATTTTTCTGCTTTATCCGAAAAACCAGTTTTACAGATGACAGATTAAGGGGCGCCTACTGTATTAAAGTACATGAAAATGGAAGTAAAATAATTTGAAAGAAATTGAAATTTGGATGCGTTACTTAGAAATACAATAACCACCTCCCTCTGAATAAACTATAAGACAAATTTTTGATACTGCCAGAGATGGGCAAGTTATTAATGTATGGGACTCTGACACTGCACTGAGATTGACCAATTCATCATTCACAAAGTTCAAAAGTGAGTATCTACATGTGAGGAAAAGTTTGTGAAATGAGCATAGAAAGGGAGAAATTTCCAAAGTGGGGCACAGATATTTTAAAATTAGATCGACAGATCAACAGATTAAAAGACTGCAATATTAGATCATGATCCTAATGAACTAACTTTGAGATCTAGATTGCCATTTTTCACATATTTTAGATCTTTAGATCTCCAAATTAGATTGTTTGCAATAACTTAAGTATTCAAATCAGATAATCAAATCATACAATAATAAAAATAAATTAATAAATTACTCAAATTTAATGTTCTACTTTTAATTTTTTCTCACTTTCTTATTATAAGCTTTCATTCTGCTCACTACTATGATTTAAAAATATAACATATTGCAACCAACCTTCTTCAATGAAATAATATTGATTTCAGCATGAAGCCAAAACCAAAAAAAATAAATAAAAGCTTAGTTATCTTAAAAAAACTCATTTTTAACTTAAACTTATTTTTCAATTCTTGCATTGTGGAAAGAGGTGAATGGGAGGAAATTGGGATGAAATCTGAAAAATCCGGAAACAATTTAATTAATTAGATCGCCATCTAGATCGCTTTGTTAGATTGATCTACAAATCACAATCTAGATAACCTTGATTGATCTATCACCCCACCCTGGAAATTTTTGAGTCATGCGCTCACTTCCTGCGCTTGTTTCACAAACTTTCCCTCACATGTTAACACTAACTTTTGAACCTCAGTGTGCAACATACTACTTTATTTCTATTTCATTTTTCATTCAGTTCCCATTTCAGGTTCAATTCAGGGTTTCCTTTCTATTTCTATTTTTTTTTTAATATTCCTGAATCAAAATTTTCATAATTTTTTTCAAATAGCAAAATATTGATATTTTTCCAAATTTTTTTTCTCAAATCAAAAATTATTTGATTTGAGTGAGAAGAAAACAAAGGACAATTCATCATTTATTTTTCATTATGTTTCCTTCATTGTCTTAAAAGTAATTGATTGATTGTTTTCAATTCTGTTTCCATTTCAGTATTTTGGTGATTCTATTTATTTCAGTTTTCAGCCCAAAGAAATATGGTTTATGCACCTCTGGTTCAGATTAGCAAGTTTTCTGCTCTCATTTTAGGACTAAAAGTTCTTTTTTTGGATTAGAGGACTACTTTGTGGCAGGAAAATTTGAAAAAATGATCATATTTAATTATTTTTTGGTCTAAGGATCAAAAAGTAAAATTTACAGGTCCAAAAAGTGTACTTTTCAGTCCTACCACTAAAAAATAAGTGTTGTTAATGAAACAACATGAAAATCTTGTTTAAAATAACAACATTTTTATTTTGAGAAAAACCTATTGTCTTTCACTCGATGATTTCTCAGCTTCCAATGAAACTAGAAAGCTGAAGTTGATACTCCTGGAGAAAAGAGAAAATTTTCTCAAATTCATCACCTATAATTTCTTTTTTATACGCTTTTATTCTACTCACTCAATTTGTTGAAGTACACTGGATAACCAATTTTGGCGCTGCTTTCACATGTTGCAACACATGCTTACATACACACATATCCATTTTTATCGGTTGTTTTTCTCTTTTGCTAGTATTTCTGTCTTGTTATCTTAAAATAAGTAAAAGTGTACCTACAAATTATGGATTCATCATACGAATGTAAATTTTCACTTTAATAAGCGTCATTATGCAAGGGTGGTGTTTTTTAGGAGAGTAAAAAATTATTATCAGTTATCACATCTTATCAATTGCTTGCTTTTTCATCGTAAGTTTCATTGCTTACTAAATCCATGACCTTGGTGTCATGGTAGCAAATCGTACTTTCATTCAAAACACCTTATGTCCAAATCTTATCAAGGATGGGAATTTTTTTTTCTCAAATTATAAAAGCGTATTTTTTGAAAACTAGGTTTTTAATCTACATTTATTTATCATAAATGACTTCTTCATAATCAAAGTATGAAAAAAGGTAATAAATGGAAAAATTGTCATTTTTTAAATTATTGCTTACTTAAAAAACTAATGGTTGTAGAAAAAATTTTCAGAGACAACGGATGTTTAACAACAAATTAATTTATATCTTCAGATCTCACTAAGAACAAAGTTATTTTGAAATAAGGGCGAGTGAAAAAAGAAGAAAATTCAAACCTGTTTTTTAACGATAACATTTTCCCTTTCAAATTTACAGAATAAATGAATCTATATGAAAATAAGAACCATAAATTTCTCTACCAAAAAGATTCCTTACAATTTTTTCATTGGGTCAACAGTAACTCTGTCGGTGCATAAGTAAAGTATGTACCAAGGAGGGAATGTTGTCTTTACCTCGCCTGTTTGCAAGCCCTGCCTTCAGCCAGCCAAAAAAAAGCGTCTAAATTTCACTTGGGATTCTGTCTTAATGACATTGTGATTGGTTGATTTTCCATATTTTTGTGCATGTATATTAATTTAGACTGGCAAATTCTGTACTATAATACAAGCAATAATTGTACGTATATATGTATGTATATAACCATGTTCTGAAGTACTAGACCAACAATGTTACTGAAATTTATAAGAAAGGGGTTTTTGGATATGAAAAATGATCTAGATAGGTCCCAAGTTCGAGAAAATTCGTCAAATACAAATATGAGCATCTCAATCTATTCATCAGCACAGTAATTGAAAAATAATGAAAAATTCATTTGCTTAAAAGTAACAGATAGGGAAGGTTTTATTAGCGAATTTTGTTAGGGATAGGTGGCTTATGAGTTATGATTATTATGATTTATGACTAATGAAGTAATGAGTTTAATATTGCAATCTTAATTTTATTCTCGAGATATGTTATGAAAATACATTTCTGAAATTCCCCAGCTTGAATTACATTAACAAAAGTTTTTCAAATTTCAACACACCGATATAACAGGTACTTTTTGTAATTAGTGTGGCGCCCTTCTGTAATCCTCTGAATTAATATGAAGATTTTTAGTTCAAATCTTGCAGGCCGTTTGTTTTTTTATTTCATAAGTTTAATTTTAATGATGTTTTTCAAGGGTGTTTATTGGTGATTAAAGTATATGGTTCATTTAAGGCATAGGTGATGACATCTTTCAGGCAGATGCTGGGGAGGGCTGGTCCATCGTATGCAACTTTAGGAGTGACAATAGCTGGGGGCTTGAAGTGGGTAGAGCAAATCCCCACCCCCTGGAGACCACCCTGCTGTCACCAACATACAAAGTGGCATGCCTTGGCCAAGGGCCTACTCATACTATCATCCAAAAGATCCCTCTACCAGTAATATGCAGGTGGGTACAGGATCCTGACTTCACACGAGAAATAAAAATTAAAAAAAACTCAAATACCTTCACCTCTTAGTAGCCACCAAATGGAAAGTGAAGGTAGATGAATAGATGAATTCATTTCGCATATTTAGTTGTACTAATATAAGGACTAAATCTTCAGCCTTTCAAATCCTATCTATATGATGAAACGGGCCTGGAAATGTGCAAATTTTCAAAATTTGATGTGATTAGATACCTACATTTCCAAATTCATCAGTGGTTGTCCAGGGTTGCCCTTCGAATATTATGTTTATCTCATAAGTATGTAACACCATACATATAACAAATGAAGTACTACCCAACTCCATTAAAACAAATACAAAAATCTCAAAATAACTTGAAAATCCATTTTTTCTTTCACATAATCCATCTAGATTGGACAAAATCCATTTCTAAACTTTGTTCCATACCATCGTAGACAGTAATCACAGTAGAAGACACATATAGATTGAATTTAGGATAAAGGATTTTCTACACTCGGAACTACAACTGGTTCAAAGTTTCATATTATAAGAAAAAAAAAAGAAGGAAAGCACATTTATTCCATATTAGTGTTTATAGTCCGAAGCCCAAAAACTGTAAAACTGTGCAACACTTCATCATCAATATTATCCAAACTGGAAATTATAATTGTCTTTTACCATAAATCAAAATAAAACTTCACCCTTGCATACTGAATGGAGATGACACAGTTTGAGAGATACTTATTACATTTATTGAAATTTATTCCACATAATTAGACAAATTTATATAATTTTAGAATTATCATCTTCTAAAAAATTTTCAATTTAGTTAAATGGATCTGGAAACAACAATCTTATCAAAATTTAGAATCTAAACTGATAAATTTGAAATTTCCAAATAATAAACAGGAGCGACGATGGTTCAAATCTTGGTAGAGGAATAGATTTTTTTTTTAAATACATCAAATTTGAAAAGTTGGGCTTTATCTCAACATCGAGCTCAACTTGAAATAGTTATTTGAAAATTTTGGTTATTTTTGGTTCGGCCATCTCAGAGTAATTGTGTCATCACAAATGATGTTCTGTGTGTAAGTACATGAGGAAGCTTCACCTCTCTTGCTGTGGTAAATACCGAAATAAATACAAAAAAAAAAAAAAAAAAAAAAAAAAATCAAGAAAACTATTATTTGGAAGAATGTTGGCTAAAAATTTGGTAAGAAGGTTTAAAATGAAGTGTTGAGGAAATTCATTGTGAATTATAATTTGAAATTATAAAAAACGTGCGCAAGTTAGTTATTGATGGCTTAGCAAATAAAGTAGTGGCAAGCCTGCTTTCCAACAAGTTTCCTTAGTTCATCTGCAATTATAAATCTTCTCTTCTTAGCAGTAGTTTGATATTTTTTCAAATCATTACGAATGAACCACTTTTTTTTTTTTAATTTTGGCCATCCATTATGAAATAGCGCGAAATTAAAATTTTGCTGTAGCTGTTGGATATACCCTGTAACTTGCAAAAAAAATTCAAAAAAAATTCAAAAAAAATGAAAAATATTTCCATCATCTTGACCCTGGTGAAATGTATCTAGAAATAACAAACTTTTAAAACTCTAAGATTTGTGAAATATGGGACCATACTGGGAGTTACAAAGCTACTTTCAAAAAAATTATCAGTCTTCAATCATCATGTTACATACTGTGTTGAACTATAATCAAAAAAATTATCACAATAGTACTCAAATTACAAACCAGAATCACGAAAAATCTAATTTCTTCATTTTGTCATCAGAATAAAATTATTCTCAGAGGTGAGAAAGAAAAAAGGAACATTAACTTTGTTCCAAATCATCATATATAGAACCTGTTAAATGAAGAGAAACTAATAATATTTTTTGGATTCAGGAAATTTTGGCTCCGAAAATGGCCAGTCTGAAAAATCCATATTACTACAGGGGGAAACTCAACGAGGACTATGGATTTGTTCCATACCGGTGAATAGTGCATGTTTGGAAACTGTAAAACAATATGAGACTGCATGATAATTATTTATCAAACTAGAAATAATTGTAAAACATCTACATCCTTAAATGCAGTTTCATAAACATACATACATAGGTATGATTATAGAATTTTTCCGGGTACACGATTGGAAAGTATTCAATTTGGTTATCACCAAGTATTACAAAGCAAGAAAACCACTAATGTAGTGAAAAATAAAATCTAGAAAAACTAGTCTATTACTAAAAATCAATGCTAAATTTCACACCTGAATTCTAGATGAAAATACCAGTGTTCTGGAGATTTTCATTACATTTGGATAATTAGTTCCACATAATTAGTCAGATGAGTACAGTGGGAAAATTAGGATCTTCCATAATCTTCTCAATCAGGAGAAATGTATCCGGAAATTACAAATTACAAAAAATGAAACTTTTCTCAAATCCAGTTCTGAGAAAGTTCTCACTAAGTTTTTCATTCCGGGCCCAACAACATCTGTATCCTAAATCAAATCTGTACGTGTGTTCTACTGTGATTACTCTCTATGATGGTATGGAACAAAATTTAGAAATGGATTTTGTCCAATCCGGACGGATTATGTAAAAGCAAAAATGGATTTTAAAGTTATTTTCGTATTTTTGTACTTGTTTTCATGGAGTTGGATAATATTTCCATTTGTTCCGTGTATGGTGTTACATACTCATGAGATGAACATAATATTCGAAGGGTAGCCCTGGACAACTTCTGAAGATTCCGGAAATTCTGGTTTTTGATCACACCAAATTTTGAAAATTAGCGTATTTCCGGGCCCATTTCATCATACAGATGGGATTTTAACGGCAGAAGATTAATTAGTCCTTATATTAGTACAACTAAGCATGTGAAATGAATTCATCTGCCTTCACTTTCCATTTTGTGGCTACTTAGAGGTTAAGACCTAATTGATACAGCGACTTTCATGAACATTTAAAATATGCGAGACTTCAGACAGTATAGAATGACCCTCATTGGCACGATTTAGCTTAGTTGGACCGAAGTTCTTGTAGAACATAATATGAAATGGAATTCATCGATACAGCATTAACTTTTTACTCCAAAACTGGAGTATGTTGAGACCTAACAGAGCTACAATGACGCACATAAAATTAGAACACTTTGAAATTCACTAGTAATCAAAATGCACCTTCATAAAGTAAGCTACGTACTGTCTTGATGTTCGGAAATTGCTTGAAAAGTTTAAAAATTCTACAAGACTAAAGAGGACTTTCCACTCCGAGAGAGAGAGAGTCTATTAGACAAATTGCTGTAGAACTGAATCTACTTTCGCTGAAAAGCAACTATTTTCAACACATTTAAATTTCCACACGATGATCAGATCAATATAGCTGAAGGCCAGACATCCCGCAAAGTAAGCATTTATTTACCTAAATATATTTTCATTTATGGCCAAGCTTTGTGTACCATTATCCCAAACAATGTCTTTTGAAAATATGAAAGTTCAAGTGGAACTAAAAGTTACGCACTAAACAATGGAAAGGTATGAACGAATGTTGCGAAGCAGCAGGGGGAATCTACTTACACGTATTATAAGAATCGATAGTGGTCCATATTCGAATGCTCGAGGAAAATTACAAGATTTTCTGCAAATTTAAGTTGCCGAATTGCCGCACTTAGTCCACTAGTATCATACAACGCAAAAACTGCCACATTTCACCGCTTAGTAAGCACTAAGCAGAACAGAAGATCAAATTGTTTAAGAGAAAAGATACGGCAGGACTATACTCACTTTTATTCATTATCTAATAGGACAACTTCAGTTCGTTTTAATGCCAAAAAATAATTTATTCCGTTTTTCTACAAATCGTTGTAGTACAATTTTATCACACTTAAGCCTAACACACACACACACAACACACACACACACACACACGCACACACGCACGCACGCACGCACGCACACACACCTTGGGTCTTAGCCCCTCAAAATATAGCATAAATGCGAACGGTAAGCTATCGCCCGCACTTACATAGTCAAAAGCAAGATATGGGACAAAACTTTTTACTTTTTTTAAGCTACAAACGAATCGTTTTCTACAGTTCAACAAAAGCCATAAAATTATGAACCAACACCGTGAACAACCACCGCATAGTTAATTTGTTAACGAACCGAGAAATATAATAATGTACGGCAAGTTTTACGGCACTTTCTCAAGTTAGCTGAGTTATCGTTCATTCATTTTAGTGGATCTCAGAGCTGAGTATTAATGACATTCCCAATTCTTAAATAGTGACAATCATCGTACACCACCGCGTAGCAACGGAATTGGCCTAACAAAAGTTTCAAAATTGTAATAAACTACCAATAATTAATTACAGATGATTAGCACTGTGCTGACGATGTCAACACAAAAAGTTAATTTAAGCAAATAAAATTAAATGTAAAACTTGATAAATGAATTAACTGTGGTATTACGGTACACTTTTCCGAGCATCGATAGTGGCAGCTATCCGTTTTCTGCGAACGGCACAGAGGCAGAGCACATCAGCACACACACATATACACAATTAATAATTAAAATCGTCGCTTTCGAACGGACAGGATTACGTAAATATAGACGGTGAATCATACACAATTTCGGATACGCGATGAATTAGGTACACAAACAACTCCTCGGACAAGCGGAATGATACCTCGGTACCTATCCCGTTTTTACTTTTTTAAAGGCGATACGATTGTGGCCAAAAATCAAAAAAATTAGCGAAATTGGTATGTACTAAGCGTTTACTATGAATGTACCATTTTGACAGACCCCAAATAAAACGCTGAAATGATGTACACGACTTGCTGCACAACAACGTTCGAACGCCCTTCACGAACTTTCATCGAGATCGACGAACGACGACACTATCGCAAAACGCACCAGATAAATTAAAATCATCGTAGTTTCCATATAACCAACTTGACTAATCAAAATTTAAATCAACAAACAGCTGTGGTTCAACACCAGCATACGAACCTACGAGCGCTTTGCTTCCAGTATAATTATATATATATAATTGAATTACGTACGACTTTACTCGTTATAAATTACCTCCTTTTTGCTCGATGTACGATTGGGTAGTTGCTAGTTGTGTACGAACGAGAAAAACTCTTATCAAACGTTTTCAAAATCGTGCGACCTTGACTCACAAGACGAATGAAGCTTTAGCTAAGGCTCTTCACTAGCAGGTATGCGCATAACGGTGATAAGAGATGAATCGCCATCTTGTATTATACGGGCGTCTGTTGGTAGTTTTTCCAGCTGATTTACATGTTATGACATCATGTTTGAAGTTCTTCTATTTTTTTGTTGAATATATGAAATTATAACATTATTTTTCAAATTGGTTCGGAACAATGGATAAAGATGTGTGCTAACATCCTGTGATTGTGGGTTTGAGTCCTACGTATTCTTCTGAGTTTTTTATTTTTGTTTCTTTCTATGCTTTTCAGTCATGAGGTGAGGCTGGGGCTTCGACCATATATATAATGGACTGCGCATACTGATAAAATATTGATGGCAACCAAATGAAATGTACATTTCATTCAAAAATTTAATCCCTTATCAAACTGCACTTTTCACAATATTAAAAAATCAGAATTCTCAAATTGAACGTATTTTTAACCAGGTTTTCTTATTTAAAATAAATTTAGTTATGGCTAAAATACTTTGGAAGATCAACAGTCATAAATTCGGGTTTATATATTAACAGTTTGTGAATATAAATTGTTAAACTGTCATTTTATTCCTCGGAGGAAATGTCTGATTATGCTCTTTTCTCACACATTACGCAAAAATTTTAATATGATCTCTAATCTGTCGTTTATTTTATTAAAAAGTATCACAAACATAAATTTCTTAGGATTTATTGGAGTTTTTTGAAGATAACATGACTATCTGGATTAATAACTTTCATGTTTTACTGACTGGAAATTATGTTGCTCTTGTCACTGCAAGTGTAAGTATTGGGTTTTGTTATTCTTCCTCTATCGTTAGAAGATTTTATGTTAGTTTTTCTGTTTACCCAAACAGGATGAGGAAGAAGTTGGTGTTATTGAACAACTGTGTTCCCAAATTTACAAAAATCTAGTTATGTTCACTCAGAGGTATGATGAAGAATTCATCCCTCACACACCTCGATTTGTTGATGACATTTGGAATTTCTATTCAACTATTTTCCTCGAAGATTGCCGTGATACTGTTATACAGATAAATCCTTTGGAGTAATTTAACTTCATGAATTTGTCAATGAATTTTCCTCGATTTGTTAGCATTTAATGGCAATTATTCGTCGACGAATTAAAGCCGTTAAATGCACCCAAATCCCCTTTAATTCATGTGTGTTTATAAATATTAATTCGCTGACAAATTGAATAGAATTCTATTCGATTTGTTTGCATTTATCGGCGTTAATTCGTTGAAGAATCAAAGGGAATTTGTCGACGAATCAAGGCCGTTAAATGCACCCAAATCCTTTTTAATTCATGTGTATTTATAAATGTTAATTCGTCAACAAATCGGAGGGAATTTGTCTTAATTTGTCGACGAATAAAGGCCATTAAATTCACCCAAATCCCCTTTAATTCATGTTTATTTATAAATGTTAATTTGTCGACAAATCGACGGGAATTTGTCTTAATTTGTCGACGAATTCCCTTTGATTTGTCGACGAATTAATGCCATTAATACGAGAAAGAACACATCATGAAGTCAGAAGCAAACAAAATGTTCCTTCCACAAGACACTCGCCTCAACCGAAATTTGATATCGTAAGTTGTACCAATTTTAGCCTCGATTGATTTTTTTATGTTTGTTTCTGCAACCTTTATTGTTTTCAGCTGGTCAGGAGTGCTTTAATTTTTTTGTCGACTGTTGCTGATAGAAAACCATATTAACCTTTGTTATCCGATCCAGCAGTACTGAATAGTATTTGTGAAAAAGTAATATTCCCAAACATACAGTTTCAAAGTAAATATATTTTTTCAATAGTTCGTTGGTTGACTTTAAGTTCAGATTGATTAATCGAAAGTTTTGTACAGCATTGAATAAAGAACTATTTGAAGACAATCCTGACGAATATATTCGCCGAGACATTGAAAGATCAGATGTTGACATGTGAAAAAGAGCAGCTTGTGATCTCATTAAAATGTTGCCTCGGTATTTTGAGCAGGAAATGAAACAAATATTTGTTTCTTACTTGAAAGAATTCATCATTGTCACCAAGGCTTATTTCAGCATACACATTTTGTACAGCTTGAACCTTGAAGTATGTGATGGCAATTTGAAAAGAGGGTGTGCAGTTGTCATGTTTCTTCTACCTCAAATGAAACAAAATATAATAATTCCTTTGCTCACAATTTGTTTTACTTATTTTCTAAGTGCGCTATTACTGGTTGATATTTTAAAAACTCTCCAACTGAAAGAAAATCCCAAAAAAGGATAGGCTAATAGTAAAATGGATTTTCTTTAATTTTCATATATTTCCTATCCAACCTATTAAGAGTAGGCATACGTATAATATTACTAGGATAATAGTAAGTAAAATATTCAAGACTATAACAAAATACATGAAGCATATTGGTGTAAAGGTCCTGATAACATGAAAAGAAATCAATGGAAAATAAAGAGAAATCTATGTATTTTTTACCTATCAGGTTTTCCTTAAGTTGAAAAATAATTTACAAAAATCATGAAATTAACTTACAAAGCTATTCATTATTTTACTCCACCAAAAACTAAAATGAAAATATTAAAAAGGAATAATAATGACGCTATTTAATTTTAAAAACACTTTCATTTTGTAAAATGAAGTGCAAAATTATTTAATCAATTGACCTATAATATTGGATAAATCCTGAAAAAACAATATTTTTGAATGAAATGTACGCCTTCATGGTGTCTCCATATAAGCCAATGTTAATTTTATCAGTATGTGCAGTCCATTATATATATGTTCGAAGGGCTGGGGCACCTGAAGCAGCATCGGTTTCTTTTCTTTTTTTTTAAACAAAACAAAACAAGTAAGTTTTTGTTTTATGGTGGATGCACAGATAATCATTTCAGTTGTGAAAAAATTTGAAGGTATTAAAATTATTGAGAGGATTTACAAGTGTACAGTCATTTGTCTTTTTTGAAGATTAATCTCTATGTGTCCTCCACAAAACAAAAACTTACTTGTTGTGTATTATTTATTTATTTTTTTTTAAAGAAGCGAGCACCAGCTTCATATCATGGCTGAAAAGCAATAGAAAAAAACAAAAATAAATAAAATTCAAAAATTCAAAAGAATACATAGGACTGAAACCTATGAACCACTGCATGCACACATCCTTATCCACTGTGCCACAAACCAATTAGAAAATATCATTATAATTTTATGTGTTCAAAAAAAAAAAATAGATGGAACTTCAAACATAATGTCATAACATGTAAACCTGCTGGAAAAACCTCCTTTTATGAGACACTCGTGTTATTCGTTGTTTCATGAATTTTACATTGTTTATTATATTTATATAATTTTATCTCTTCTCACACTCATTTTCATATCTGCTGGTAACTAAACAAGAGTCTCGCGCCAGTTTTATGAAAATATAATTGGGTTACCCACTTATTTGTTATGTTATTAAATTGTCTATGATTGGACAAGCATTTTGGTACATGTGAATATACCAACATTTAACAATTTTCTTCTAAATAAATTTCATAAAAAATTTCAGTCTGTGTGGGGAGTTGAACACAGCACATCCAACTAAGTAAACCATACCTTGTCCTACTATGTCATAAGTAATTTCCTATCATTTCAGGTTTCAACATCCTGTAACACACAAGTAACACACAACTGAAGAAACAGATAATATTACTCATAGTAATGACATTTTGGCAGAGCATGAGCGAGACACTTGTATAAAGAGCTTTTACTTTAGCCAGAGGAATCAAAGACATATAGCTAAAGAGATGTGTCATTCTCCAAATGCCATGTGGTACAAAAATGTGACAAAGATCTTCAACCATCATCATCATCATCATCATCATCATCATCATCAACAATGAAAAGTCAATTTGATTTAATGTTCTGTACAGAAAAACAGACGTCTCTATACCAATACACTCACACTATCAAGCTAAAACACATGCGCAATAACAAATATTGGTCTTCAAAATGTTTTATAACATTATATCTTGTTAATGTTATGTTACCATGCTATGAAATTGGTATTCTTGAAATTTTTTATAGCACTCTGTTATTCTGCTCTTCACAGCTCTTATTACTGATGAATTATTTCAGGCCGTTTTAGAATTTTCAAAAAACAATGAGGCAGGAATGATTAGATCTTCATGAAGTTGCATCTGCATTATCATCAAACATTGATGAACATCTCCTGAAAATTACACTGTTGAGTAATGCACATACCTACTTGTAAAGGGCCTTATCCATACCTATAATTCTTCCCATTTGTTTTCATTGAACTTGCACACGTTTAACATTATTGAGAGGAACTGAGAGAAAACTATCAGTAGTAAAAACCTGAAATTTGGCTGAGAAACCAACAGTCAATATATGTTGGCTGAAAAATCTGTAAAAATTTAGTCACATTTGAACATTTAGTTTTCTATAATATCTCTGAAATTCCTCAATTTGACTGAATTTACATCATTTGAATCACTTATTTCAAACATAATTTTAGTTATATCTCAAGAAGTAAATGTGAGATTGACCTGAAATTTTCCTGAAATGTTCATCTACATTAGCAAAAGATTCAGCAGTGAAAGTTTATTTAATATTGTGTGGTTGGTTTCAAAGATAACACTAAAATTCTGCTGAGATCCTGTGATTCAAATGACGCAAATTCAGGCAGGTTAATGAAATACTGTTAAAATAAAAATAAGAATACTATACAATGTACTTTCCACTGACATGTTTAATTTAAATCATTATAATCATGAATTAAATTTGTTTAATAATTAATAATCTCTCGTAATTCATCATCTACATTTCATTTGACGTATCCATAGAATTCTCAAATAAGATAATTTGTTATATTTGTCTTTTGATGTATAGAAGGTTTTATCTGACGTTTTTTCCCCATATCTAAGTTCATTTTGCTCGTAGCTTGGCCTATTGTCAAGTTACTATCAAAAATGAAATTAGATAAAATGATTTCTCCTTCTCTCACGAGTTTGCTGGTTAGCTCTAGCCTTTTGAGATTAGAAGAAATCACTCCGTTTGGAACTCTTGTCCGTTCAAGTCTAATGTATTTATAATGTCTTTATACAATACTTTTTTTTTTATTCTAATTTTGAACTTAGAAAAATTTTCGATCGATGTACGAGTTCGTCTACAACTCTACCTTGTGTTTTTTGTAATATGTCTTGTTTTTATTTTAATAATATCTTTCATCTTACGTGAACATAATGTTGTATTGAAATAGGTATGTTTTTCTCTTTTAATATAACTGGTATTTTGTTTATGACTCGTTAATTTTTTTCTTAAGAATGTCTGGCTAACGAGGTCAAGTGACGTAGAGAGATGGTGTAAACACAATGGGTGAATTTTCTAAGGGGAAATTAGAGAAAATGGGGTAAAATTTGAAATAACTTTGGGCATATCTTTCGACCTTTAGTAAACCTTTTTTAAAATGTAAAATTGCACGAGTTTGGTGAGAACAAACCCTGGGTCTTTCCCTTTTGGTTTTTCTCCCCCACAGTGAATTTTGGAATTTCTCACTGTGGGTTATTATCAATTTGATACTCAAAATTTCCACTTGTTTCTTGTTTTAATCTTTTATTTCGACAACTTTTCAATTTCACATCATCATTCTATCATCGGTAAAACATCTATTTCTTCAATGTTTTCATCTTCAGATATCATGTGTATGGTATCTCATTACGTACTCTGTGAATCAATTCAGGTAAGTGATTGGTTAAAAACTTGTAGGAGCTGATGAAAACCAAGTTTTTTGTAAATAGGTGAAAACCGATTTGGCATACCACACATTAATCTGAATCTATTGCAACATTTTATTCACTTATTCAGGCAATTGATAGTAAAAAAGAAAATAAAGAAAATGCAACTTGTTAACCCAGAAACTGTATCTCCCACCAACAAAATTAAATTATTCTAAAACCAAGAAAAAGTGGCTGCAGATTTTTCAACAGAACTATCAAAAATCTGGAGGGGTATACTCTATTAATACTAAGAAGTAGGTGATGTTTTAAACCATGTCCACATTTATCTGTTTGAAATACAATGTTTGCATATACCTACTCCAAAATGATGTTTATCATTGTGTGAGAGTTTCCAGGACTTGATGACATTGAAATTACTAAAAACAAATAAAATGAACAATATATTATAATGAATAGATGTTAAGTATTCACTACTAAAAAGATTTGGTAAACGTATTATGTTGTATGGTGGTACTGTGGCACACGTCATATCTGATTTGTCCAAATTACGCGATCCTGCAATGTTGGGAAGGCCATTGGAATTAGAATGTGCCACACAGGATATCTTATTTATGACCACTCATTTAGGCACCATGTTTATTAAAATATAAAATTTTGAGAAAAAACAGTCAATAGACTTCAGAATGTACACTATAACCCCTCTCTAAATATTGACTTATTGTCAGAAATTAGAATAACAGAAAATCGTGCTTTAGGCATTGATCAAAACTTTTCTGCCACAAACATTTATGTCTGAGGCACAAATGAGGTACTATTCACTGCCTCTAAAACAAAAGGAGTGTACACAGTAAATTATGAAATTATTTTTGATGACATATTGTTTGAAACTGAAAATCAATCTGATCATTTAGATAAAATATGTCAATATTATAATAATTCATCCAACTAGCTTGTATGCCTAATATTAAATCATAAGTTGAGTGGAATTTCTTTGAGATGGAAGAAGAAGTGATTGAAGAAAATGAGGAGGATGAAGAGTTGGATGAAAATATGAATACAGATATAAATTTGAATACAACTAATAATAATATGAATGAAAACATAGAAAACCACATAAACACAAAATTTAGAAAGAGAAGGAGAGATAAACCGTAATAATAATGAACAAAATTTTGTGGAAGAACTGAAGATGGAATTTACGAGAATACAGGATCCCAAGTAAATAATAATAATAATGAAAATTATATAATAAATAGTGATAAACAGGATTCTATTGAGAGAGTGGAACAATCTACATAGAATAAAAAAATAATATGGCATAGATGTTCATGATACAACTTCCATAACGATGATCTTTGGCTCTGTGAGACTTGTGTGAAGGCAAATTCTAGATGTCTTAGTCATGGTGGAACTCACACACATCCAAATAGGAAACTTGAGTTGGTCTCTTCAGACACAATGGGCCCATTTTTGCCAGGTGTATATGTTGAAAAATATGAATTAATTTTTGTTGATCACGCAACAAATACACCTTTGTTATGCCAATAAAAAGGAAGTCAATGGTGTTTGACGAATTTAAAAAATTATATTAAAATCTAAATTTCCAAATTGTCCCATCACAACTTTACATTGTGATAATGCTCGTGAATATCTCAATGCACATATGAAGTCCTTTTGTGAGGAAAATGGTGTTGTCTTGCACCCAGTGGTCCTATATTACCCAGAGTTGAATGCAACTAGGGAAAGGCAGAACCAAACAATAATGTCCTGTGTTAGAGCAATGCTCTTTGATGCAAACCTGGACTTTGGTTTTTGGTCCTTAGCTGTTGATGTGGCCATATATACAATAAATAGGAATCTGAAATGGCCAAATAAAAATAATTCTATCCCTTTCAAAATATTTTACAACTATAAACTGGACATCTCAAATTTAAGAGAATTCGGATCTTTGGTTCATTGACACATACTCATTGAAGTCCGAAAGCAACAAGCTACTAGAAATAAAAGAAAATTTGTCAAATTGGAACATCCCAAACTCACTCAAAGATCCAAAAATAGCATTTTTATAAAGTATACCATTAGTGGTTATTGTGTAAGGGACCCAGAAGTGGTAGTGAAGACAACATTTGCTCCAGAATTTTATCAACCGGAGGTGCGGTGTCCATGAGCAATTCCTCCTCAATTCGAGCCAACTCTTGTTTATGATCATGAAGTTGGCTGTGCTTTTAATTTCTCAGCCTCTTCTTATTCATTAATAGTGTTGGTTGTTTCAAGGAGCTTATTCAATGGTAACAACATTTTTTAGATGAAAAGAAAATGGAAATTTTACATACAAGAAGATTTTACCATAAACGTCTAAATCGAGCAACAGTAGAATAACGGGTGATTTTTTTTGCGAGATTTCAGATCAATCGCAGTATTGAAATGTCGCCTTATCTGAGTTTGTCCTTTTGTGGAGGGGATAGAGTCTTCTTGCTGGGTGAAAACACCAGTTCCTGTGTATGTAGGTTGGGTGTCTTTGGGCTGGAGCTTTGACTTATAGTATGACTACTTCTCAACATTTTAACTGTCAGTTCTTCTTGGCTAACTGCAGTTCCCAGATGTATTACCTCTGGGTGTTGAGAGGCTGTCACCAATTCTGAAACATCTTCAGATTGTCTAGTTGAAGTTGAAGGGATTGGGGGATGAGTCCAAACTTCTTTCTCCAGGTCTACAGTCTTTTTCCTCCTTGGTAATATTTATTTAAGAAGGGGGTGTGTAAATTCCCACGTCAGTAGACTCTACTTTGATAATCAATGATATCTAGTTTGCAAAAAAATTTTATGTTTTCCGAGCAAGCGAGAATCTTGCCAGTGCACTGCCCCAATTTTTGATACAGCACACTGCACCTCTAGACACCCATGACGTGGCCAAAAATGTTACATCCAGGTCACTACTGTGGAATACCTTGAACAGTTTATTTACAAGCTTATTTATATGCACACCAACACACATACGTAGTAATTACATATGTTTGTGAGAGTGACCTGGTGCATCATTTCTTATAGTGATAAGAAATGATGGGCTGGTTTGTGTATGGAATCATGACATCATCGTATTGTTGAGACTGGTTATGTTTCAGTATTTGTACATTACTTACATGTATGTGGAAATAATTATAATCGAACATATTCTATGTGTATTCGTTTTACCTAATAGAGACAAATATTTGCCAGCGTTGTGGCAGCAAAAGTTGTTGAGGAGTCCGAGCCCCTTTACCTCATACGAGTTGAACTCCCATAATAATAATGGAGATAATAATTATAGAAATACGAACTAACAAAGTAATGGTAATGATGGCCAGCAATCTCAGTCAAATTTAGATAAAAATGGTAATTATAACAACAATAGATCTCAGAGAAAAAACGGAAATCTTCAGGCTAGATGTTATAGTTGTAATCAAACAGGGCACTATGAAAATAAATGTCCTGAAAACAGAACAGAAAACAAAGATCAAAATAAAAAAAAACTTAAAAATAATAATAATAACAGAGTCAAAAAGGATGATGAAAGACCATTCAAATTGTCATATATGATCAAAAATTGCAAAAATAATTATGATTGTTTATTAAATACTTTAATTAAGGATAATGCTGAAAACCTCAATTATATCCCTTTGAAAAAAAATGTTACTAGAATGGTGATGGAAGTCCATTTAACATAAAATCTTTCAAAACTAACTAATATTACAAAATTCAAAATCCCTGTTAAATTACAATATGCATAAAAGGATACTTTTCTCTATGCAGCTCATACGGAAATATGAGGATTTTAAATGAAAATGAAAAAAAAATTCAAAACATAATTGAACTTTTAGAAGTACACTATGTTCCTGATTTATTCTTGGACATCAGGTCTAGAATTAAGGTAACAGAATCAGGAATAACATATGGATAAGGGAAAAGATATCTCGCAAACTTATTTTTTTGAAACAGGAGAAATTTTATTTACCTCAAATAAAATTGAAGGAGTTTTTCGAGTAGATTACAAATATCTTCCAACTCCAAGAATCTGTATGCCTGTCACTCAGGATTCTAAGGACGATGAATATGACTTGTTATCATTTGAATTGACTATTGAGGAGGAAGGGAAACCAATTTTCCAGCAACCTGTGGAAAATTAAAATGATAATTGTAACGGCCAAAAGAGGTGGTAACGTACCAAATTAAGACCACTTTCGGGAGTACACCATACACGAAATATCACATACTTAAAAGTAGTAATATTTCTAAGATAAATTTAGATTAGTCATCCACAAACTATAGTGGACCTTAACATTCGTTTGAGACTCAATAATCTTTTAAAACACAAGAGTGAGTTTACACATTTAATAATATAATAATTTGTACATACAGGTACAATAATAGACGTTAATATTTATACATATAAAACCACAATTCAACAAGCAAGACTATCTGTTCACTAGAGACTTCTACAAGAGAGGTTCCAGGTACTTAGAAGTAGCTGTCAAGGAACTGTGTCTTATTCCACTGAATCGAGGGATTATATACTCGTTCAGGGTATGAAAACATACGTGTCGGATAGGTAAAGTGAGGTAGGGTGTTGTTATTATAGGGTTGTGCTGACTCGTCGAGTACTCGAGGGACAGGTACAACTAGGTCATAAATATACAGAAGGTATATCTGTATATGTAAAATTAAATATGAATAAATTGGTGGTTGTTTACAAAGAGTTATAGGATGATAGTTGTTGATAAATATCTACATTTTTGGTATTTGAAAATGAGTGAACAAATATGTTCGTCATTTCTTAAAATAGACGAAAATATATGTTACAATAATATTACCCCTCAAAACATAATTTCAGAACCTAGAATTTCCCAAAATAATAATGAAATTCAGGAAAATATTCAATCCCAAAATAATGGTGAAACCTTAACAAAAATACATAAAATATTGATAACTCTCAGAAAATGATGCAAAATACTACAAATGAATACAAAATAATGTTATGGCATTGCCAACTAGCCCATCTCAGTGGAAAATACATGAGATTTTTACAAAAAGTAACTTTTGGAGTCCCAAAAACATTAAACTTTAAGGACGACAATTTTGTAAACTGTGAAATTTGCAAAATTGCTAATAATCAGCATCTTGGTTATAACACTTTTAGGTATAAACCCCAAAGACATCTTGAAATAATATCATCAGATATTATGGGTCCTTTCACTCCTACTGTTGCAATCCAAAAGTATACTCTTACATTTATAAACAATTTTAGTAAATATACATTTGTTATCCCCCACAGCCAATAAAAATCAAGTATATAACAAATTAAAAATATTTATCAACTAATGAAAAATAAATTTCCCAAAAATCCTACAAGCCAACTTAGATGCGACAATGCAAAGGAATATAGACTCAAAAATGGTCAAATTTTGTGAGGAGAATGGCATTCAGCTGGAAAACATTGTATCTTATTTACCCAAGTCGAATGCAATTGCTAAATGCTAGAACCAAACTTTAATGAAAAGGGTTCGTACTTTTTTAATTGATGGCCATTTAGATATAAAATATTGGGCTCATTCTATCGCAACGGCAGCATATTTAATCAATACATCCTCAACTAAAGTCAATTTTGAATATAAAATACAATAATATTAATCATTCTTTGGAAGAAAGTCAAATTTAGAAAACTTAAAAACTTTTGGATCCCTTGTTTTTAGACATATTCTTATAGAGGTAAGGCAACAATCTGCAACAAAAGCAAAGGGAAGAAATATTATACAAAAAATTGATCCCAAACTGGCTCCTAGAGCCAAAAAAGGAATTATTGTGTTTGAGATCCTTTTTCCAATAAATTTCAAGTTACCTGTGATTCAAAATTTGATGAGAAACAAAATATTTTGGCATTTAAAAATGATGAAAAAGAACTAACTTTAAAACTAGCAGACTATAAAAAATTTAAACTTAATCAATATTAATGCATTTAACATCACAAAACCAATCGACAATCAATGGATTGAAGATTGTATCCCAAAACATTACAGGGATGTTAAAACAAATCCATTTAGAAAGGAATGGATGGAGGCTATTAATGATGAGTAATTCATCTCATTGGGAAAAATGGATGTATGGGAAGATGTAGATTTTGAGAAATCAATTGAACCTATAGATACTCAATGGGTTTTTGTGACTAAACCAAATGACCAAGGATACCATCAGCCTAAGGCTAGACTTGTGGCAAGAGGCTTTAAGGATAGAATGGAAAATGAATTAGGTCAAGTATTTGCCCCTGTTATTCCTGTTTGGATTGTTAGATGGTTTCTCTTAATTGTGAATAAATACAATTTTGAAATGATCCAATATGATGTGAAAGCTGCATACCTCAACTTGCCAGCAATCGTCCCAATATATTTGAAACCTCCAGAAGGATCAATAATAGGATCAAACAAATTGCTAAAACTAAAAAAATCAATTTATGGACTTAAAACATCTTCAAAATCCTGGTACGATTTAATTAATAAAACATATTAAAAATGGGCTTTTCACATTCCAAAGTAGATAAATGTTTATATTTAAAAAAATTAAATGAAAAAATAATATACATAACATATGTAGATGACATATTAATTGCCTCAAATTCACCTGATTGGACAGAAAAGGTTAATGCATCATTTAATAAAAGATTCACAATGAAAATAATTTATAATCCCCAATTTTATTTAGGCATTGAAATCCACAGAAACAGAAGGGAAGATTCAATAACCCTAATCCAGAGTAGATATATCAAGAAAATCTTTAAAAAATATGGTCAATTTTAATCAAAATTTATAAATATTTCTATTGGAACTTCTTTAAAAATCAAAAATGATGAAAATTCAACAGACAATACTGAATATCGATCGATGTTACTTTATTTAGCTAGAATCACAAGGCTGTACATAGCTTTTGCAGTTAATTTTCTCTCAAGATTTTAAACCAAATCTATTAATCAACTCAAAAATCATGTTAGGAGAATTTTTAAATATATTAATACTACAAAAGATTAGTCAATCAAATTCATTTCTTATAGTAAAGGTATATACTCATTTGTTAAAAATCTCAACTTTGAACCTAGACAAATCAAAATCAGTCTTTTTAATATATTATGTTAATGGTGATTTACTTAATTGGAATGTAAAATGACAAACAATTGTAGTAACTAGTTCAACAGCTGTGGAAATTATTGCCATTTTTGATGCTCTTGATGATATTCAAGTTACCTTTTTACTCCAGAAGGAAATATTTGATGAAGATACTCCAGTCAGGATATTTGAAAACAATGTCTCTGCACTTCAAATTATGTCTTGTAATGCTCAAAAAAGTGCAAGAGTGCTGATGATAAAATGCTACACCATAACTCAATCTGTTGAGCATAAAGAAATTGAATTTAAATCTGTTGGTACAAATTCCCAATTGGCCGATATTCTAACTTAGGAATTAGATAAACAAAAATTTCAAAATTTGGTGGAAAACATATTAGTTACTTCAAATTTTTCCACGTAAGTCCAGGTAATAAATCCAATATTTTTTGACTCCAAAATTTACATTCAGAGAGGAAATTTGTTTATTTCTGCAGAGAAATGGAATTGTGAATGACGAAGATCAAAAAATGTCCTACAAATAATTGTCCACATACACATTGTTGAATTTTATTTTTCAGAAACATGAAATAAATATTTGAAAAGAGAAGAATCATATTATACAGGTATGGAAAAATTTTAAATCAGGCACATTGTATTTTTTAGCCAAAAACATACTTGTTAATACCAAAATTATATTTTGTGTATTAATTCCTTATCTGTCATCAGTTCAGCGAGCTAACAATAAGATACTTGAATAGGAATCTTTGCAAGTTTGGAAAAGTAAAGAATTACATGCTGTTGATAGTAGCATATTACATTTTGACAAAACCTTTCTTGACAAGTATGAAACAAAATTAAACCATACAATTTTTCTCGAAGTAGATCGAAAGTTCATCAAATAGATACTGATAACAAACTCTTACTTTTGATTGATAATAATAATATATAATATTAAAATTAAATCACACGATACCGAATATTAATCCGTTTATACACTTCAGTCTGAATCGTCAATTTATTTAATTATCAGTCCTTCTAGTCAATATATTAATTCAATTTGTTTGGGAAAAAACAATTTTGTTAATTAATTTGTTTACTTTTACTTTTGTTTACTTTACAGTAATGATAATGTATAAACATGTTTATTTACTTTATTCATGTTATGATGTTTGTCATTCAAATTGGCAATTTCTGTTATTCACTTTGTTTCATAAGACTACGGGGTGTTGTTCTATACCTTTCACTATATACATACTGGACTGCTAATACTGATAAAAAGCTGTGTTCAAAACAAACAGGCGTATCCCTGTTCAAAATGTTAATTCATTATCAAATTTATTAATTCTTATTGTCTTTTTCTTTGACTAGGTCTCTTCTTATCACAATTATTGCTTTTAATTACGAATTAAATCGGTAATGTCGTAGTTTTATAAAACTCAGAAGTTCAAAAATTTTAGTTAAATCAATTTAAAATTTGATTTATTGACGCATAGCTCTTATTGGTGGATATGCCTAAATTTATGCCAACAATTGTTTCAATCTTTAAATTCCCATTTTTTTTAATTACACCTTCTAATTTTTCAATTTTCAAATATGAATAACCTAGAACATTTTCCAACTGGTCGGGAACATTTTGAGCCTACCAGTAAACTAACATTTTGAACGGGGATACGGGTGTCTAACTCAACTTCACCGGTTATTCATTAGAATCTGTGTTATTCTTATCAGTATTAGCAGTCCAGTATGTATATAGTCAAAGTTCTATACTCTCATTCCACTTGCTCATAACACTTAGCGCTTCTACTATCATTTACTATTACCAACGCATTCAGGTTAGGTAACACTTTTATCAGTCAAACTCTGTAAACACTAATACGCTTTTCCCACTCAAACTTCTTTTGCAGGAAGAGGGAGATCATTCATCTTCTCAAACTGATTTCAGACTTGTATATAACTTGTTCTTTTAATGTATTATAGTATTTCAAACTAATTTGTCATTTCTTTCCTCAGAAGTCAACCTCACTTCAAATTAAAAATGTGATCAACATTCCCCTTTTCTAATTTCCATCTCTCTTTCTTCCCCTTTTCACTATGAAAATGAATTTTAAATCCTTAAAATTCACTATCTTTCCCGTTAATTTTTTAGAAAATCAAACAAAAAGTTGAAAATCAATTTTGCCAAAATTGTCCGATCAAAATTCTGAAAATCAAAAAAAAATTGATATTTGAAGTCTGATTTTAGCGATTATCAATAAATCGAAAAAATATCGATACCATTGGCGGGAACAGAGTAATCCACTGATACTTTATAGGGTATACATCTGATCTACGCATAATTATACTTTTAATTATTATCAACCGCACTAGGCGTATAATTTCATTAAAATTGGAGCACATTGGCTCGAAAGCAAATTTTCGTCACCTTGAAAAAAATAATGAGTCCCCATTGTCAGTAGTCAACGAAATTTATTTCAGAATAATACTAATTAAAAAAATACTAAAAAATTCAAAAAAAGGAAAATAAAAAATTATTTTCTAAATTCTACATTGTTGGAAACGGAGGAAAACAAAAGAAATTCGTTCAACTTTTCTTTTGTGATTACATAACTAAGGAAAATTGAAATCAAAAAACGCAACTGTAACAAGTGTAAGAAATCAGAGAAGAAGATCATCACTTAATAATTTACTCAGTCTTATGTGAAATAATATTAAATAATCGTAATTACAAAGTTCACAGAAGTAAGTCTTACAAAATAATTAATATAATAAAATAATTACCTATATTATTAGTTTATTACTACGTAGATCACAAATGAAAATATTTACTTTTCTTTTTTAGGTCTTATTCAGTTACCTATGTAAAAATATAAAAATGTTATTAAATCTAAAGAGATCAGTTAAAAAGAAAGAAAAAAAAAACCAAGACATCAGTCAAACTCTAGCTGACAAAAGGGGTCAAAAAAAAATCGAAATGGCTGAAAACGAACTAAAATATGGTACAGGAAATATCACAAATTCTTTACACGTCAGGTGTACAGGTTTTCTCCATGTTTTTACACTTCTCGCCGAAAAACTGATTCGTCAGAGAGACCCGTATTCGTACTATGCGATATTTTATCAATATTTTTTTTCAACTCCAGGTTTCAGCGACTTCCACTCCATGGACATATTCAATTCTGATTTAGAAAGTGAAATTAATACAAATATATATTATTTAACAATGGCGAAAGTGGTTAAAATCAAACAGCACCTTTCAGGCTATTCATTGTAACGTTATATTCGCAATCTCGCGCAAACAATATGGTGATATCCAAGTTTTTACTTTTTAACTTGTTCCCGATATTGCACGCCGTCTTTTCGGGAACACCCCAATGATTCAAATCACCAAGTAACTTCAGTTCTTTGAATTGTAAGATGAACTTCATAACGGTTTGTTCCTTAATCTGAAAAATATGTCACAAAGCTACGATTAAACGCAAACAAAAACGCAAACATTCGAACATTTCTTTACCTTTCGAACGAGCGACGGAATAATAATGAGGTACTTGAGTGTGTCTAAACAAGCTGGTCTTTCCCTGATTATATTTTCTAAAAGGTCATTGCAGAAAGAAGACGGCTCGTATTCGCTGTGATTGAGATACTCAGCTCCACTAATCTGCGCAGCCACAAAATTGTATTCGTCAAGAGTGAATTACCCGGCGAGACGCGAGCAATATTACGCAAATGAAAAAAAAAAAACGTACTCTAAGATGTTCCAAATTGGGAACATTAAGCAACATCCACGAGATCACATCCACGTTGACGATTTTTAAATTAGCTTTTCTAAGATGGGGAACTGTAAACGCTCGTTTGGAGTCGTTAATAGTCAGAGATCCGTTGATTTCAACCAGATTTGGACAAAATTTGAAAATACGCAGCATATCTGTGTAACCGTGCTGCAAAAATAAACGGCATATTCAAGGCTTCGCCAACTAATTCGACTCACCACCAAAAATTCAACTCGTCTCACTTTGTCGACCAGTGTGATCCGTTTCAACTGACTACCACAATTAGATATGAAGACAAAAAAATTTTCTTCGTAAGGCTGAAAGTCGAAGTCGATAGTAATTTCGGAAAGCTTTCGAAACTTGGCGAGCATTGGATGTAGGAAAATATTTCTAGTGTAGACAGCAGTCAAATCAGGAACGACATTCGACAAATGGTTCAGTTTCGAATCGGTTAAATGAGTATCATACAGTTCAGCGAAATTCATTTTCAACTTCCCTTCCGCCAGTCTCGATAGGAAAACGATATTGTCCACTACGCTCCTATAACCACAAAAAAATAAAATGAGAACACGGAACGGTAAAAATGCGAAAATGCGAAAATGCGAAAATGCGAATCGTTAACAACCATTTTGACGCAGACAGCAAGACACGTGCCTGCTCTTTGAAAAGCAGAAAAAAAAAGGAAGAGACAATAAGGCTCTCCAAGTCGAGAGCAAGAGCAAAGGTTCTGATATTGTTTCAAGAAAGCAATCCGAAGGAATAATAACTCTGCGGCGCATCAACCTTGGTGTGTATTTTCAAAAAGTGTCAAATTTTGTAATGGTTCCAATTCGAAAACCAGTACACCGATTTCGCTCAAATTCAGTAACAAACCTGTCCCTTTTAGTCTCCAACTGCCATACAAATTTCAAGCCAAAATCTTATAATTTACGGGAGATATCGTGATGACAACATTGTGGGTTTGCAACACTTTGAAAACCCCTGCCTCCGAAACTAGCTGATGAATTTCAAAAATTTTAACACGAATGTGTAGCCAATGAAAGCTTCTAACACTACCCCAAAGTAAATAAACCGAGATTGAACAATTTTTTTATTTCTTGTGAATTCAGTGATCCTGCAAGGTAATGCTGCGTGATGTCATAACAAAAAGCAACATCTCACTGGGTGGTTGATACAAGTGATGCGAATTTGTAGAAAATGTTTTTGTTTTTTTTGAAATTTTGAAGTGAAATATTTTAAAATTCATTTCAAAATTAAAACTTATTTGAAATATTTCGTGAAAAATTTTAAATTTGGAAATGTTGCAAAGTTGAAATATTTCAGAACTCATTTCATTGCTTGGTACACAAGTAAATCATCACAAATACTCAAATTTTTGGTTGTAATTATCTTAAAACAAATGATAGTTAAATAATTTTCTCAGATTCTAAGGAGTCAAATTTTTTATTCTTTAGCTTATTTGATTCCTTGAGGCTTCCTCTATAATTTCATTTATGTTGAACAAGTTGCTATCTCTTTTTTCAAGACAATTAGGACCAAAAATTCCTATACTTCCACACTTTTCATGAGTATCAGCCACCCAATGAGATTACTACTAAGAATTGTGATGTAAACGACATTGCCTTATACACGCAAAAGTGGGCAAAATCCTCGAAAAAATGGTTAGAAACACAAATCACTCAATGAGAAGTGATTCGAATCACAACTTCTTTACGGCAAAGTAATTTAAATCATGAATCACTTGACTTTAATATAGGAAAAAAGTTATGGAATTTCAAGTGATTCTTGATAAAAAACTGTTTTATTTAGGAAAGCGAGAGGAAAAACTTCTTCGAAAAGGCTGTTTAATTTTTTAAGGATGAAATTCTAAAAATCTTTTTTCAATGTGTCTAATTTCCTGGAATTTTTTGGGAAATTTTACACCAGAGATATGATTCGTGATTGTTTGTTTCGCTATTTCTAAATGAATGATTCGAATTACAAATCCACTGTTTCCTAATATGATTCGAATCACGAATCACAATTCACAAATCCTTTTGGTTCAAAAAAGGATTTGAATCCCATTTTTTCATGCATCTTCCCCATTCTTGATACACACCAGCATATTACTAGTGAAGGAATCTTTTGGATGATCCAGGGGGCCTTGGCCAAGGTATGCCACTTTATAAGTTGGTAATGACGGGTAGGTATGTAGAGGTTGGGTCTTCGTCCCAACCACTTTACCCCCACATCATCACTCTCAAAGTGACATACCATGGATGCTTCCGCCTGCATCTGACCAAAAGATTCCACCACCTATGGCTATTTTACAAATGAACCACATACTTCAATTGTAACTATAAACATCATTCAAAAATATTATTTTAAAAAAAAACGCATACGAAGGAATGAAAAAACATTAATAAAATGTCCGAGGTCTGGGATTCCAACCGCCTACATACGTTTCATCACAGCAGATTACAGGAGCGTGCCACGGTGAATTCCGAAATCAATCATTTCGAATTTCTACATAAATATGTAAATACGTTAAAAATATCAACCTCATTACTTTTCTCCGACTACTGGCTTCCGTAAAGTCAAGATAATAAACCTGTGGAAGGAAACCAAGTATTGTTCTCACCTGTAGAAAACTGTTAAAACTATAGTCTGTTCCGAAAAAGCAGGTAATTTTCTACTTGCAATACACCGAGTTTGCAGGCGACGTGAGTAATAGAAGGGAAAGAAAAAAGCTAGGATACACGTTGGATGCAAAATGAAGTATGCCTGTTTCTATACAATTTTCATTTTGCATAGCAATATTTAATTTAACTTCGGCAAGGTTTATTAGAGACCGCCTGCATGTGCCTTCGAAAAAAATTACCTTCTTATTTAGAAACGACTAGCTATATTCTTTTTGGTAAAAACGTGCAGTTCTCGAGCTATTCTCAAGGTATAAAATCTCGAGAAGTTTTGGGAAAGCTAGTTTTTAGGTCAGCCGTTTAAGTTTTAATTCAGAGTGTATTGCGTTTGAACAAGAAAAACTCTTTAAAAAATATCGACAAATACAACATTGTCAACAATTAAAATAAGTTTAGGTTAAAACGAGTGTTTAAAAGATAAGCTTTTATTTTATTTTATTTTCTAGCTTTAATTTAATGCGAAATAAACATTATTTCACTGAGGAAGTTCGGCTGCAGTATTGGTATATTTTAAAATCGCAGTAGTAATAAAGAGTAAAAGCTTATAACTTTTGTTACAATAATACGATCACATCATAGTTAGAAGAAAATTTATCATCGTTACTCGCACACTGTGTCAGGTCCAAGAAGTCCGAATTATTTCGAAACTAACTTATTTTTCGAGGTCTATCAATGATGGCGATAGTCAAAAATTTTTTAGTATCGATTCATCGATGATAAAAAATAGAAACTATCTACAGTATCGGTAGTTTTTCGATGGTTTTTAATGAATCAATTTCCTCACATCAAGCTTGAAAAAGGGTATAAATTTAACCAATTTTTTTTAACAAACTCTAAAAACGGTTAAATTTTGTAAAATAAAGCCAAAATGAACGTTTTAACAAAAACTATCGACAGCGATAATTCATCAACCTATAGTTCAATATTTTTTCAAAAACTATCGATAGTTTAATAGTTTCATAGTACTATCGCCCATCACAAGGTCTACCCTCTGACAAAAAAGATTAGTTTCGTTGGAGAAATATGGTCAGTTCCAAATAAGAAGGTAATTTTCTACCCTCAATACACTAAATTTGCTGGCATTATGGGTAAAGAAGGAAAAGGAAGCAGTCAGGATACAGGTACAATGGACGCGAAATTGAGGACGGCTGTTTGAATACAATTTTTTCACTTACGTTTATTAGAGACCAACTGTTTGCGCCTTCAAAATAAATTATCTTCTAATTTGGAACAGGCTATAGGTTTGTCCCTTTCCAAAAAGAATAACGAGCGGAATAACCATGTTATCAACAAGTGAGGATATTTTCATACTTTTTTCCAAATAGAATATGGCTACTCTTATAGATTTAGAATTTAATTCGACCAAGTCACTCCTTTTCAACTGAAATCGCTCATCAGGTGCAACCCTATAATATGTTAAGTTTTATGACTTATGATGCATAACGCATCATCCTCACATAGAATATAATTTCGGTATATAGTCTACTATTATATTATATTATTACTACTAGTATTTCATTGTAATAATTACGGATCAGTTACGTGCAGATCCGGGCAATAAGAAGTAAACTACAAATCATAAATTGTAAAAAAAAAAAAAAAAAAAAAAGCCCCGAAAACAATAACTGCTAGTTCTAACTACCCTGAAAAACAAGAACCAGTGAACCAGTACATAAGTTGAGGTCTTAGAAAGGCCTCCAAGTAATGAACCTCGAAGCCTCCAAACTGGAAAATTTAAGGGCCTCCGAACTATGACCATGCCCTGGTCCCCCACACACCCTTTTGTGAATATTTTCAACTGAAAAATGAAAATGATTTATTGTATCTATAAGCACAAATGAAATAAGTAACTTTTTCATTGATTTAGTAATTTGATGTATTCACATGGCAAAATGATCTCAAAAAGGAATAAGTTACCTACTTTATTTAGGTTTAGATTGTTTATGCAAATAGCTCACTCTTCCGAAACAGTAACATAGATCAATATAGGACATGATATTTACAGACCGTCACATCTGTGAGGCACTCCTTGATTTCTTAATGGAATTCCACTATTACCAGATTCAACGGCGAAACTGAATTTAAAATTTGAATTGGTTCACATCACATTTTCATTTGTTTTCAACTTTCCTGACATAGCTTGAGCAAAAATGAAGGGATGAACAAAATGAAAATAATGTCTTCAATTGGTCGCAGCCTCGATACGTACCTGGAATAAATAAAACCACCTAAGCGCTTCAGGTTTTTCAAAAATATAAGCAGCATTAATACGGCTATATCAGTCGTATTGGTTTCTTGCAACCTGACGTCGCAGAGTGTGAAACAACAAGGGTTTAGATCCTTAGCCTTCATCGACATCAATTTCAGCACAAATTGGGGCGAACGAGAATCTCTTTCACAAGTATCTTCTATACAATCCGGCTCCTGGAAAACAATGGCGATTGAATTTTACAACAGCTTGCATCGATGATAAGTAGACCAACCGCCGAAAAAAGAAATTGAACTGACCTTCAAACATAAGTATTTGATGCCATTGTCGTTAACGTACCACGATTTGGCAATATCGAGTTTCGTGAGATAGGTGCAGTGTTTTCCAAGAATTTTTAAAATCTCATTGTCGCAACAACTCCCCAGAACCAAAACGGTCAAATTTTTGGCCAAACCATTCGCAAGAAGCGAATGAAACATAAAATTAGTTTTTATTATGGGGTCGTCGCTTACGTTCCCAGGACGAATATAATCGACCTACAGCATAAACCAGGAAAACAACTTGAGTAAAACGGTTGCATCCCCGTGAATTCAACGCGAGATATAATTACGATTGTCAGCTTGATAGGTACTTACAATAACATGCAAGAATTTCAGACCGACAGCATTCCTTGTTTTCAAATGCGTTATTAACGCCGAGTAATGTTTAGGAAGAATAGAGAAAGTGCGACCCGAATATGAACATAGATACGTTACACTAGGATCGATTAGTAAATTAATTAATTGCAATAAAACTTCGATACGATTTCTGCAACAAATGACCATTATCAAAATTATTTTTGTCCCAACGATCATACAAATAAATAGATCTCAGCTTCATAACTTTACCTGTCTCTCAAAACTGCTAATTTCAAAATATGTTCTCGAATACCCCCATGTAGATTTGTTATAAAGTAATGTCGAATTTTTTCCAATCGATTCGGAACGATACCGCAAACAATTTCATCAAATAAACTTTCGAACACGCGATCTAAACACAGGAAATACAGTGACTGCACTTCTTTCAACGGAGGCATTATAATTTCTATAACAAAGAAAATATTATTAAAACATTATTAATCGCTCGACTAGGAAATTACGCATAATTCCCCATTTTACAGTGATTTTCAGTCAAGTTTACAAATAATGCTAATATCGTATATGTATATGAGTATGACTGGATGTTACCTTGAAATTGTCACTGAACTTTGAACTTCCAGAAACTGCGTGGAAATCGAACAAAAACAAATGTCGACGAAAAATTGAAAACGATGACTCGACGAACCGCAAGTCAAATGTCTAACAACGGCATAAAATTATTCACTATAAGACAAAATTCCAATAAAATACTATTAAGCAAATAGAAGTTATAAATTATTGCATTCGGTCGTTCAATTCGAACAACTACAACGATGAAGTCCTTTCTTGCGACGTACGGCCCAGAACTTTCTTACGTACAGTCACAGGGGGCAATGAACAGTGAACACGAAACAAACAGCTGATTACGTGCGGATTTGTTCACACTAGCCCACATTGACATATCCAAATTCCACCAATCTTCATTCTTTGTTTCGTCTATTCGTTTACAAGCCATTCCCTTTTCCTACCAGAATTAACTGAAGGCTCTTTATTAACAGGTATGCGCATGAGAGTGATAAGATATGAGCCGCCATCTTGTGTTATTCTTTTTTGTTGGGCTTTGAATATGCTCCTCATGACCTCGCTCATAATCGGTATATTCAGCCGTAACATGGTCGCTACTTGTGACGTCATCACACATACCTGATTGTATATTCATACTTTAACTGTCAGTTAGTTGATCTCCAAATGTTGTTAGGTGAACATAAAATATAATGAGATCATAAAAATCCTAAAAATGAATCTTTTTCTTATTGTGTTGACTACAAATTTTAGTGTTTCTTTGATGGTTGTTTTTTAATATCATCGCTGGTTGTTGTTCTTGTTCAATTATGGTGATATCTTTTATATTAGTGATTGCCATTTCTCACAGATTATGGGCTCAGTCATCGGACTTGAAGAGGCTGCCATTGTGATGTCCGAGCAAAATTGTGCTGCAGAAACTTGCCAAATACTTGTCATTCAATTTTAAATTCTCTTTGTTCGATCCTGATGTAAACGGAATTCTCAATCTGTATGTCTAGTTCGTTCCTGTTCATTTTCTTGTAATTTTTAACTGTTTGCCAGTGATATTTTTTGTCGCTGATTTTTGCTGTTTGCTGTGCAACTGTTAACAAAAATGGAACGTGAAATGAAATTGATGCTGGAACCATTCAACGGAGATAATGGGCATACTTGGCGATACCGGATGGATCTGCTGCTTCGAAAAGAAGGTTTATATAGTGTTGTGCATAATTCTGTTCCATCGGGTAGGAATTGTACTGAAGAATGGGAAAAGCTGAATTCGAAGGCGATGTTTTACATTGCTAATAATGTTGCTGAACACTTTATCGAGGTGATCCAGACTTACGATACAGCAAAAACGATGTTTCAGGCAATTGTGCAGCTTGCTGGAAGGGACAACGACATGACAATGATTGAGCTGAGATCCAAGATGTACTCGATGCGATTCAAGCCTGGTGATAAGCTGAAGGATTACTTGATGGAATTTCGGTCTGTTACTCGACATTTGGCTGAAATGGGTGAGACAATGTCTGTAAAACAATGTATTTTAACTATGATGAGATCGTTGCCAAGTGATTTCCGTCCACTGAAAATAATGATGCAGGATGCTGACAATCTATCATGGGAAGTTGCGATTGGAAAGGTTATTAATTTCCAACATGAACTGAACCTCGAAAAGATGACGAGAAGCTTGCCTTCCGCTCCTGATGCATCAAATACAAAACCTTCATCAGGAAGTGTTCCTGGTAAAGAGAATGCTTTTTTTGGTTCGAATTATAATTCACGCGGACGATATCACAATAAATTTAGGGGTAGTTCGAATTACCGTAATTTTAGAAATCATGGTGGTTTTAGGAATAGTAATGTTAATGATCAGCGTAATCGTAGTCAGTCAAATAATAATAAAGACAACAATTCTAGTAATAATAATTATTCAGGTTTGTCTAGTAATCAGAATTTGAATCAAAATTATAATAATAATATTCGATGTCATTTCTGTAATAAGCAGGGACACATAGCTAGAAATTGTTATACTAAAAATAATAATCAAACTATAAACAGAGGGAATAATAACAGGAATAATAATAATAATAATAGTAATAGTAATGGAAATAGTAATTCACAGTCATATAATGTTTTTAATAATAATAATAATGAATGTTCTGAGATCGATTTGACTTTCTTGGTACCTGATCAGGGTCTTATTTCGAAAGTTTCTGCACCATAACAGATTGTTTTTGGGTTAGATTCAGGATGTACTTCACATATTGTGAATGATATTTCATTATTTGCTGAATATATTATGTTGACAAAACCTCAGTCGATAATGGTTGCCAAAAAGGGCGTTGAACTTGTTGTTTCAGCTGTTGGTACTGTGAAAATAAAAACTGAAAATGGAATTAATATCACATTAAAGAATGTTAGATTTGCTAAGGACCTTCCGACCAATCTTCTCTCAGTCAAATGTATGGCAAGAGCTGAATGTAGGTATATATTTGAGGAAGAGTCTGTTAATGTAATAAGTAACAAAACTAATAATGTAATTATAACTGGGAAAAGTAATTTAAGAAATTTATGTACAATAATTTTTTATAATAACGTAACAGAATCATGTAATCTGAAACAAAATAAAAATAAAAATCCTTTGGAGTTATGGCATAAGCGACTTGCACATTTGAATCATAATGATGTCAAGCTGTTGTCTAGTAAAGGTTGGATTCCTAATATGTCTTATGATCAGGAAATGTTTTGTGAACTCTGTATTACGGGGAAACAACATAAAAAACCTTTTGACAGACATGAACAGAAAACAAAAAGTTTGTTAGAATTAGTGCATACTGATGTCTGTGGTATAATAAATCCGGTGTCGTATAACAACAAAAAATATTTTTTAACTTTTGTTTACGATTATTCGAATTTTTGTTTTGTATAATTGCTGAACAATAAAACTAAGGTGTTGTCAAAGTTTGTTGAATATCACGAATTAGTTTCTAATAAATTTAATACAAATATGAAGAGATTACGGTGCAATCACGGAACCAAATATCTAAATTCACAGTTTAAAGCATATTGTGTTGAGAAAGGAATTTCCTTAGAACCCACTGTTGGTGGATGTCATCAGCAAAATGGTAAGGCTGAGCGAATAAATTGTACTCTGGGAGAGAGGGCCAGAACTCTCATATATGAAAGCAGCCTGGATAAAATTTACTGGAGTGAGGCTTTGTTGTGTGCTGCTTACATTTTAAATCGGAGTCCAACCAATAAAAGTTACATTCCTTATGAAAGATGGCACCGTGAGAAGTATGATTATAAAAAGTTGAGGGTTTTTGGCTGCGATGCTTATATGTTGGATTTTGCTCACAGTTCGGATAAATTTGAGAAAAAGAGTAATAAATTGAAGTTGGTGGGATATTCGCCAGCAGGTTACAAGTTACTGGACGTGACTAAACTTAAAATCCATCTCTCCAGAGATGTTGAGTTCAATGAAGAGTCTATAGGTAAATCAAAATATGATGACTCTGACCCTATAATAAAGGAAGTTGACGAAACGAATGTTGATAGTATTGAAATGGATGGAGAAATTAATAATATACTAGATTTTGGTGATGTTATAGATTCTTGCTTTTTCATAGCTAATGCTGTTGAAAGTGATTGCCCATTGACGTTTGAGGAGGCGTTGAGGTCCTCTGAGTCTGATCGCTGGAAGAAAGCGATTCAAGATGAAGTTGATGCTTTGACTTCCAATGAAACTTGGAATGTGGTCAAACGTCCAACAGATGATCCAACAAACACGTGTAGATGGCTGTTTACTAAAAAGACTGATTCTGCTGGTAATGTTTTGTACAAGGCCAGGTTAGTGGCTCGCGGATTTCAGCAACAAAAAGGTTTTAATTTCACATAAGTCTATGCTCCAGTTGCCAAACTGTCAACAGTTCGTGCGTTACTTGCCTTGAGTAATAAATTTAAATATTTTATTCATCAAATTGATATTTGTAGTGCCTTTTTAAATGGTAAAATTAAAGACAAAGTTTTCTTAGAAATTCCAGAAGGCATTGAACGTAATTTAGATAAAAATAGAAATGTTTTATTACTAAACCGATCCATATATGGATTAAAACAATCACCTAAGGTGTGGAATACTATGTTCCATGAAATTTTGGTTTCATTGGATTTTAAACCAAGCATAGCTGATGACTGTTTATATATTCATAAACAAGGAAATTCTATAGTTTATTTATTAACTTACGTTGACGATGTTATCATCAGCTCCAATAATAATGATTTAATAATAGGCAATAAAAATAAAATTAGCAAAAAATTTAGGTGTAAAGACCTGGGAATGATTAATAAATATTTAGGTTTAAACATAAATTATGATCGTGAGAATGGACTTTTGGAAATAAATCAAAAATCTTTAATTGAATCTGTTGCCAAACGTTTTGGTGTTTTGGATTGTATCCCCACACATTCTCCGATTGAACCCAAACTACAATTGCATCGTGATTTAAATGGAATAGATCGTAATTTGAATAATCAATATCAGCAATTGTTGGGTTGTCTTATGTATCTTATGTTGGGTTCTGGTAAAGATATTTGCTTTGCGATATCCTACTTCAGTCAATTTCAAAGCACAGCCACACACGAACATTATAAATATTTAATACGAGTTTTAAAATACTTAATAACTACTTCACAATTAAATTTGACTTATAATAGGGATAATAATAATAAATATATAATAGAAATCTACTCTGACGCTGATTGGGCAAATTGCGTCTCTACTCGCAAATTAATTTCTGGTTATTGTGTAAAAGTATTTGGATCTGTGGTTTCCTGGTCTAGTAGGAAGCAACCCACTGTTGCTCTCTCCAGTACTGAGAGTGAGCTTATTGCCTTGTGCGAAGCAACATCCAAAGGACTGTGGATGCAAAATTTAATTAATGACTTTCGGTTTGACCACTCTAAAAGATCCGTGATTTACGAGGACAATCAGAGCTGCCTGGGACTCATAAAGTCAGGTAGATGGAATTCCAAACGATCGAAACACATAGACACTAAGTATAGATTCATATGTTCACACGTTGACAAATCATTTATTTATATGTATATTCCAACGTCCCAACAATTGGGTGACTTGTTTACTAAAGGTCTGCCAAAGCCTGCATTTGTCAATTTTTGTAATGACCTAAATTTAATATAGCTGTTTGTGATTTATATGTTGACCATTTATATGTGTTCTGACAGTCATATTTTTACCATTTTATATATTTTATATTTTTATACGGACTGTGATAATTATCATACACGATTACACGAATACTTTAATATTTTAATACGTTTATAATTATTAAGCTTTACCACGATATATATTAGTTGTTATTTCATTGGACTTTGTTTTGTCCAAATCATATATTCACGATATGTTTTTGTTCATATATGATTTGAGGAGGCGTGTGAGAATATGCTCCTCATGACCTCGCTCATAGTCGATATATTTAGTCGTAACGTGGTCGCTGCTTGTGACATCATTCGCTATAGCTGATTGTATATTCGTATTTCAACTGTTAGTTAGTTGATCTCCAAATGTTGTTACGTGAACATAAAATAAAATGAGATCTTAAAACTGAATCTTTTACTTATTGTGTTGACTTCAAAATTTGTGTTTCTTCAATGGTGTTCGTTTAATATCATCGCTGGTTGTTGTTCTTATTCGGCTAATGTGAAATCTTTCATATTAGTGATCGTCACTTTCTCACAAATAATAATGGAAATAGTAATTCACAGTCATATAATATTTTTAATAATATTATTAATGAATGTTCTGAGATCGATTTGACTTTCTTGGTACCTGATCAGGGTCTTATTTTGAAAGTTTCTGTACCACCACAGATTGTTTTTGTATTGGATTCAGGATGTACTTCACATACTGTGAAAGATATTTCATTATTTTCTGAATATATTATGTTGGCAAAACCTCAGTCGATAATAGTTGCCAAAAAGGGCATTTAATCTGTTGTTTCAGCTATTGGCATAGTGAAATTAAAAACTAAAAATGGAATCAATATTACATTAAAGAATGTTACATTTGCTGAGGACCTTCCGATCAATCTTCTCTCAGTCAAATGTATTGCGAGAGCTGAATGTAGGTATATATTTGAGGAAGAGTCTGTTAATGTAATAAGTAACAAAACTAATAATGTAATTATAACTGGGAAAAGTAATTTAACAAATTTATGTACAATAATTTTTTATAATAACGTAACAGAATCATGTAATTTGAAACAAAATAAAAATAAAAATCCTTTAGAGTTATGGCATAAGCGACTTGCACATTTGAATCATAATGATGTCAAGCTGTTGTCTAGTAAAGGTTGGATTCCTAATATGTCTTATGATCAGGAAATGTTTTGTGAACCCTGTATTACGGGGAAACAAAATAAAAAACCTTTTGACAGACATGAACAGAAAACAAAAAGTTTGTTAGAATTAGTGCATACTGATGTCTGTGGTATAATAAACTTTAATATTTTAATACATTTCTAATTGTTAAGTTTAACCACGATGTATTATTCGTTATTTTACCGGACTTTTTTCATCCAAATCATATATTCACAATATACTTTTGTTCATATATGATTTGAGGAGTCGTGTGAGAATATGCTCCTCATGACCTCGCTCGTAATCGGTATATTCAGCTGTGACATGGTCGCTGCTTGTGACGTCATCACACATAGCTGATTGTATATTCGTATTTTAACTTACAGTTAGTTGATCTCCAAATGTTGTTACATGAACAGAAAAAAATGAGATCCTAAAAATGAATCTTTTTCTTGTTGTGTTGACCAAATTTTAGTGTTTCTTTAATGGTTGTCTTCTAATATCATCTTTGGTTGTTGTTCTTGTTCAATTATGGTGAAATCTTTCATATTAGTGATTGCCATTTCTCACATTCCTATAAACAAGACCAATGTTTACACCAAGTGGTATTTACTTGACAGTAAATCCTACGGATATTGTTTATTCTTTTTGGTTAGATATCACTGTTACCAGCAGCGCTATCTATGATTCTACAGTCGAGATATTTCACCAAGTTTTTGAGTCTTTTTATCTGTGACATATTGTACACCAAGAATTATTACGTTTTACGTTTTCTCTGCTCCATGTTGAACTTTGAATAACAAACAATATGTCCATTGTAAGAAACGTTAAATAAATTAATAAGTTCATATAAATATTTTATTTTGTTCATTAGTTTATTAAACTATAAGTGAGAAAAAGTATTTCAATTGTGTTTATTGTTGTTCTACACTCCACCTGCACTCATTCACTAACCATTAGCGCTACTACTTTCGACGACGTAAACTAACACTTTCAGGTTGTGTGAACAAACATGACTTTTTTCGTCCGTTCACCCGAGAATGCTGAAACTCGTTTCCCACTCAAACTGTAATCTCGTAATGGAGGGAGATCGTTCATCTTCCTCAAACTTATAATTTGTATTCACGATCATTGCATTAAAGTATCTCTAACTAACTTATTCCTTTCTTTGGATTTCAACCTCACTTCATTTATCAAGTTCAAGTGAATTATGAGTTATAAAGATTTTGCAAGGTAGGTATATAATATAATATTGTTGAGGAGTGTTAAGATCTTTAGAAATCAAACACAGTTAAAAATCTAAACTCAACTATTTTATTTCAAGACATCGTAACAACGACTAAGGAGTGGTGAACAGTCTTCGTTAATCAAAGGTAGAAAATAATATTATGTCACAATCAGTGTTGCCATATGTTTACAGGTTGAGTATATATGTAGATTATTAATTATTATATTCGTGTGGTAGTGAGGGAATTGTATCCGACAAATATGAGCTATAGGATCCAAAATGGTGTCTTGCTGGACTCATATTTGTAGAACTTTAGGTCAAATTAGTATCGTGAACGACGGAGTCGTACACGATACGATAACGATATTGCTTAACAATATCGTTATCTCACTGACGTCACAGACCACATCAATGACGTCAGTAGAACAGACCAATCACAAACGTTATCAATTTACACACACACAGACAAGACAGAAAGTTCGTTAGAGAGAATTACGAACGACGTCATATGGTAAATGGCGACGAGCGCGAACACAATCACGCTCTTTATTATTGATCTCACTATATGGTAGCACAGCAAATACCAGTCCTCGAAGAAGTATAAGTTGTTTTTAAGTTGTTTTTATAAGTATTCGTGTCATTTTTTTTTCTTTTATTCGAGCAAACCCTCATTTTAAACACACCAAACTCGCGTGATAAACTGAACAAAGAAACGCATGTCCACAACAAACATTACAGAACAAAACAAATGTAAGTACAATAAATACATATTTATATAATTAAAAACT